>OU612045.1:16775156-17280156 GCA_914767935.1 Coremacera marginata | reverse complement strand
AACAAAACTCATTTATATATTATAGTAAAATTTCGCAGCGCAAAACTAAAAATATTTCACTCTAGAAACGCGTGAAACTTTTTCCATACAAAAAAACGATACCAATGGGTTTATACAGCATTCCTATCTTTTTTTTTTAATGCGCTCAATTAATTAGAATATAACAAATTAATTTGTCGATTCGAATATTAAAAATTACACTTATTAAATCCGAATATTTTAAAAAATATGGTATCAAAAACCTAGCCTGTCCGAGCTCTGATTAGAAATTAGTGCTTTTGCAAACATTTGTTAACTTCACCTCAGTGCAAAACAAATTTTTTCAAAAGTAATAGGATCTTAACCTGGATCTTACATGAACCAAAATGAAAAATTTACCAAAATTTATTTGAACCATGAAGAACGGTTGGTTTGGAAAATTATACAATACGTCTATCCCATAGTTTTTAAGGGACATTTTATCTATGTTTTTTTTGAGAATCGATTTTTTTTTTATAAATCACTTCATATATGTTTCGAAAATATGTAAAAAATATGTTTTGAGCCTGTTTTGAGTGCGCCGTCAAGCGTGTTTCTTTTTCTAAAATTGAACAGATGGCTTTATTATTCTCGCGCCCCTCTCCTCGCTGTTTCAAATAGTTTATTGTATATTGCATTTATTATTTATTATATTATATTATTGGTGTATAATATTATTGAATTTGTATACAAATGATCATCGCCAAGCGTCGCAGTACTGAATTGGCCAAAAAAGAAAATCAGACCAGCAAAAAGAAAAAGGTCAGGTGGAAGCAGAAGGCTTACTGTATGCAGCCGTTGTCGCAGACGTTTAAAATATTTTTTTTGTTAATTTTAATACTTATGTAAAACAATACAAAAATATTTACTCAAATATCTCTAACCATTCTTTCACAATCCTTGCTTAAAAAACTCCTAAAATTACGAGAAAATTAGGTTAACTGTCCTTTAAGTAAAATCTGATGAAATTCAAAATATCAGAAAGTAAGCAAATAATTTCTCAAAATTGATATCTCAGTAAGATCAAAACACAAAATATGGAAATGCGTTAAAGTTAAAAATATAAAAAACTCTTTTAAATTGTGTAATAGACAAAAAGACTTTCAGTTAAGAAAAAATAAATTTTCATTGAATATTTTATAAAAAAGTATTTATAAAAACCCTAAAGAGTATTCACAATTCTTTTTAAAACGCTCAAATTTATAGACCATAATTAAAGACTGAGTGTGAGACAGCGTTATTGCTTCAAGCACAGCCCCTTAGTTCATAAAATGTTTGGGGTAAAAAACAAGGTCTAATGCCAAATTTAACACTTTTGCGTAGACTTTTTAAGAATCCTCCCTTCAGTTATCCTTTTGTTAACTGTCACCCAATTATGACACCCTGTTGCTTAACATCATCAAAAAATCATTAAAATAACTTTCTTTTATGAGCCGCTACTTTTATCTCAACTGTCATTCAACTGTTAACTATGGGAAACCGGAAGCAGTATACAGGACATTTAAAATTAGGTATAATAAAGGGTAAATAGTACAAAAAAATTAAGAAGGAAATTTTCATATTAATAACGTAAGTGCATTGATTTTGTTGGTAGTACACCAAAGCAGACGAACTAACACACATACAAATTTAAAACTTGCTTTCTCAGGATGTTGCTGTCGAAGGTGCCAAGCATGTTTTCTGATTAATGATAAAGGTCGAAAAGCTCATTTTAAACAAGCAAAAAAAAAAAATCATTCTGTTGTTAAAAGCGCTCCACAAGCCGCTGTTTATTTCATCAAATTTATGTTTAAGCTGAGCTATTACAATTGTGAAAGTAAACCCTTTTTTTATTAGATTTTCTTTAATTCTTTAAAACATCTATAAAAGCAGCTATTAAAGCTTTTTTGTTATTTTACTTTCAAAACACAATTAAAGGGAAACCATAAAATCAATAAAGTAGGTTGAAAAACAACTTTGAAATGGGTTTTTGGTATAACATGAGTGTGTAATTTTTTAGGTTGCGAGTTTTTATAAACTCAAGGAGCGGGCATGTGGAAATGTTTTGTAAATTGTAAATTATATTTTTTTTTCAAGTTAAAATGAGAAGCTCGGGTTTTATGCGAAAAACTGTAAAAACAATTTATTCTATTTGAAAATGTTTTTCTTTTTATGATTAGAAAAAGATTTGAGCTCTTTATATTCTTTCTTGCATATTAAACCCTTTTTTTTATTCACTCTCGAATGGTCGACTCTGCATAATCTGTATGATGATATTACGCGAAAGTTGATAAAATTTTAAATTGCATTTATAAAAGATTCTTGACAACTTTTGTACATTTCTTAGGCTTATTAAAATGAAAGGTTTTTTAAGTAAAAAAAAATATTATATAAATAAAATTAGAAGATCGTTTAAGCTTCTGTAAATTTTATTTTTTTTTTTTCTAAGAAAAAGGCTGTCGTGCGTCAAGTGGAAAAATTACAAAATTAGTTTTGAGGGAAAACAGCATTTAAAGCATTTATACAAATGAGAAAAGTCTTTTTTAGTGTCTGGAAAATTCAGTTCTGTTGCATTGTCAGTGAAATATGTATTTAAACCAGTGATGACTACACACATACATCTAAAACTGCTTGCATATATGTGTAACGTTTACAGCTTCTCACTAAAAGAAATGGAACGTTAAAGCATTTTGAAAGTTTTTTGAAAGCTTTACCATATTAACTAAAATAATAACAAAAGACGCGAATAGAAAAATGATGGAATCACATGAGAATCCATTATTTATTTATATATTATATATTAATACACTATAAAATTTATTATCACCTATATAACGTTTACATATAAAATAGAGTGGCAAACGTGAGACCGCGCATAACTCGAGAAAGGATCGTCTGATTTGAGCTGTCTCTTATATGTTGTGTTTTTCTTTGCCCCCCAAAACTTTTTGCGATGATAAAATCAGTATGGCACGAGAGGGCGCTGTAATAAAATCTTTAACAAAACTGCGAAAATCTCATAAACTGCTCATACGATTAACTTCATCTTTCAGCAAAAGGCATCTTTAAGCAAAAAGGAATATTTAAAAATATTCATACTTCTGAATGAACATCTACCTATGCAGTCCTCTATGGCAAGCAAACATATTTATGTTAAAAATAAATTTAAAAAGATAGCAAAATAATATTTATAACATTTCTAAATTGTACTTACCTTATTTCTTCCACTTAGTTTTTTTCATTTAATATCAAAATAGTAAATATATAAATCTAATAACATATTTTCGGAACAAAATTTACCTAAAAACGAAATAAATATAAACTATTTTAGCTTGCAACCTATGAAATCAATGATTTCTTACACAAATAAAAAGTGCTGCGTTTATAAAGTACCAAATGTTAGCAGATATAACAGAACTGCGCATCGCTTCGTTATTTTATTCTTTTCAGTGTACAAACACAATGTAATAATATTGAAATCAAGCGAACAAAGCGACCTGACCCAGCCTACTTCGAGTCTGCCTGCAGATTGAAAGCTTTTTTGCAGCGGAAGAATTTATATACGTTTGCGGTTTTAAAAAGGACCTTAGCTCGCGAGCTTATTATGTTCGTAGCTGATTTTAACAAAAGGAACAGTTTAGGAGCTTTTCTGAAAATTTATTTGTCCTGATATGGTGGTAACAGGAAAAGCTTTTAAAGCTTTTGATATTTTTTTTCTACTACTGAGAAGTAAAAGTGTTACAATTCACACTTAGTACTTAATACTTTACACTTTTACTTTATACTTTATACTTTATACTTTATACTTTATACTTTATACTTTATACTTTATACTTTATACTTTATACTTTATACTTTATACTTTATACTTTATACTTTATACTTTATACTTTATACTTTATACTTTATACTTTATACTTTATACTTTATACTTTATACTTTATACTTTATACTTTATACTTTATACTTTATACTTTATACTTTATACTTTATACTTTATACTTTATACTTTATACTTTATACTTTATACTTTATACTTTATACTTTATACTTTATACTTTATACTTTATACTTTATACTTTATACTTTATACTTTATACTTTATACTTTATACTTTATACTTTATACTTTATACTTTATACTTTATACTTTATACTTTATACTTTATACTTTATACTTTATACTTTATACTTTATACTTTATACTTTATACTTTATACTTTATACTTTATACTTTATACTTTATACTTTATACTTTATACTTTATACTTTATACTTTATACTTTATACTTTATACTTTATACTTTATACTTTATACTTTATACTTTATACTTTATACTTTATACTTTATACTTTATACTTTATACTTTATACTTTATACTTTATACTTTATACTTTATACTTTATACTTTATACTTTATACTTTATACTTTATACTTTATACTTTATACTTTATACTTTATACTTTATACTTTATACTTTATACTTTATACTTTATACTTTATACTTTATACTTTATACTTTATACTTTATACTTTATACTTTATACTTTATACTTTATACTTTATACTTTATACTTTATACTTTATACTTTATACTTTATACTTTATACTTTATACTTTATACTTTATACTTTATACTTTATACTTTATACTTTATACTTTATACTTTATACTTTATACTTTATACTTTATACTTTATACTTTATACTTTATACTTTATACTTTATACTTTATACTTTATACTTTATACTTTATACTTTATACTTTATACTTTATACTTTATACTTTATACTTTATACTTTATACTTTATACTTTATACTTTATACTTTATACTTTATACTTTATACTTTATACTTTATACTTTATACTTTATACTTTATACTTTATACTTTATACTTTATACTTTATACTTTATACTTTATACTTTATACTTTATACTTTATACTTTATACTTTATACTTTATACTTTATACTTTATACTTTATACTTTATACTTTATACTTTATACTTTATACTTTATACTTTATACTTTATACTTTATACTTTATACTTTATACTTTATACTTTATACTTTATACTTTATACTTTATACTTTATACTTTATACTTTATACTTTATACTTTATACTTTATACTTTATACTTTATACTTTATACTTTATACTTTATACTTTATACTTTATACTTTATACTTTATACTTTATACTTTATACTTTATACTTTATACTTTATACTTTATACTTTATACTTTATACTTTCACCTTTAATTTCTTAAAAATGGGCCGAAATTAAATTGAGCACTGTGATTATGCTCACCAGCTATATGCCCAGCTTGTTATCAAACAAAAGAAATGTAAATTTTATGCAAAATAATATTAATAAGCGAGATTCTTGAGGTTCGACTTGATCATTATCGATGATTATTTTGAGCGTTAACTCAAATTTCGTCTTTAAAGAAATTCATACAATAGCAATTCAGGCAAGCATTTTGCAACAAATGGTTTACATCTGCAAATAATCTCTTTTATATAATCTTTGAACTCAACTTGAAATTCTGGTTAAACATAACATCCGAGCAATAAATAATAAATGCTTTTCTTCTGAAACTTCTTCCAACTAAATCGCAATTGCAATTATTAATGGTTCCACTTGAAAGAATCTATAGAACTTCGTTAACTATTGAAGCATAAATTGTCGACATTAATCAATGGCGCACAGCGAACAATGACTAGAAATCACAAACCACAACAAAAGTAAAGCATAGAGCAACAACAACAAACATAACTATGAAGTAGAACAAATACAGTAATGAATGACAAAGTAGAAAAGAAACAACATAATCAATCAATAAGTTAGGAAAATAAATCAAATCCATTTATATATTAGATGATTTAATTTTTTTTACTGCTGGGCACTGAAAAACTAGAGCATTAGCATTACCAGACACATACACACACACACACACAATACTGCACGATTTTACTCAAGAGTCAATCAGTTGGTGTGCATCTGACTGCAACCTTTAACTCTTAAAGCTCTTTTAAGCATTTCTTTTACAGCACCTTTGCACACACCCACTGACTCAACTCATTAGTGTGCGGCCTCCAACAGCTTACCTGCCTACGTCTTACTTGTTTACCACGCTTTTAGCTGTCATAGCTTTGTTTTCATTTCTTTGCTTATCATCGGCTTGCAGCTTTTTGTGGTTTTTGTCGTTGTAAAACGTCAACTCTGCTGTTGCTGCTGCGGATGCTGCTTCTTAGATGTCTTCTAAGCCGCTAAAGTATTTCCTAATGAGATTACGACTGAGTTCCTACGACTGAGTTCCTTTTAGGTAGACTGGGTGTGCGGGTTACAATTGCTGTACATAATGATTTATATTTTCTTTTTTGCTCTCTCTCTATCTCTCTTTTTTGTTCGTTCTTACTGCATGAGTAAGAAAAGCTTTCAAGCTTTAGGTAAAAAAAAAGAATTAATATTTCAAAACTAATGATCTTAAAATTAAGCATCAGAAATGTTAAAGCATTTATTTTAAAAGACTCTTAAAGCTGATTTCAAAGGGGATTCCTTCCTTTATAAATGGGAGCTTTTTCTCATATTTGTTCACAGATTATGGGTTGAATACAGTAGAACGAGCATTAATGGAGTAATATTATGAAAAGCTTTGTGGTTTTTTGTTAGCTAGAAGATTTTACATAAAAATGGCTTAGAGATGGGGAAATATCATTTTATAATTATTTTAACGCACAAAATTTGCAAATGGAATTTTGAAAAGTAGACAGTATTGTTAAATATTTAAAAATGCAGCAATTCAAAAGCTCGTGCAAAAAGTCAATTGGTTCGTCATCTTTTAAAATTATTAATTTAATACTTACTTCTTAAAACATGGTACTAAGTACTGAATAAAAAAAAAAAAAAAAAAAACGAAATAGCCATTTCAGCCCTTGACAGGATTTTGACCGAGCTTCTTATGATGAATTTCTTATGAATTTGTGTTGCGTGTGTTGTTAAATGTTTGAACACAAATGATCGAGAACTGGACCTACATGTTTTATGCCGACTCCGAACGGCTTATGTTCTCAAGAAGCTTTTCATGGCAGTTTTTACTCTCTGAGGCTTGCCATTGTCTGCTGAGATGTGCCGAAATTAATTTAATTGAAAAACTTTCTGTGACAGCTGGGATACGAACCAGGGTTCTCTGGCATATGGGTCACACATTCTACCCACTGCGCCACGGCCGCCATGAAGAAATTGTAGAAATTATCGAAGTTAAAATTTTTTAACCGTGTTTAGCTTGCACAAATAATTTTGTCATTACACATTAGTTTTGCCACTCAGTACATTCTTCTTTCACAAAAGTCAACTTGTATGTTCTAACTATGGTTTTTTTTTTCTCGGTGTAGGTTATTTGAATAAACTGAAGTTTTTCAATTGAATTAATTTTTCTGTTCAGCCGTCACTTCTCTGCAGACAATGGCGAGCCTCAGAGAGTAAAAGCTGCCATGAAAAGCTTTCCTGAGAACATAAGCCGTTCGGAGTCGGCATAAAACTTGTAGGTCCAGTTCTCGATCATTTGTGTTCAAACATTTCACAACACGCACAACACAAATGATTATAAGTAGCTCGGTCAAAGCCTTAGCAAGGGCTGAAATGAGCATATCGTTTTTTTTCGTTCGTTCGCAGTTTATTTAAAGGTGTGAAATTGAGTACATTTAGTTGAAAAGAGATATCGTTGAAATGCCAACCTTCTGAGTTGATGCACATTTATGCTCGGCTTACGTCACTTTAAATCGTTGCTCGCAAAATATCTGGCTACAAATTGGTGATTTTTCTCCATTGTTAACTTTAAAGACTTTCAAGGTTTGTGGTTAGTTGTGCTAAATGCGAGATTTCAAAATCCCCCAAAGCAATAATCCTGCCACCATCAGATCTGGCGACTTGGTCGGTCAGTTCAAATTGCCAAAACGGGGGATAAATAAAATATTCATCGTTGTCCGAGTTGTGCTGGCGGTTGCTCCGCCCTGCTGGAACTAACAATGATCGAGGCTCAATTCAGCAACTCGATTCAGAGGCAAAAAAAAAAAAAAAATTCGATTAACATCTAACTGCAGCGCTCTGATGTCTGACGAGCAATATGGAGACGGCCACTCCTTGCGACAACTCTAAGGTTGCGAACATAGTGAACGCCGGTTCAGACAGGCAGGCAGATTTCACACTGAAGCAATAAAGAAACCAAGTCATGCAACTCTTTTGCTCTGAAGTGTTTTCTGATCTGATCTGCCTGCCTGTCTGAGTCGGCGATCACTACAAATCAATTTTGAGTACTAAGTTTTTTGATTTTTGCTTTACAAAATTTTACTAATTCAACAATGTTAGTGTGGACGGTAAAAATAGGTTAGATTTCTTGCAGTTCATTAAAATCAAAATTAAAATTATGTATGGAAAATGCAGATAATTTCACCTGGTGTAGCTGTTTAATGATGTGTCTTTACGATTTCGTAACGAAATTGGAACGATTACGAAATGTTTGTTACGATTTCGTTAAGAATATTTCGAAATCTTTCCGATTTCGAAATCCGATTTCGTTACGAAATCGTAAGGAAAATCGTATGAAGGGTTTGACACGACTTCGTAACGAAGTATCTTAATGGTTTCGTAACGAGTCTTAACGAAAATGTTACGAAAAAGTTACGATTTCGATCAAACAGTTCGAAAGAAAAGAAATTTTACTCTGTTAGCATTTTAATATGTCGTACAAACAGTCGCATAACGAAATTTTATATAAATTCGTATAAAAAGTGAAACTCTTCCGATATTTGCGTAACGAAATTGTAACGATTTCTTTAAGACAGCTCGAAACAGTTACGAATTAATCGGAATTTCGCCATAGTCGTCAACTATGGTTTGCTGTTTAGATATGGCATACAAAATTTCAAGCTAATTTTCATAAATTTACAAAATTTTATTCGTTATAGGTATAATTTCATATATATATATATATGTATATTACTGGATATCAGGGACTTTTTGAGCATTGAAACTGATTTGTTAATACGAGCGGTGCCTTTTATATTTCGGGATTAGAGAACAAAAACAAATATTAATCATCGAAAATCACTTTATTGTTTTTGAAAATATTCTCCATTAAGATCTATACACTTTTGCATGCGTTTGAACCAATTGTCGAAGCACTTTTGCCACTCTGATTGAGGTATCTCCAAAACATGCATTCTGAATGCCGCAACCGCTTCTTCGGGCGTCGAAAATCGTTGTCCATGCAGTTTATTCTTCACGGTTGGGAATAAAAAGAAGTCATTCGGTGCCAAGTCAGGACTATACGGCGGATGACCCATCAAATCGATGTTTTGGGTGCTCAAAAATGCAGTTGTTTGAGCCGATGTGTGAGAGCTCGCATTGTCGTGGTGAAGAGTGATCCGTCTTCGGCGGTTGGTTTTCCTGATTTCTTGGAAGACAACTGGCAAACAAATGGTTGTGTACCACTCAGAGTTGACTGTTCTGCGTTGTTCTAGTGGTACGGTTGCGACATGTCCATATTTTCCGAAAAAACAGGCGACCATTTGCTTGGAAGTGCTTCGTGCGCGAACAACTTTTGTTGGATTTGGCTCATCTTGAAACACCCATACAGTCGACTGCTGTTTACTTTCGGGCTCATACGCGTATATCCACGATTCATCACCTGTCACGATGTCATAGACGTGTTTCGAAGCACCACGATCGTATTAATTGAGCATTTCCTTCGACCAATCGACACGAGCCTTTTTTTGAGCGATTGACAAATTGTGTGGGATCCAACGCGAACAAATTTTTTTGACAGTCAAATGTTTATGCAATATTGAATGTATGCTAGTCCCACTTATGCCTAAGGTTGCCTCAATCTCATGATAGGTAACATGACGATCTTGCAATATCAGTTCGCGCACAGCATCAATGGTTTTCGGAACAACAGCTGATTTCGGACGACCTTCACGAAATTCGTCTTGGAGTGAACTACGACCACGATTGAATTCACCATACCATCGACAAACACTGGTCCTTGATGGAGATTCATCGCCAAAAATTGAATTAAGTTCATCCATGCACTGTTGCTGTGTTAATTCACGTCGAAAGTTGTAAAAAATAATCGCACGAAAATGTTCACGATTTAATTCCATTTTTAGACCGAGATGAATCTTTTAAGTTACTATAAACAACACAAATAGCGCTCGTATGTCAAAACGTTCGGAGTACGTATAAGCCAACAAATGTCAAACTTTGCGATAGAGCTTTCAGTTGACAGATTGCAACACCAGGGTTGCCAAATCCCGAAATATAAAAGGCACCCTACGTATACAAATTCCTTGGAGATGAATTTCAATATAATGATTATGACTCTTATTAGCAAAGTTAATCTTTCATTTGGCCAAAAAAATTTTTCAACAATTAAGGGAAGTTTTCAAGAAAATTCACATCATTATCACAGTTTATCTAAAAAACAAATCCCATTTTGAACTTAAAGTCTCATTTGTGTTATTTCTTTATACTTTCTGGACCCTAAGGGGGAAAGGGGGCTTGAACACCTAAAACTCCCCCTTGTTTACGGGCCTGATCCACATCATGATATTACTTTTGCTCGTTGTATTTTATTCTAAATACTTTCATACTTTATATGAACTTCTATTTTTGGGAATTTAAACGAACTGCTTAAAAATGTTGTGCTCTGTGTGCTTTAATTTGAATAAATATTGCTGTAATTTTTTTTTTGCGAATCTTCCTCAAATAATTTACATCTGGGAAAATAAATTTTCGATATTCAAATCGGTACAATTTCTACCGAAGAAATTTAAAAATATCTAATTTCACACGCAATTTATTTCAACTGGCCTTAACTTTTGTCCTTCAAAATGCCTTTTCAGTACATTATTTTGTTTGCTTTTTTTTTTTTTTTTTTTTTTTATCTTTTGTTATTTACTCAGAATAAAGTTTGGCATGTTGCTGCCTTTTTTTTCTCTTCCGTTTTTTATTCATTTGCCTTGATGGTTTGCATGATGCGAAATTTTTATTTGTTCGGTTCTAACTAAATGTTTCCAGCTCATAAAGTTAAGCGTTTTCATGAGAAAATCTATTAAAAATCCATGAAGCCATGTTGGGAATTTACTTTTATTCAATTCTGAGTGAAATTGTGAATTTGATTGCAAAAAAAAAAAAAAAATATATATTAAGAATAAATGTAATTTCAGTACAAAACCAAGAAAGTTTTAAAAAGTGTTTTAAAATTAACCTGTTTAGTGTATAAATTGTTTTTCACTCCCTGTTTTTCTTTATTTTTGTTAGTTGCCAATATTTTCTTTCTGTCTGTTGCAATACTTTTTTTGCCAGCTTGAGGTCAAAATTAAATTTTTCCGTTACAACATAGTCAAGAAAAACTTGAACTTTGGTTACTTTTCTTCTTTCTTCACTATTTGCTACACTTTACTCACGTTACTACTTTTTTAAAGCAAATTTTTCTCTTTGATTTTTTTCACTTTAAGTGAAATAACGGTGTTATTTTTGTTTTTCACTGTTTACATGTTGCTTTGTATTTGTTCTATTGTTGGTTTTTTCTTGTTGTTTTTTATTCTAGTCGTAGTATTTTTTGTAAGTGTGGCCTTTGTTGCTATTTATGCCACAACGTTTTTGAAAATTTAAATATTTTTTTTTTAAGACATCTTTTTCCTTCCCATAATGCTGCAGGAGTTTTAGAAAAACTTTTACATTTTCCTAAATGAGGAAAACTATTAGCGAGCAAAAATATTTTGTTGCTTTATTTGTTAAGTTGTTCCTTCACGTCTTGTTGTTAGTAGTTTTTGTTGTTTTTCATTTGCAGCATTTCTCTATTTTTTATTAAAGTTTTTTGCTTAACACTTAAGAAGTTTCAGTTAGCATTTTTTTGCTTTATTCCTGTTATACATTCATTTAGCAGAGAAATAACTTTAGTTAAGTTTTATAGTCTCCTAAACTTAAAATGAAGTTTTTAATTGTTTTGTTCTGTTCTTTTTGTAAATAATGAAAAGAGACAGTATAGATTTTATAAAGGAAACAACATCAGCTTAAAAGCTGTTCTAGTATAATTAAAGTTAAGAGACCTTTAAATTACTTACTTATTTACTTAGGTGCCGCTTACAACCGTTAGTTGGTTTTGGCCTGGTGTAAGAATTTGCGCCAGCCATTTCTATTATGCACTTGCTGGCGCCAGTTGGAAGCTCCAAGTTTTGTCAGGTTGCCCTCTACTTGGTTCTTCCAACGGAGATGCGGTCGCCATCTTCTGCGTTGACCACAGCTGGGTACCGAATTAAATATTTCCTTTGCTGAAGCGTCGCCTTCCATCCACTCAACATAACCTAGCCAGAGAAGTCGCTCGATTTTTTTGCGCTTTACTATGTCGATGTCGGCGTATAACTCATACAGCTCATCTTTGAATCATATTTGATATTCGCCATCGACGCAGATTGGTCCGTAGATCTTGCGAAGGTTATTTCTCTCGAAAGCTCCCAAAGTCTTTTCATCAGAGCTGCTCAACTTCCAGCTTTGTGGTGCATATAACAGGACGGGCATGATAAGTGTTTTATAGAGCGTGACTTTTATTCTTTGAGAGACGGCTTTGCTTCTCAATTACCTACTGAGCCCAAAGTAACGACTGTTGCCAAGAGTTATCCTTAGTTTTATCTCTCTACTGATATCATTGGTGGAGTTTATGCTTGATCTCAGGTAGACGAAGTCCTTCAAAACCTCGAAGGAGGTGTTATCAACAGTGACGTGGTTGCCTAGACGCTGGGACTGTTCGTTTATTCACACTAGCTATTTTGTCTTATCTGCGGTCATTGCAAGACCCATGCAACTGGAATCTTTTTCTAATTTGGAGAATGCTGCACTGACTTCGCGTGTATTATGGCCAATGATATCGATATCATAAGCATACGCTAGCAGCATAACACTCTTGTAGAATATGGTGCCGCTTGGTCTCAGATCAGCAGTTTGAATGATCTACGCCATAATTTGGTTAAAAAAGTCGCACAATAAGGAATTATCTTGTCTGAAACCTCGTTTGTTAACAAATGGGGGGGAGAGGTCCTTCAAAGTGTCATCCTGCATAGACGGATTAATTTTGCAGGTATACCAAATTCAGACATGGTGGGGTATAGGTGATTCCTTATTGGACTGTTGAAGGTCCTTACCAAGATTTGTCGTAGAGTGAATATCTGGTCGGTGGTAGATTTTCCAGACCTGAAGCCACACTGATCAATCAGTTGGCTTACGATGAGCTTCAGTATTTCACATAAAACGCTCAACAGGACCTTACATGCGATATTTAGGAGGCTTATCCTACGGTAATTGACACAAATGTTGGGATCGCCATTCTTGTGGATTGGGGATAACTGAGGTTCCAATCGTTTGGAATTCATTCTTCCGACCATATTCTGCATAGAAGCTCGTGAATGTAATTGAACATCCGTTCAGAAACAGCTCAGCGGGTAGACCATCGGAAGACGGGTAGCTGCGAAGACTTCATTATAGTCGGGCTGCGACCCTTCAATGCTGTCATCCATAAATGGATTTTCCGGGATATCATCTGTATTGGCGGTATTGTTGTCATCATCACCATTCAGAAGACTACAGAAGTGTTCCCTCCATAACGTCAAGGTACTCTAGATATCTATCACTAGTTTCTCGTTTTCATCCTTGTAGAAAGAGCCCGGTTCTAAAATCATCGGCTAGGCGTCTTATCTTTCCGAAAAATTTACGGTCTTCGCTCCTGTCGCCCTACATCTTAATCTGCCCACACTCGCGCTTTTCTGCCTCTCTTTTTTTCTCCTTAAAAGACGTCTTTCGTCCCTCCGCTTTTTTCTGTATAGTCCGAATATCGAATATTTGGAATACAATTGTTTTTTTGTCCAACTAAAAACCGACAGATAAACACGATCATTTAAAACTTTATAAACTATGTATATGAAATTCGTAAATTAAAGTTATAATTCTAATAATTTTAGTGAAAAACAAAAACCAATTATTTTTTTGCAAAAGCGATGTTTTTTCCCACATATGTGCAAAAAATTACTTCGGAGTACATATTTTAACGCATTATTCTTTCATAAAGCAGTCAGTTTGACTACTTTTGGGAAATATTTGAAGGTATGGGTGATTCTACGTTAAAAGGTAGTCTGATATTAGGAAGGGCGGCGTGATATAAATTTTTTAAAATATTTTTTTTTTATTAAATTGTACTATGTAATCAAGTATTTTGTATACTACTTTAAGATGTCCAGTCACTTAATTAATTTTTACATGTTTTTTAAGCGACCAGAGTAGATACTCTATACTATACAGGGTAGAGACATGAAGGCCAGAGACTCAAAGAGAACATAAACAAAAAAATGAGTTGCGCCAAAACAAAAACATTGGTTGACAAGCACACGTAATATAGATGCGCAGTATATTTAATTTCTGCTCACTTGAACTGGACGTATCCAGTCATCTTGAGAGGCAGGGGAGAGATATTTTTACCAAAAAACGAACACAATCAAAAGATTGTTAAGAAAAAACGAAGGAACGCGATAAGCTACGCAGAAATAAAAGTTAATACACATTGGCATGATCGAACTGTCCGGCAATGAGAGCACGCGAGTGACTTGCGCTTCGTTTGCTGTTAACTTGACATCAAAGTCAAGGTTCTGAGATTTAAACTAGTAGCGACAAGTACTTTATCGACATTTTTTAAGGGACATAAAACGTCCAAGGCATGATACAATAATTTTCAAGGTAGCCTTGACAAATATCTTTTTTTCTCACGAGCGGCGATCGGGAGTTGTCAAATCAATAGAAAGTTTAATTTGTCATCTGTTTTGCTGCTTCTTCGTTTTCTCTTTTTCAATGTGTTTTTGGCAACTCCAAATCGATAACAGAACTGTCACTCCTACCTTGTAAATCATTACACTATGGTCCAGGGTAGGAGACTTAAAATACGAGGGACAAATATTGCGGATTTGTTTTTTTAATATACAATAAAAGTAACTTGATTTTTTTTTTCTTTATTTTTACTCTTATTACTAATGCTTCTTTATGAAATAAATAATGCTTAAATGTCTAATCAATTAGAAATGTATTAAATTACACTGACTTCTTTACGAGATAGTTAAGGGACAGGACAGGGTAGATACATTTTTCACGTTAACATGCAATTATAACTAAATTCTGTTAATTTATAAACAATAAAATATATATAAATGGGCATTTTAGCCCTTGAAAGGACTTTGACCGAGCTTCTTATGATCTTATGATTGTGTTGGGTATGTTGTGAAATGTTTGAGCACAACTGATCGAGAACTGGGCCTACTACGGTCCGAACGGCTCATGTTCTCAAGAAGCTTTTCATGGCATTTTTTACTCTCTGAGGTATGCCATTGTCTGCAGAGAGGTGACGGCAGAACAGAAAAATTAATTTAATTGAGAAAACTTTTTGTGTCAGGTGGGAATCGAACCTGGCTTCTCTGGCATATGGGCCACACACTCTACCCACTGCGCCACGGCCGCTACTCTGTTAATTTAGGTTTTGTTATTTACTGGTAACAAAGTAAACGTTGTTTATTATAATGTATGCTTGTCGTTTTCCACCAATTTTCAACTAAAGTTCTAAGGTTTTAGATTATGTCACCGCTAGAACTTAGAATCACCCGTATATTAGCTGAAATACCCATTGTTTCTCGGTATTAAATTAAATGAAAATTAAATTGGAAATCCTTGTAATATTTTGCTTGTATTAAAATTTATTACAGGACTTCTAGCCGTATAGTATAAAAACTAGAACTAAAACCCAGTTGAAAGAAATTTAATATGATTAAATTTGTCTATTTGTGAAATATTTTCTCCACTCTTCTTATTAACTGTCAATATTTAAAAAATTTAAAAAAATTTAATTGTGTCAAATTTAATATGAAACAATACAATTGCTAGAGTCATATTAAGCGCCACACATAAGTCGTAGGCGAATATTGTTGTACTTGTTATTGGTGTTAAAGTTTGTGTGTGTTTTGTGGGTGCTGGCGCTGGGTTGTCGCATGAGTTGGACTTAGACTTAACTTAGGCGTGGTGTCGCATGAATTTCAATTGTTACAAATTAGCTGCAACAATTTGATGAGCATGTTAAGAGCAAGTACAACAAGAATGAACCCGAAGTAGAAAAAGAAGAAGGAAGAGTAGAAACAAATGCTGACTGCGACAGTGATATAGTACAAAAACGTGAGAGCTGCGCTAACAAGAACAGAAAGACAAAAAAATAACAGTGCCAAGGACTACATCCTTTTCCTATGCGTGAAATAAACAACGATGTCGCTGTAGCTAGACAGACAGACACAAATGTCACACACAATCACACACAAACACGCACTTTACTACAACAATGAAAATCTTTGATTTCGTATTCAAAATGTATGCCTTAAGGATGCAAAAGTCATGTTGTTGTTGTTGTTGTTATTGTTGTTGTTGTTGTTAATGCTATTGCAGTATTTGTTGTAGCAAAAAAGTTTTCCATTTGTTCACGCAGAAGAAGTTGGCATTGGGGCTGTGACGGCTTTAATTTTGGGCAATTTTTGTAGTTATTGTTGTTGTAGTTATTTCCGTTAACAATATGCCTGTGTGTGTTTGTGCGTGTGTGAGTTGCGTGTGCAATCATATAAATTCTCAAAGCAGACAAAAGTTAACCATGTCACAAGGACATTGACAGCAATGACAAGAACGTAATTGTTGTTGTTGATGTTGCTGTTATTGTCAATCTCATCGTAGTCGTCGTCGCCGTCGTCATCATGAAATTGAAACGAAAACGAATTGAATTCAAATAATGTAAATACTTGCTTGTGGCTGCCTAGAGCGTTGTAGTTGTATAAGAGGTGGGGCAGTTCGGTAACAGTAATACACGCATGCTTTTAGGGTTTCGCTGGAACTCGAATGTTAGATTACATTGACTGTATTTACTTAAGTGTTATTGTGTGTGTATGTAAATGTCTTACATTTATTTTACATAAGACTAAAATGATATACTCTAAATACACACACTCACTCAAACTTACACACTTATACACACACACACACATGTAAACATACAAATAAACTAACACATATAAAAGTTGTTAAATCACTAAGTGAAAAGCTCGAAAAGCCTTTAAGTGATATAGTCAAATAGTTGTCTGTGTGTGTGTGTGTGTGTGTGTGCGCTATAACAACATACTGTTAAGGGCCAAAGTACTCGTAATTAAAGGCTTATTCGAAAAGTTTTCGTAAGGCTCTGCAAATCGAAAAACTTTATGTCAATATAAATTAATTAGGCATGCATTAACTACAATTAACAACAACAATAACAACAGTGCTGTTAAACATTACATTATAAAATGTAGTATTAGTTTCAAGTATTGGTAATATTCTTTGAAATGTTGTTAGTAGCAGCCCGGTAAATTTTTTTTAAATTGTTTTTGTTGCTATTTAAATATTTATGTTTTGTTGCAAAGTTAATTCATGTCTTATATGCTAAAAATCCAAAAACACTAAGAAAATTAAGCAGACAGAGAAATATTGCGAAAAAAAAATAAATGAAAAAGCACTTTTTAACTTCTTACAAAAACTTTGAAAACTAATTTAAGCTTCAAGCTTTTTGACAATGAATGGTTAAACAAAGTTTTAATAGCTTTCTAGCGGTGTCAGTAAATTCGAGATGAATGATAAGATGGCAGGATAAACATTGACATTTCTTTATAAAGAATAAAGATTTGCATAGATATCATTATTGACTCTATCTTTTTTGTGGCACATCATCGACCAAATAGAAAAGTTTTCTGAAATTCTGAAATTGATGTTTAAGAGCAAATATTTCTTTAATTTTTTTTTTGTCCAAATATCTGAACATCTTTTAATCAACTGTTTCTGAAGCATGCCTTATTCGTCTTTTAATTTGTTTAAAATTTCTATTTAATTTATTTAATTAATTATTTTGTGTGTTCTTAATACATATGCACTTACATTTTTTTTTTAATTTACATTAAGTTTTTAATCAATAAGCTCTGAAAAAAATAATTTTTTAATAAATATGCACATTCTGTAAAAAAGTCCCGGGAAATGGTAATTTAAAAAGTCAGCTTAAAGATCTTGTAAAAATTCTTCTTGTCGCTAAATTGGCACATCTATCCTTTAACCGTGACGTGAAGTTTAAGTGCAATTTATCATTTAGTTTGTCCGCAGTACTCGATTTTGTCAACTCATCTCAAGTGTATTGTGCTATTTTAAAAATACATAAAAATATCAAACAAAGAATTTGTCTCAAATTTCGTATTTCTAAAAGAATTTCGTGTGCCAAAACGCTGCAAATAAAACAGAAGTCTTGACGTGAATCGACTTAAGAGCAGTGGTGCTCATTCATAGACATTTTTGCGTCTGTGTTAGAGACCTTTAAGCTTCTTCACTGAGAGAAATATGTTGTGTAAGCTTTCTGTTGACAGTTCTTCGATGCTTCAATTTCTATTTACTATTTTACAAAACTATTTACCGTAAATGTGTTAACGCTTACGTGTAATTGCTGATTTCTACTACATATGATGCCATATTTTGTTTTGTTATTGTTTAATAAATCTTATGTCATTGTAACATATCTCATTTTTTTCAAAAAAGTCGTTTTTTAATTTATGAAACAATTTTGTTCTCTGTTCCCCGCAATAAGAATTGTACACTTCATGTGCTTTTCTGTAATGCCTTTCTAGGAAAACTTTTCTTGGTTTTACTAGTGAAGTATAGCAAAGTAAACATGGCGCTTCATTAAAAGCATTCATTATAAATAAATATTTTATCTGATCACTACCAGAAATCATTTTGAACAATTTTAAATACACGAAAAATATATATTATTTTTGAGTGCATTAATAAAACTATGCAACGCAGTCTTCACCGCTGGAAGTGCCAAAGCAAACTGAGGTGATTTTTTATATGCGTGAGCTTTACATATGTGTGAAAGCACAAAAGCTTTTGTGCACATTTGTGCGCCTTTGAGCAACAATGCTTAAAGGCCCTTATAGACGAGCAACTAATCGCAAACCTGATTGAAAAACAGGTCGATGGTTTTATCTATAGACGCATGAACCAATTTTTCAATTCCAGTACAAAAAGTTTTTCTCCTTGAAAACATCGCGCATATTATATTGAAAATGAATGCAAATAATTTTTTTTATTATGAATCTGACGATTAGTTGTTGATTTTGCTACAAACACATCACCAGTTGAAGAACTGGTTGATGTGAAATCGCAAAAATCTAAATTTTTTAATTTTTTTAAACGCAACTGATTGATAAACTGGTTGAAAAACTGAAAATAACACCTCAACTCATCTACACACGATTTGCTTTCAACAACCAGCAACCAGTTTATCAACCAGTTTTGCGATTAGTTGCTCGTCTATAGGGCCCTTTAGACAGTACATTTTAAAGCAGTACTGTAATGTGATGGAATATTTGCCTCTCTCTGGTCGTCCAGCAACGTCTTCAACTGAAGTTAATAACAATAAAGTGAAGAAAATACTGACAAAAAGGCCTCATTTAAGTTGGAGAGAGATATCAACTGAACTTACTTTGTCTCAGGATTAAATTTGTACCATTGCACTATGGAAAATTTCTACTATTTGCTGGCCAAAGTTCAGTTTTTTTGAGTTCTTTAAAAAATTTTTTTTTTTATTACCATAATACTGAGTATTTGTTTTTCAAGTTA
This sequence comes from Coremacera marginata, assembly GCA_914767935.1. Lineage (NCBI taxonomy): Eukaryota > Metazoa > Arthropoda > Insecta > Diptera > Sciomyzidae > Coremacera > Coremacera marginata. Next base: position 17,260,389 of record OU612045.1, on the reverse strand, counting down.
AGCCGTTTAACATTCGTTTGGCAGTTTGTTAATCTTGTTGATTTAATTTGAGTTTCGAGTATTGATGTCGCCAACTTTAAGTACTTACATTTTTGCTTTACAGAGTTTTGAAAATAAACTTATTGTATAGATTATAACAGTGGTTTTATCAAAGGCTGAGGTAAGCTCAGCCACTCCAGGATCTACCAAAGGATCCACAAACCTTTGGTTAAATAAGAAGACCAGTTTATAATTTAAATCTTAGTTTTTATTGACAATATCAATCGCTTATTATAATACTTCTGCAGCGCAAGGTGGTCGGGCAGTCAGTAGCAGTTGTGTTCGGGTATCCGTAAAAGGATTAAGAGTGTCAGCTGGTGCTGGTCGGATATCGAATATTTTCGGGGTTTCTTCTCTCTCAGGTATTACTAATTCCAGTATCAGGTAGTCGGTTTCAGGTAATCGGTTTCGGGTAATCGGTTTCAGGTATTCATCTACTGGTGTTCCTAATACCTAGGCGGAAGGCTCATTAGTATATATAAAATCAATAATAAAACGGTGGTAATAAATACTGCGGCCCAATGATCAGGATCTGATCCGCACCTGCAGTCCGTCAGACAAAACCTAAGTAAAAGACTGCGGCTCAATAATCAGAATCTGATTCGCACCTGCAGCCAGATAGTTTTAACCTAACTAAAAGACTGTGGCTCAACGATCAGAATCTGATCCGCACCTGCAGTCATATAGAAGACGAGCATAATACTGCGGCTCAGTGATCAAAGTCTGATCCACACCAGCAACCAGCCGAACATAGCCTAATACCCTATAGTGGCCCAACGATCTGAATTTGATCAATGCCACAGCCACCTAGCTAAAATATGTGCACAATACTGCGGCCCAATGATCAGAATCTGATCCGCACCTGCAGCCAGCCAGAAAATCCATACATAAAAGACTGCGGCACAATTATCAGAATCTGATCCGCACCTGCAGCTAGCTAGATAAAAGACTGCGGCACAATGATCAGAATCTGATCCGCACCTGCAGTCAATATGCATTTGCTCTGACTAATTGTCAATGCAGCCAAAATTACTTTGATGCTGTGATGTGTGCTGTGGTTGAGGCTCATTGACCAGGAACTGGTCCGCACCTCATACCACGTGCAATGCACACATGGTGAGCACTTACCTAGGCGGAAGGCTCATGCAAGTGACCAACAGGCAGTCATTTATTCATCGGGGTGATAAAACCTTTTGTGAATCATACGATCATAAATAATGATTTTTGCCTGTTGGTACCTAATTGCCTAGCGACTCTAACATAGTTGTTTGTGTGTCTGCCTATCTTATACAGATGTTTGTGTGTCGCCCTATTTAATACACAGGTTTGTGTGTCGGTCTATCTGATGCATAGGTTTGTGTGTCGGCCTATCTGGTATACAGGTTTGTGTGTCGGTCTGTATGTGCAACTGCACGTATACTACAGGGTACTTTAATAAATTTATAAAACTTATAACTATTTAATTTATTATTAACATTCATTGATAAATAATATTAATACCTACATATATTATTATTAACAACCATTGGAGAAAATGTGTGAATTTTGCCTGTTCTCAATTCTATTATATCTCTGTTAGCGTAGGCAGAGTTTGTTTTACTTTTACTTTAAGATGAGTTATACAAGTTATTACTCTTTTACGCTGTGGTGGCCGTGGCCTACCAGCTAGTGCGCCCGACATGCACGCAAAATGCCCAGGTTCGAATCAGGTGTATAATGATTATTATTTATATATTTATTATTTTTTTTCCAACTTTTTATGAATATATAAATTTTCTCCAATGGAAAGAGGAAAATTGTAACGCCACGTTACAAGATTGACCGTAAAAGAAAAAAAAAACACATATATATATATATATAGATTTTTAAGGAAATGGCCAAATTTGGCTAATGCCCGTATGGTACTTAATTTTTTTTGTCCAATTTTAAAATCTGAAAACAAGTGGCGCGTGGGCAGAACAGACATGTTTTGTAAGAAAAGGATAAACGTTGTTACTTTTTTATATCTGGTGTTTTTAAGAGCAGCTGCATTAAATAAATTAAAATTAGCTACACACATCAATTCCAATTCAGCATACATTTATATTAAATAGTTTTTTTTACTCTAATAATCTCAAATAAATTATTTACAGTACAGTAAATATTTGATAGAAACTTAGCGAAGAACGAATTCAAAGAAACGGCAAAAAAAAAATGCAAAGAAAATACAGTCCGTCCTACAAATTTTTCTCCAATTCGTACCATATTCGTACTCACTCACACCAATTGAATTTATGCATTCGTGCTATTTGAACTGCTCTAGTTATAATTTCCTATGATCAATATAATTAAGTATCATACAGGCTTAACCCATTCAGATCGGATGTGAAAAATGTATTCAATCCTCTGTTTTTGCATGAGCTTTCGAATTGCCGATTGCTTGAGACATTTTGAAATGTTTTTCGCTAGATTTTGGAGAAAAAAATCTGCTATTTTTCCAAATTTGACTTAGTAAAGACGAAAAAAACAGAAACAGGATGATAAATATAACTATTTGCTGATGCAAATGACACTCCAAAAACTTAACTTAAACTTCTATCTTACAAGAAAAATACCGTATTGTTTTTAAGAACTTTGCAAATCCGGTGGCTTTGAATTTCTAAAAAGACTAGTTTTTCAAAATTAAATATGCTGATTGGCTTTCAAGTACACCGAGAAAAAGCTTATGTTAAATTAACAAACAGCCTAGTATAATTTATTAGCTGGCTTTAGCAGTTTTTAGCCTCCCTATTTCTTTATTAAAACACCTAAGTTTTACATGTTTACTTACCAATTTTTAATTGGACAATAAATTGGTAATTTATACTTGTTTTTTAAAAAAAAATTTTCGCAGTTACAACTTTTTTTTATAGTTTCGGTATTTTAATTTTTTTTTTTCAGAAAATTGCTTAAAACTATAGCTTAGCCATCCATGCTATTGTTTTTTTTTTTAAATTTTGTATTTTTGGGAATTTTTTTAGGTAAATACTCAAACTCCAGGTTATACTACGGGATTATTCAGTAAAATTGCACAATTTTTTGCACCGATTTCATACATTAATCTCATATCATAAATCATGAAGAATCTATGTATAATCGATGATAAATTATTTCCATACCATTTTGCTAAAGTGTCGATTTTTTAGTGGTTTACCTACAATATTGCACGCAGAGAAAAAATATGTTTATATATGTTTAGTTTCAAAAACAAAATATTCAGAGGGAACCACCTAATGATTAAGAACTTTCCATCAATAGCATTGTTTTACGATATAAGAAGATATTCGTTGTGTCCAACCTTAATATAATTGCCTTAGCAAAACAACTAACGTCTACATTATTATGCTTGTGACAAAATAGAATTGTGTGTTTCTACCCAATAATAATATATTTGCATTACAGTTAAACTCAAAAAGAACTGAACTCTGCAAAATTTAAAACAAACAGAACTCCTTTTTTTATGTGTTTCGCCTAGACATACATATATCTGTTTCTTTTGCACTTGCACGAAAAATAGCGGAAACCTTGTTGCTTTATGCTTTTAACAGTTGCCAAGTCTTGGCTTCATTTTAAGTTTCAAGCAGCCGCGCCAAATGTGTTGAAAAGCTTAGCTCTTGTGAAAAGTGTTTCTGAATTTAAATGTTTGTTTAAATTAAAAGTGCTTGCGTTTTCAAATTAATAAAATAAAAAACAAAATAAAATAAAAATAAGGCGGTTCAGCAGTAAAAATAGGTGAGTTTTGAAGCAACTTTGCTGATAAAGCGGAAAATGTGTGCTTATAAAAATTATTATAATGTTGGATAAACATAATATGGTTACTTTTCAACATAGTTAGATCCGGAAAAAACTTATTTACTCTTTTCTAAACATATTTTGTTTGCTTCAAACCAACAACTACTTCTAAGCAAATATTTTGTAATCAAAGTGAAAAACTTTTGGCATTTCTTTTGTTAAAATATGTTTCCAAGTAAATATAGTGTAATCATTGGTAAATATATTATGTTGTTCTTAATTATCGTTTTGAAAATAATTGCTTGACTGCAGTTAGATAATGTATTCTCCAATTAATATATATTTGTCCGTGAATATTTAATGTTATTCTTGACTAAATTATATTTCCAAGCAAACAAATAGTAATAAAATAAAAGTGTTCTCAGTCCATGTATAATTACAATATATTTATATGAAAACATATTTTCTTTAAAACAAGTTATATTGATTTTAAATTCAAACAACAAGTGCTAGGGTACAATTAAATAATGTTAAGATGCAAATATATATATAAAGGAAAATTGCATTAATTAATCATATTATATGTGGAACCAATTATGATTAATAGTTGCCAAGAAACATGCAGAAACATATTATACTTCCTGCAAATTATGTTTGCGAAAGCAAACAAAGATATTTTTACGTCAACTTTTTACTGTCTTTATCATTTCATTTTTATACTCATATGAATCTTTACTTAACATATAAATTTTAGTACTTTATTTTATTTACAAGAGCACCAGGTCAAAAATAGTAACAAATCCAAAATCAGACATATTTTATAATTATTTACACAAGATATAAATAATTTTAATTTTTTCCTGCGAAAAAAGTTAGGTTTCATAAATGAACCAAAGGTCCCAAAGGGCTAAAGATAAAAAATTAATAATAAAAAATATATGATAAGTAAATAATTGCACTGCAATATAAATCTTCGCTTCTGACTGAGAAAAATTACTGGGTATATGTATATAGAGTTGTTCGTAAAATCTTCGGTCCTGTTAGAGTCGGCGATGACTATCGTATCCGAATGAACCACGAGCTGTATGACCTCTACGAAGACATTGACGTAGTTCGGCGTATAACTGTGCAGCGACAACGCTGGCTGGGTCATGTCCATCGTATGGATGACGTAGCTCCAGCGAAAAAGGTGCTCGAGGCGAGGGTCGCTGGTCAACGACGACGAGGGAGACCATGCCTCCGATGGTTGGACCAGGCTGAGGAAGCCCTAACCGCACTTGGTGTATCCGATTGGAGAAGGCACGCGCAAAGCAGAGGCGCCTGGCGAGAGCTGATGAGGTCGGTCGAAATCCGGACACGGGTTGTTACGGCCACCTAAGTAAGTAAGTAAGTAAGTATATATAGACCCAATTGACCCAATGTGACCCAATGGTCACACAGGCTTAAAAATGAAAGATAATGAAATTAAAGACCTGCTAAATAACTATTTGTTCAACAGAGTAGTTGAAAACTACAGGTTCTTCCGAAGAAAAATCCGAAGAGGTGGCTTATATCTGATCCAAAGGCCGTAAAAGGTTAGTTCGACTCTCACGGCGCACAGTACTTTGATTCCATACAAAAGTTGGATAAATATAGAAGCAATGTTCCTATGATAATGCAATTTTGTTTGTTTGGTTAGTTTAGCATAATTAAGAAAAACTTAAAATATGTTTAAAATCATTCCGTGTCTAGGGATACCTCCCTTGGACCTGTATTAAATTTTTACTCGATTTTGTATGCGAGATACCCGAGTGGAAATTCCTAAATATAGAGTCGGAAAATTATCAGAAAATCCTTATTTTGATAAGTATCTGATTTCAAGTGTAACTCACTTTTTGATATTCATCCTGTTCAGGTCAACTGATCCTGATAATAACCGGATCAGAATTTGAGAAGGGCTCCTTAAGTAAGGGTAGCCTCAGAAAAACTTTTATATCCACCAGATTAGATATTGAATAGGCTTCCTTAAATGGGCTATCCATATCATAGCCGGATCATATCAGTATATAAATTAGGTTTTGCTCAATTGATTTCCACCCGGGCACATACAAAGATTAGCCGATCTTAACAAAAATTCGTCAAAAGCGTAGTCAAATAGAGTAATAGATGTGTACTGAATATGGTTTACATCCGTTTGATCCTAGGGCTACCCCACTTAGACATATATCCATGTTTTTCTTCATTTTGTATGTGAGGTACACTCAAAGGTTGACTGATCTTAACAAACATTTGAATAGAATATAATTTCAAAAAGTCAAATAGAGTAATAGATGTGTATATATAAGGCTGGGTCGATTTGTATGGAGATATAAAAATTGATGTTGCCTGGGCAATTGTGGGATTGGGCATGAACAGTTATGAAAAAACAAATACTAGTACAAAGTGCTAGAAATAAAATTCTCGAACCCAATTCAACCTAAAACCAGTCTCACATTTATACGTTTTTATACAAAAATTGAATGTAAAAAATTCATAAGGAAAAAAATTCACAAAATTCAAGGTATAATCTTAACGTTGGTGCATATGTATTTTTGATCATCACGGCTGAACCACTGAAGCTATCCACCTTATATGCGCAACATGTGTTCGTGTGGTCCTCCAAAAATTTTTTTTTGTGTTTTTAGATCCTCTTAGGTGGCACTGTGGTCGATGTAAAAAAAATATATATTTGCAAACCGATTTGGCCCAAATTCACACCACATAATATTTGAATAAAAAAAAATCTTTGAAAAATTATAATATCAAAAATATTAATTAATATCACGAATTCGAAAAAATAGTATACCTTGAATTGGTTAAATTTTTTTCTTTACGAATTTTCTACGATACATTTTTGTACAAAAACGTATAAATATGAGATCAGTTTTAGGTTGAATCGGGTACGAGGACTACATTTTTGGCATCAGTTTTGCTCTACCTGTGCACGTTTATATAAAAAAAATTTTAAAAAAAAATTCCTAAAGAAAGAATTCAGAAAATTGAAGATGTGATAGGGTAAATTGCACCCCTATCGTCCCCCTCTTTTTGTTTTTTTTTTTTTAATAACTTTTCATGTCCGATCCGAAAATCGCCCAGGCAACAAAGGCTTGCAAATCGACCCAGCCTAGTATATATATTCCAATAAACTGCAAGAAACCAAATTTTTTATGATTTTTATGAATCTTAAAAAATTTAAGATTAAAAATTGATAATATAGTTAGAAGAAAAGGTTTTTTTTTTGTAAATTTTCTTTATAATTATTTTAGTGCTATGCTTAGAATATTGACGTATTAGAAAAAATGTTGTGAATTTTCAAAAAATTTAATGAACCTTCGTGACCTCATTCTTTGGTAATTTAAAAAAAGGTACATTCAAGAATAATTTTGAAAGTACCTGTTTTAAATGTTTTAATGCCTTAATGGTAATGTTTTTTTTTTAATTTAATGGTTTAATGATTTTTACACATTGTTTTTATGCAAAACCATCCACCCCCGTCCCCTATTTAAAATCCTGTCTACGTGCTTGACTTGACGGAACATAAAATCTTCGAGAAACTTACAAGACGGTCAGAAACAAAGCCAGAAAGCTTGCAATAGATCAAGTTATAGAAAATGATATGTTGCACATGAGTAGTTTAAGGATTTGTATAAAAATTAAACATTACTTTTTGCGGACAAACATAAGCCACAGTAACTAAAAATAGCTGGCAAACGGAAGAAAGCATAGTATCAGATAAGGTCAGCGAAGTAATGTTAAGAATTATTTCCACAGTATATATACATATATATGAACTATAAAATGCAGTTTTTGATGTGTGCGAAAGTATGCTGGGCATAAACTTTATGCAAGCAACATAGAGCCGCTGCAAGGATAACTAAAAAGCAGAGAAACATGAGCAAACATTATGGTTGGAAAGTTTATTTATGTGTGGCTTAAGGGGGTCTTCTCATTGAGCAACTTTTTTTTTCAACTTTTTTTTTTTGCATTTATTTATAGCTTGATAGCTTGTAGTTGTGAATATGCCCCTAAAAGAATTTTTAGAAATTCGAAATACTTTGAAGATACAGCCTTTTTTGTGAAGCAAGGTCTGATGGACAAGAAGGTGATGGAGGTAATAAAACCAGCTTACGAAGCGCTGTCGGCAGATAATTTGCTTGAAAGATGCCTTGGATCTGAAACTCAGATTCCAATGAGTCCTACAATTCTGTTCTTTGGTCACTTTCGCCCAAACACATCAACTCAGGCGCACGCACCATCGAAGTGGCCAATTTCATTGCAACGTGCCTCTTCAACGACGGTTTTATACCCATACTTAAAATTATGGGTTTGATGGGTATTGCGATTGGCAAAAACGCATACGAATACGCACTATCTCGCAATGAAGACAGATTGAACCGATCAGAGACTCGAGCTGCGGCATCATCAAAAGCTGGCAGAACGGCTCGCAGAGCAGAGAGGGCAGCAGAAAGCAGTTTCTACGAAAAAGAGGAAGGTGGCCTGTATGGAGCTGGCATCGCCGACTAATATTTGTAAGTAAAAATTGTCAGCTCTTTAAAACTGCATTAAAACATTTTTGATTTTTTTTTTTTTTTCCCAAAAAAAATTACTTCAAACTTTAAACGCGTTTATCTCGAACCCACGTTTTTCGAACTGGCGGCCATGATATCTCCAGTTCAACTGAACCGATTTTCATGAAACAAAGTGGAATCGACGCAGAATTGTCACCATTCTCGGGTGAACCTCGACCATAATTTTAAAAAATTTTTTACTATTTTTTTTTACACTAAACTACAAAAAAAAAACCCGAAATTGAAATTTTTTTTTTGAATGGCCGCCATTTTGTCAAAAAAAATCACAAAATTAAGCTTGAGGTTCACCCGAGAATTACATCTATACTGATTACAACCCCGTTTTTTTTTTCATTTCATTTCATTCAGATCGTGGCCGCCGTGACGACACCTTTTTTTTCACCACCAACTTTGAAGTCTCATTACTTTTTGAACAGCCCACGTATCGAGGCAAAAAAAATTTTTTTATTTACTTTGAACCTTTTGTAATACAATAAATAAAAAAAATTTTCAATTATTCTTTGCGTTTTCAAATAAGAATTTTTTTAAAAAGGGTCAAAAAAACGGGTTTTGAATGAGAAGACCGCCTTAACACATTCAGACACACAGACATACATTTAGAAATGCATAAAATAAAATAGCAGGCACTGTTTCTTGACACACCCACCCATTCTGCCTCAATCAAATATCATGCCTTGGGCGCAGTTTGTGCAAGCATGTGTCACATAAAAATGTCCTTGACACTCAGAAAATTCTGACTTAAAGCAATTTGTTGGCTGCTCTAGATTTTTTTGATGATTTGTATAAAATTAGAATAAACAAATTTGGAGTTAATCAAAATAGAAATAGAAACAAGAAGGACACGACAACATAAAAGCATTTTCTTTTTTTGAGACAACACTTGAAAAAGGAAAAATGTTTTCACACATTGTCATTGCCTTTAGAAAAAGATTTTTAAAATTGTTATGTGGTCTCTTTTTTGCTAAATTTTTTCATTCTGTGTTTCACTCTGGTTATGAAAATACACACACAGAAACACACATAACCAACTTCCAACTTTAACAGCAACAATAGCCTCTCAATAAGAGCACAGCAAGCAACACAAGCTGCACCTTCGCAAAAAATGTTTTAATGTTAGAAAGAAAAACTCATACGTCAGCATATCAACGGATATGAGAAAATAGTCATTTTTTATCTGGCAATATTTTTTTTTATTTTATCAGCTTCCTTTTGGACAGCATTTTGTTGTCTGTTTGGCACCCTGCTAAGTTTTATTTCTCTGAAGTGTGTTTTTTTTTTTTTTTTTTTTTTGCTGTTGATCTTGTTTTGCTTTATTTTTTACATGTTTTGTTTTTACTTTTCGGTTATGTTTGGAAACAATTTTGTTGTCTTACATAAACTTTAACGAAAACAAGGCCAAAACTATAACAACAAAAACAACAAACAATGTTGCTGTCTATTGTCTGTTTCCGTAAACACCGTATATATATATATATATATATCTATATCCTATATCCTATATTCTAGTTCTAGTTGAGCTGGCATTCCATCGTCTGCATGTGTGAGCTTTTGTGTGTTTATATGTATATATATTGCCGAGTTGGCATAAGATTATTTTGAAATTATTACCGTTGTGTTTCTGTTTGTAAATTTTCCATTACATTGCAATTTGGTTTATCTCTGATGTTCTGATATTGTTGGAAACAAGATACAAGCACAAAAATAATAACATCCTGTGCATGTACTTCAAGTTGAATACCATTGCAAGTAGAGCGGCTTGGTACAGAGATCGAGTAGTCGCCATCATCGTCATCATCATCATTATTGCAACAAATTGACCAAGTTTCATTTATTATGACCCTATAGTTTGGCTTTAGAAGTCAGTCAAGGATTAATGGGTTCATTTTGTAAGAATATTACAGTTATGTGTTTTTACCAGCTTGTAAGGCAGATAATATTGAGATAAGTAAATCTAAGAATTTTATGATACACACTGTGAATGTGAAATTTTTAGCTATAAATAATGATGCACCGACAAGAAATGTTATTCTTTGTGTTCCAGTTTTAGTTTTATAGTTTTAAGTGGTAAATTTTAAATTAAATTAAAAATTGCCAGAGACATACGTATTTAAATTATAACGCAATAATAAAAAAAAATCCTGCTACAAAAACATTATTTTGTGTCGCATACCCTCCTTAGACTCTTCCTGTGTACATTTCTATTTCTAACTATGTCTGTCTGTATAGCAAAAATAAAATGCTTTGTTGAAATTATAAATATTTATACGCCACATTTCAGCAATTACTCAATTATTGTTTCATAAAAGTAAACTTTCATACAAAAAACATTTTTCACACAACATTTTAACATTTTTTGTGGAAAACATTTTGCATAACCTTAATTTTTTTTTTTTAAAGCAGATATTAATTTAATTTTTTATTTTAAAAAGCTCGTTCAAAGTCCTTTCAAGGGCATTTCGATTTTTTTTCGTTTAGATATTTATTTAACTTATTTACGAAAAGGTACAAGATACCACCGTGGATACCACCGGAAATAAATAATCTACACCTCATCCCGAAAATCCATACGAAGTATCTTGGAGTCGTCCTGGACAGCAAACTATCATGGAGAATCAATGTTAACGAGAGAGTGAAGAAAGCCACCAATGCGCTATACGCATCCAAGAAGATGCTGGGCAGCACGGGGTCTCTCACCCTCTTTGATGCATTGGATCTACGTAACGGTAGTCAACATACCTTAAACACTTGGAGAAAACACAGTGGCAGGCAATGATCTGCATAACAGGGGTGCTTAAATCTACTCCCACGAAAGCACTAAAAACAATTTTATGTATGGACCCCCTAGACATACACGCAAAACTAATAGCCGGGAAAACGGCACAGCGCCTTACGGTGGCAAATAACATGCACAAACAAAGGTTTGGGCAGTGTACTATCAGCAAGGATTTATCCAGTAGCACGGACTACATGATACCTCGCACAGTGATAGACTCAAGAATATCAATACGCCTAGGTCCAAACGACTGGTGCCACGGTATAGAACAAGCACAGCGGGCGGTCAACATATTCACTGATGGCTCTAAGCTGAACACGGGAGTGGAAGCGGCAGTCTACTGTGCAGAACCAGCGATATAAGGAAGGCGGCAGAGACTGCCCTTAACATAAACACGCATCACGCCAATATTAACATCTTTGTAGACAGCCAAGCGGCGATCACATCCATGTGCTCCGCTACCATCAGGTCCACAAATGCCCTGGAAAGCAGGGTAGCACTAGATGCACTATGCGCTTCAAAGAGAGTGCGTATCTACTGGGTTCCAAGCCACCACGGCATTGACGGAAATGAAAAGGCAGATGGACTAGCAAAGGACGGCGCCGGGCTGGGATCAGAGTCCATACAACATGTACCTATCCCATTGCAAGAGCTGTACAGAAATCTCGAGGATAGGGCTGCACAAGCAGTGAGTCGTAGATGGAGAGATACGACAACATGCAGAATCTGAAAAATCATGTGTGATGCACGATGCAATAAACGGACTATGTTCATTCTAGCACGACCGCGCAGAGAATGCAGGACACTGGTTGGTGTCCTCACGGGTCACTGCATGGCGGCAGCTCACGCGAAGAAGATGGGCATCACAACGGATGACAACTGTAGGAAGTGCAAGGAACCAGGTACGGCTGAAACCCTGGAACACCTACAATGCACATGCCCCGCTCTACTTAGATCGAGACTCAAATACTTAGGCTCACCGACGTTTCCGTCACTACAACATGTGGCCAAAATCTCTCTAGAAATTCTCCTTAGATTTGTGAATTCAGTACAAAACTTCACCGATTTTAACTAACTCCCTACAGGTTCCTTACACTCGGTACCACTAAGGATCAGAATTGGTCTATGTGAGCCTCCGGCAGGAGGCGGCCGGATTAACCTAACCTAACCTTTATTTAACTCAAAAATGAATTAATTGGTTTCATAACTTAAATTATAAATTCAAATTTAACTACGTCATTCATTTAAAAATAATTTAAATTTATGTGAATATTAAATTTATGTGGATTGGCTGAAAAAATTTATATTTTTATCACGCAACCCGCTAAATATAAAATGATTGCTAATAAAAGCACTTGCAAGATATAAAAAATATTTTTATAAATGTTACTTTTTCATCTACTTCATTCATTTATATATTCTTCTTTTATTAGTGCGCTATTGCGTTAGTTTTAATAAAGTGTATTAGCACAACAACTCAGTAAATTGCTTCAACTCAATAATGCAACTTTATTTTATTCGGGCAATGATATTTGGCTCCAAATTTAATCAAAACGAAGATTTTTCACCTCTTAACACAATTCAAAAGACTTTTGCTATAAATCATCAATCTATAAGTTAATCAAAATTTCATAGAACTTCTGGTAATCATGCAACGGTAGGCAATAAATACTTCTAAATTCATTCTACCTTTACTACCTTCAATTATTCACATTCAGTCACTTTATTCCTGCTTCTGTTGTTTGTTTCATTATAAAACATATGCAATTTGTTGTTTAGCCCACCCATCTTTTGTATTCTCTCCCTCCCATGAGCCACTGATCCGCTATCACAGAGCATCGTCATACTCATTCTCTTCATCATTGTTGCTATCGTAACTTTGCCTGCAACTCCCTTTGGGGGAGCATATTTAAAATATGCATCATCTTCTACCTAGCAGCAACGCATACTTCCTTCTACTTGCACTGAACTCTGACATTTTTGTTCTTGCTACAACTTCGTTGCAGCAAGAGTTACAAAAAAAAAAAAAAACAAAAAAAAAAAAAAATATAAAATCTGAAAAAAAAGAAAAAGTTTCCTAAAGGGAAATTAAGCAAATGTAACACATTCAGTTAACAGAGTACAGACTACAGCTACTCGTATGCATACGTGTATTTATTTTAAAGCCTCAAGAGTGTTGTGTTGTTGTTGTTGTTGTTTTTGTTCTGCTCCTGCTGTCGATTGTACTCTCGTATTACCTCGTCCTCTGTTTTCTAAAGTTGCTGAGTTGTTGAGAATTGTTGCTGATTGCATTTTTATTTGAATTTCGTTTGTAAAATGAACTTAAATATTTATTATCTTTCTTTCTCTTTCACATTGGCTAAAATTGGTTTTTGACTTAAATTGCTTTTGCGAATATTAAGTCGATATCTGTAGAATTCTTTTGTGTTTAACATATATGCTCAACAATGTTTGCACAGCATTCAGTTTTGTTGCATGATTTATAGACTGCTTTTAGGCGCATTTCAACAAATACGTCTTGTGTAATGAGGATTTTTACAAATATATCGTAGTTACTAGTTATAGAGGACAACAGTTTTGGTGCTCCTTGAAAAATAATTGAAAATTCAACTTTCTTTTTAAATTTCTTTTTGCGAATGTTTGTAGTCCACAATATTGCATATTGAGTCTATTTAAACATAAAGATTCTGATGCAATAATGCTTCAGTTTTTAATTTTATGCAGTTTTAAAAAAAATTGTATGAATAAGTTCTCGATTTTATGAAAAAATCTCGATCAATTATAATATTTTTATTATTATCTAAGGTATGAAAATATTTAAATGTGTAATAATGTTTTATATTCTTGGCAATTATGAATTATCCAATACTTTATTATCACCCAAGAACTTTTAATAATCCTTCCAACACTTTCCAACTATTTATCAAAAACTTAATCTTTGCCAAAGCTTTCGACAACATTGTTTTTCCTTCTCTATTTTAAGTTTTACTTTTATCTTAGCATGGCAATTTTATAATGCTTATACCCACAAAGTATGAGTACAATCCTATATATTAAAGTTTTTTTTTTTTTTCGTTTCTAAATGCAAACTTCTGTAGTGTCTTGCTTCATTAGCCGCGTTAATTAAGAGTTGCTCGCTTAAATGCTGCCAACTCTTTGTCTTTCGCTTCCTCATGAATAGATAGACTGACAGTAAATGTTTGTAAGGGATTGTATGTGTGTGTGTGTGTGCGCGTTTATATGCGTGTAGTGAAAATGAGAACACTGATGAGTGCACGTGATAAATGTTGGTAATTGAGAATGCCATCAGATGAAAGGATTCGTGGCTTGCATGGTAAGGAATCAATTGTCTGACAAGAGTGGAAGGGATAAACTTTAATTGTAGGTTAATTTCTCCATCTAACTTTGTGAGCTTGAACTTTCTATAACGCAAATGGACTCATTAATTTATTATGCTTATAATAACTGTTTTTCTTTCTTACGTTTTAGTATCCTTTCACAAATAGTTAAATATACATAAAATATATAAGAAAATTTTGTAAAATTATGGTACTACTACATTGTAAAACTATGTCTAAGATTGTCTGTAGTATGTAACCATAAAAGTTTTCACAATTTTTAATTTAGGTTTAAAGTGTATTTTTAACAGAAAAATGTTGCATTAAGCTATGTATACATCATATGAAGAAAATACCCTTGTTGTGAGGTATCTTTATAAACATTTTTAGTTTAATGTTATATTACAGTTGAAATAATTTTGTGAATTCTGGAACACTGCAAGTTTGCGTATTATAGAAGAACTACTCGTTTGATCCAATTTTAGATCACAATTTTCACGGTAAATGATTAATCTATCGATCAAAAATTACAATACAAGTTTTTCTTACCAATAGAACAGCAATAATCATAAAAAAAGGCCAGTCTACAATATACTATAAGCAATACACAATATACAATTCACAATATACAATATACAATATACAATATACAATATACAATATACAATATACAATATACAATATACAATATACAATATACAATATACAATATACAATATACAATATACAATATACAATATACAATATACAATATACAATATACAATATACAATATACAATATACAATATACAATATACAATATACAATATACAATATACAATATACAATATACAATATACAATATACAATATACAATATACAATATACAATATACAATATACAATATACAATATACAATATACAATATACAATATACAATATACAATATACAATATACAATATACAATATACAATATACAATATACAATATACAATATACAATATACAATATACAATATACAATATACAATATACAATATACAATATACAATATACAATATACAATATACAATATACAATATACAATATACAATATACAATATACAATATACAATATACAATATACAATATACAATATACAATATACAATATACAATATACAATATACAATATACAATATACAATATACAATATACAATATACAATATACAATATACAATATACAATATACAATATACAATATACAATATACAATATACAATATACAATATACAATATACAATATACAATATACAATATACAATATACAATATACAATATACAATATACAATATACAATATACAATATACAATATACAATATACAATATACAATATACAATATACAATATACAATATACAATATACAATATACAATATACAATATACAATATACAATATACAATATACAATATACAATATACAATATACAATATACAATATACAATATACAATATACAATATACAATATACAATATACAATATACAATATACAATATACAATATACAATATACAATATACAATATACAATATACAATATACAATATACAATATACAATATACAATATACAATATACAATATACAATATACAATATACAATATACAATATACAATATACAATATACAATATACAATATACAATATACAATATACAATATACAATATACAATATACAATATACAATATACAATATACAATATACAATATACAATATACAATATACAATATACAATATACAATATACAATATACAATATACAATATACAATATACAATATACAATATACAATATACAATATACAATATACAATATACAATATACAATATACAATATACAATATACAATATACAATATACAATATACAATATACAATATACAATATACAATATACAATATACAATATACAATATACAATATACAATATACAATATACAATATACAATATACAATATACAATATACAATATACAATATACAATATACAATATACAATATACAATATACAATATACAATATACAATATACAATATACAATATACAATATACAATATACAATATACAATATACAATATACAATATACAATATACAATATACAATATACAATATACAATATACAATATACAATATACAATATGCAATATACAATATACAATATACAATATACAATATGCAATATACAATATACAATATACAATATACAATAGACAATATACAATGTGCAATATACAATATGCAATATACAATAAACAATATACCATATAAAATGTGTATAATATACAATATCGAAAATACTATTTATATTTATGGAAAAACATCTGATTTCTATTGAAAAATGTATTTCTTTGACGTTTGACGACTTGCAAATTATTTCGCAATCTCACCGCTAGTATTCCAAACACTAATTTGATTTTCCAAAAATGATAAATCAAATATTAGCAAAAAATAAAGCATAATTTACGACATCACTAAATTAACAAGGCCCACGTTAAACAAAAAACCATAGTGGAATAAATAAATTTGCGTATCTGGCCGCAACCATTGAGTTGGATGGAGGTCGATTAGGAAAATTATGTCAAAAGCCAGAGTAAAGTAATGAAAAATGCAGCCATAAATGAAGCAAGGAAAAAAAAAACGAACAAGTTAATGTAAAAAGTATTTGCTTACCGATGTGCGTCGGCTACATTTGTCCACTAACTACCAACACGGTGGCAAAAATAAAAGTACAAAAAAATAAAATGGGAGAAAAAACAAACAAATGGCTTCCAAGGACACGCCGTACACTTAGCATAATTACGATGTGGTTGGAACGCATTTTCTGCAGCTGCTTCTTACCACAACAGCACATTGTTTTACCCCGACTTCTTCATCTACCGCAAGCAACATAACAGTTTCTTATGCTAAAGTAAAGCTTTTAGGCTAAAGAAATAATGCTAAGTATTGAAAAAAATGGCGCGTTGACACTTCAGGCATGAAACATATTTCATTGCTAATGACTAAATGAGAAAAGTTTATGTCCGGATATAACGCTGAAGCCGCCGTTACTGTTGCTGTCACCGTTGCTGTCACTATAGTGATGATGAATATTTTTAACTTGCCTTGTAATTTGCATTTCGAGTGCGCCTTAACATTTCTTAATGTGCTCTTTTATTTTTTTTTTTTTTTGCTTTTTTCATTTTTTTCTGCTTTTCGTCATAGCAACAAAAGCTGCCACTGTCATTTAAGAAAACCTCATATTTTTCAATAATAAATCAGCGAAATATTTTTAAGGATTTCGAAGGATTTCACACCTTGGTTTCATAAAATGAATTCATAAGTTATGTTTTTTAATCATGATTTTTCAAGACACATACACAAGAATACCTACACAATTAGCAACGAAATCAACCAGACAAACAGCTATGCGCAACATATTCTACGTATAATCATACCCACGCGTACTTATTTTCTATAGCTTTCATGAACTCAACAGGCACTCATTGGTGTGTGTCGAAATGTGTTTCTTGTCTACCTCTAATGTGAGCCCTTAATGTCTTAACCTAATGACATGGTTAAAATGAGTGGGTTTTTCTACACGTAGCTTATGTGGCGTTGGTGTCAGTGTTGGTGTGATTTGAAATGAACAATTTCATTTTTCATTGAAGCCCTTAATACTAATGTATTTTATGCAATATCAACAATTTGAAAAACCAAGTATGAGTTTCATTATGGTTTGTTCTTTCACTCCTTGTTCACCCTGACTGCGGCATAATTAAATTTTGGAGCGAAGGTAAGTTTTATCAAAGGGCTAACAAATTATATGAGATTCGAAGACTTTAAAATATAATAAAGTTAATTAGATTTTTAGATAGTTATATTAGATTTTTGAGCAATTCATATGACAACTATAAGATCACAGAGCGTTTGTTTACTTAGTTGTTAAGTTTTTTAATGTTGTAAGAGTATTTTTAGGACATTGATCACGAATCTATGGTTAATTTTCTACATCAACTTTAGTTCTTCCGTAAAAAGATCTTGAAATCTGGAAAATTAGGTCTGCTAAAACTTACAAAAAAAAAAAAATACTTATTTTAATAGAGACTTATTCAATACAGTGAAAGCGCTCATAGACGGACGCTCTAATAAGCGGACATTTCCTATAAGCGGACACATTCTTGGGAACGAACAATTTTTGTTTGTTACCACGACATTCCCACAAGCGGACATCTCTCATATGCTGACAAAAAGTAGGTAACCATCGGTGTCCGCTTATGGGAGCTTTCACTGTATATATAACTTTTATGTAGACAGCCTCCATTTGTCATCAAAGCCTCCCTATGGAAATGACTTTATATACTTCTTAAATAATCTCCACCTTTAATAATCGATAGGAGATAAACCGAAAGGAAGGCTTTAGTAATTTACTGCCTTCGAAGAAAAGATTCTTTGCTAAAAACTAAGCTGCTGTTATCACTTGACATAAGTATAGCTTTCTTGAGATTTCATTTTCCGTTTCTGATCATAGATTTTTCTAGAACTAGATGCAGAAAAATTTTCTTCAGATTCATGAAAAGTAAAACTACTTTATGCTATGTGGTAATAAAATTCTTCAGATTCATGAAAAGTAAAACTACTTAATGCTATGTGGTAATAAAATTGGCACAAAAAGTAATAAGAAGTCTTATGAAGCTAATATTCCCTAATTTTAAGAATTTTATTTACTAATTCAAAAACTGAAATTTGAACTATATTTTTAATAAAATCTTAAGTAATCAAATTGAAAAATGTAAAAAAATCAATGAATTAGTACAATTTTTCATTTATTATTAAGCTCATTATACGTGAATCTTTAACTGTATCCTTTGTGAAAAAAATGTAGTCCAAAAATATTTTCAATGCCGTTGATTGAGTTAAAAACTCAAATTGCAATTTATTTACTTCCTATGACTTTCGCCCAACTTGCAATTCTTAACAAAATAGCAGAGCTTAAAAATTTAACTAAAATCTACAAAAAAAAAAAAAATTCAACGGTACTTAAAAGTTGCAGTAAAAAACAAAAAGAAAATAAAAAGAAATGGAAATAAAAACTAAATGAACATCAATCCAGAAATAGAGCTTATTTAAATTCCAACCACAGCAACAACAACATCAAGAGCAACAAAAGCAAAACCGTCAATTGTCAATGCCGCGCACTTGAAGTAGGCGGCCACAACAAATGACAGCAAACGACAAGCTAAAAGAATTCAAACCGCAGACAACCGTTGAGCGCAGAGCCAACAAAAAGTATAAAAAACCTACAACAAATAAATTGAAGACGTTGAAATGTAGGCGTTTGAAGGGTTGAGCCCAAGTGAACAACAACAACAATAAAGAATAAAAAAAAAGAACAGAACAAATGGCAGCCAACTTAAAAATCAAAGTATTGCAAACTCGCAGAAAGAGGAATAAAAGCCGCGCTTGAATCAAGTGCAAGAAATCGAAAAGAGTCAAGCAAAGTATTCTAAGCAAACAAAAAAAAAAAAAAAAAAACAAAATACAAAAAAAAAAAAAAAAAATTAAAGTTTACGTTTAGTGAATGACAGCTACAGAAAAAAAGTCCATAACAAATGCTAAAAACTGCCAAGTGTCGAAGAAGAATGCGGATGGAAAAACAAAACAAAAAAAACCCAACCCTTATAAAACATAAAACACTTTCAAAACTAAGCGCGAAATCAGCGCATAAAATTAAGAAAATTTTTTTTTATTATATTATGCATATAGTTTTGCTGACTTTTGGAATTTTGACAATTTTTGTGTTTGTATATTTTGAAAAAAAAAATTTCTGAATATACTGAAAAAGTAAAAATGTTTGTTGAAATTCGAAGATAAATCAAAAAAAAAATAAGATATGATTTCTTTATGTTGGGCAAGATTTTTTATAACTAAAGAGAATATTATATATAATACATAGTTTAGGTAAGGTTCTCTTAGAGACCTTTCAGAAAATGCAAATGGAAAAGGGTCAGAAAATATTTCTGTAGCGTGTAGGACTACAAATATTTAATCCTCACCGTACCTGAGGAAATGCATCGAATCGGTCCCATTGTATCAATTTGATACACATTCAAAAAAAAAAGTTGAGAAAATCGTTTTAAAAATTAAAAGAACTGATTGTTTTATATTTTTGTAGTTCTATTTTATTGTTTTCATAAATTTAAATTTAGAAAATACTGAAAAATTTAGAAGTAATGAAAATTTGAAAGAGAAAAATGTCAAAAATGTTTATTTTGGTGGCTATGTGCCTTTATTAGCGCATTTTTCGCAAACATCATAATAATGATCATTACAAACATAATTCTTACAATTATCACAACGATTTGAATACAAATTTTTATTGTTTTTATAGTAGGGTGCCTTTTATATTTCGGGATTTGGCAACCCTGGTGTTGCAATCTGTCAACTGAAAGCTCTATCGCAAAGTTTGACATTTGTTGGCTTATACGTACTCAGAACGTTTTGACATACGAGCGCTATTTGTGTTGTTTATAGTAACTTAAAAGATTCATCTCGGTCTAAAAATGGAATTAAATCGTGAACATTTTCGTGCGATTATTTTTTACAACTTTCGACGTGAATTAACACAGCAACAGTGCATGGATGAACTGAATTCAATTTTTGGCGATGAAGCTCCATCAAGGACCAGTGTTTATCGATGGTATGGTGAATTCAATCGTGGTCGTAGTTCACTCCAAGACGAATTTCGTGAAGATCGTCCGAAATCAGCTGTTGTTCCGAAAACCATTGATGCTGTGCGCGAACTGATATTGCAAGATCGTCATGTTACCTATCGTGAGATTGAGGCAACCTTAGGCTTAAATGGGACCAGCATACATTCAATATTGCATAAACATTTGACTGTCAAAAAAATTTGTTCGCGTTGGATCCCACACAATTTGTCAATCGCTCAAAAAAAGGCTCGTGTCGATTGGTCGAAGGAAATGCTCAAAAAATACGATCGCGGTGCTTCGAAACACGTCTATGACATCGTGACAGGTGATGAATCGTGGATTTACGCGTATGAGCCCGAAAGTAAACAGCAGTCGACTGTATGGGTGTTTCAAGATGAGCCAAATCCAGCAAAAGTTGTTCGCGCACGAAGCACTTCCAAGCAAATGGTCGCCTGTTTTTTCGGAAAATATGGACATGTCGCAACCGTACCACTAGAACAACGCAGAACAGTCAACTCTGAGTGGTACACAACCATTTGTTTGCCAGTTGTCTTCCAAGAAATCAGGAAAACCAACCGCCGAAGACGGATCACTCTTCACCACGACAATGCGAGCTCTCACACATCGGCTCAAACAACTGCATTTTTGAGCACCCAAAACATCGATTTGATGGGTCATCCGCCGTATAGTTCTGACTTGGCACCGAATGACTTCTTTTTATTCCCAACCGTGAAGAATAAACTGCGTGGACAACGATTTTCGACGCCCGAAGAAGCGGTTGCGGCATTCAGAATGCATGTTTTGGAGATACCTCAATCAGAGTGGCAAAAGTGCTTCGACAATTGGTTCAAACGCATGCAAAAGTGTATAGATCTTAATGGAGAATATTTTGAAAAACAATAAAGTGATTTTCGATGATTAATATTTGTTTTTGTTCTCAAATCCCGAAATATAAAAGGCACCCCTTATGTACATATGTAGCAACGGCCGCGTTTCGTAGTTTTTGGCAAATGGGTAATAGCCGGTAGTGCTTCAATATTGAGCCTTCCAGGCTGAGATTTCCGCTTTTCTATGTGTTTTTGCACAAGAGTCATTCTAAGCTCCTCAATAAATATTCGATGACGTATATTTTTATGGGTTTTGTTGTTTTTCCAAGCCGGAAATAGCGAAATATACGTTATATATGCATTCAATGCACTCTCTTCCAACATGTTTCAAAATACTGCCATCGGCCACCGATTTATCTTCCTTTTGTAGGTGTAGGTAGCCACCATCCATCTGGTCCATAGTGTCCACGCTACTCTTGGTTTTGTTATAAACCTGAATTAGATTCGGTTTCTTCTCAGCATTTTCACTTATAACGACGGCATTGTGCCATGTACTGGGCAGTGTAATATATCTATAACGCCGAGGCATATACGACAGTAAAATGGCTTGTAATTTGTGGTCATATACAATAACGCTCGAATACACAGGTTTTCCAACAATACTGGAGGAATTTCGGTCCTATTTTTCCGTATAGTGCCCAGAATAGTCATTCGGCTCTTATGTTACTCTTCAGCCAGTTCATAAGATGTGAAGAAGTTGTCGCATGTGATATTCTTCTCCGACAGCCCATTTACCAAATCCAAAACAACACGGCGTCCAATATGGCCTCTGGAGCGGCATTGCGATTGCGACCAACATAAATTTGCGTGTTGTAAACATACCAGGTAGCTGAATCGGCCAAAATCCAAATCTTTTTGCCATATTTAGCCGGTTTTGACGGTATGTATTGTTAAAACGGACAGCGTCCACGAAATGGAACTAGCTGTTCATCTACTGTAACATTTTTGCCTGGAATGTATACAACTTGCAAATAATGGTTCCATTTTTCATATATGGTGCGTATCGGTGCCAATTTATCACGGACAGAAGCAGTATTGGCATTACGTTCTTCTTTATCGTCAAATCTGATACAGCCATGAATTTTTTTGAACATTTTCAGTGACATTGTGTCTCGAAATATTGGTCGACCGGTTTTCTCATTCCAGAGCTGTGTAACACATTCACCGTACGAACGATACACACCAGCAAGCAGTAGCAATCCGTAGTTCCCATTCTTCTTTGTATTTCAGTAAACCAAATAAATTCGTCACATTCAAAATAGTATTTTCTACCTGTCGCAGAATCAAATCAAATGCAGAGAAAACATCTACAACATGAGCAGCTGCAACTAGTTGTGGTCCTACAACAACAACAAAAAGAAACAAACACTGAATATGAAGCACAAAACAAGAAGGGCAGGTTTTTTATCTGAAACAATATTATCAGAGCGCCTATATGAATTTCTACTGTTATTTTCAAATGGCTCCGTTGAATATTGAATTTTTTTTATTTTTTGACAAATATTTTGCTAATGCATTTCTGGCAATTTCTTCTGCCACATTTTGTTTCAGTGGCTCAACATCGTACTCATCAGAATGCTCACTCATTTCTGCAACGCATTCTTCCTCCATTGTGAAATCATCGTCACTATCTACTGGAAATTCCTCTGCTTCACTTCCAGATTCGGAATTCATATCATATTCGTCTCTTCGACGTTTTTCACATAGATTTTTTTCCATTTTTTTGAAATCAATTGAATGTATGTATAACGCAATGAAAGTATGCGGCAGATAAAAATCACTTCAAAATTCAGTGAAATCACTTATCACTTCAAACAAATTCAATTCAATCTTCACTCGTGTGTGTTCAAGAACATACTGAAAACAAAAAAATGATATAAAACGAGCCTAACCCAAAAAAAAAACAACTGCAATAACCATCGGCAGATGTATTGTATCAAGTTGATACGAGGGACCGACTCGTAACTATTTCGTCTCAGGTAAAACCAGAAATGCCCGAACATTAAAAACTCATTAGCCCGATTCTACAGGCAAAATCATGCTATTTTCCCAAAAACCGGTTCTTTCCATCGGACAGTTTTTTTTTATTCAACTTGAAAGACAAAAATTGTATCAAATTGATACGAGGGACCGATGAGGGTTAAAATGAAACATATAAAAATATTACCAACGTTTTTATAAAAAAAAAATTTTTCGAAAAAATTTCGAATTTCAGTTTCATCTACAAAATTCTACCTTTTTTACTCATTTTAAAGTAGACTAATTTTTTGGAAACTTATACCTATTATATCCGAAACTTATACCTATTATATCCGAAAGAGTCACTCTACGTCCGATGCCATAAAACTGGTTACAAGCATAGCAAGTAAAGCTATTGAAGGCACTAGCTGGAAGAAGGGGGCAAAGCAGTATTGCCTGGTGGCAACGCTGGATGTGCGAAAAACCTTTAATTCCGCAAACTGGGATACGATAATGGAAGCGCTCGTAAGATTTGAAATTCCACGCTACCTCTCTAAGATATTATCGAACTTCTTTGATGGTAGAATACTACGCTATGCAACAGACGAGGGGATAATGGTGTATAACGTCTCCGGTGGTGTCCCACAGGGGTCAGTCCTAGGGAGCCTGCTGTGGAACGTTATGTGTGACTACGTCCTTAGACTCGCAGTTCCCACAGGGGTTAAGATCGTCGGCTTTGCGGACGACCTTGCGGTTGTGGACACTGCAAAACATCTTGAAGAAGTCGAGGCACTCAGTAGTGTGGCGATCGACATTATATATAACTGGCTTATGTCAGTAGGTCTTTGTCTAGCCGAACATAAAACCGAAGCGGTGCTCATAAGCAGCCTCAAAAAGATGGAAGTTGCAAGCATCAATCTTAATGGGACGCTGGTGCAATCAAAGGAATGCATTAAATACCTTGGCGTGATGATTGACTCCCGATTAACATTTAAACAGCATCTCCAGTATGCCCATAAAAAAGCATCCAACGCATGCATGTCTTTATCGAGAATGATGCCGAATACGAGAGGCCCCAAACAGGCGCGCAGGATACTACTCCTTAATGTAGTACGATCCATCGTGATGTATGGGTCAACGGTGTGGGCCACAGCAATGAAAACGAAGTCATACCGACGTGGTGTTGAATCAGTGCACAGACTTGGCGCACTCAGGGTATGCTGTGCCTTCAGAACAATTTCCGAGGATGCAGCATTAGTCTCCTTGCAAGCTCGATACCTATCGTCCTTCTAGTAGAGGAAACGCTGTTCGAAGCCAATAGCGAAAACCCAACAGTTTGCAAAAGACTAGCACGGGAGAGAAGCCTGCTAAAGTGTCAGGATCGCTGGGATAGCTCAGTTAAGGGTCGGTGGACTCATCAGCTCATCCCTAACATTACCGCTTGGTTTGGTAGAACTCACGGCTCCATGAACTTCTACATTACGCAGACTTTAAGCGGGCACGGTTGCTTCAGGGCATATCTGCACAAATACAAGCACGTAGCAGATCCCTATTGTACCCATTGCGAGGGAAGTATACCAGAAGACGCGGCCCATGTCCTCTTCGAGTGCCCCAAGTTCCAAAATGCCAGACTTTAGGCTTAGGTCAGTCTCGGCGAAACGGTAACTGATCAAAACTTGGTTACCCTTATGCTGAGAAATGAAGCTAACTGGTCAGTGGTTAGCACCCTAGCACGACTGATTATCGACGAACTGCGAAGAGTTGAGCGTTTGCGAAATGATAAGATAGAGTTTATACACAAGCCCACGACCAAATCTTTTAGAATACCGACACAAGTCCATCAGTTTCCAGCTTAGTGCTGTTCCCATGCTCCGTGAAGTCATGCATTGCGGCGGTCCCACGGGGCTTATACAAGGACGACGATTCAATGCGGAGGTTAGGTTTAGTGCGTAAGAATCGCACACTCCCACCTGCACGGTGGCGCCTTTTAAAGGTTCCCCCTTCGCGAATAAAATAAAAAAAACCTTTTATATAATGGATAGTTCTTTAGATTGGACATATATTTGGTTTGGATCCATATAATGCGGAAAAATTTACATGTTTAAAAGTGAATCAAGCATTGGAAGGCTGACATCATCAACTAGTTAGTTAGTTAGTTAGTTAAGTAAGGAGGGAGCAAGTTACCTAGTTACTGCGGCATCAAGGGCCTATTTGGAGCGAAGTGGTTGGCATGAATGTTTTAGCCCGTCTGTTACCTTCAGTTTCTCTCCAGTAATGAGTGCCTCTCTGTTTAGCCACATTTTAATGTTATGGCGCATAGTGCCCTATGGTATCCCGCAGAATGGTTCGCTATAACCTGGTACCCAAATGAGATGGACTCTGTTATGGGTAGATACCTTGATAAGTAGCTGTAGGCAATTCCATACGAGTTTGGACGTGATTTTGTATGCGCTAAGTGCGCTAAGTAGAGCTGCTTTACTATCAGAGTGAATGTGAATGAATGAATGCTGGCATATATAGATTTTCCCTGCCTTAAGCCAAAAACTCCAGCTCCCACCCCTTCATCTGTATTTGAGCCATCAGTATAACAGGCTTGAAAGTCACCAGTGAACCGTGGTCTCTCTTTTTCCCATGTGGTTCTGTTTGGGAAGGAGACTTGGAAGTTTTTGTAGAAGTTAAATTTTGGAAGGCAGAGATCGCAGGGTAATTACCTTAGATTCTCGTCCTTGGTTATTTCGTTTAACAGCGCTGAGTGAGTATTACTTGGTATAATCAAATTGTTGTCAATGATGAGAGCCTGACTGTGAAGAGCAGAGCTTCTTTCTTAACAAGAAGATGTAATGGTGGTATACCAAGCAAAATCTCCAAAGCAGTAGTTGGAGCAGAACGCATCGCTCGTGTGATACATAACAAAATAGTCGTTACAATTTGCTCAGCTTGGCTTGAGCTGTTTTTTGGATCGTTTTACTCCACCATACTGGTGCGGCATATACGACGATAGGTCTCGTGATTTAAGTATACATCCACTTGGCTAGTTTGAGACTTAGGCCGCCCCAGTTTTTACCTACAAAGCTTCTGCTGACCCATAATGAGGCCCTTGCTTTGTTTACGGTGTTGTTTAGGTGTAGGTTCGATGTGAGTTTATCATAAAGCGTCACACCTAAGTATTTGACTTATTACAGTTAGATTTTCCCTGACTCTTTTCTTGGTGAAGACGATGATGTTGGTTATCTTAGGGTTGACGTTGAGCTCTGTTTCCCTACACCATTTAGCTACTATGGTGAGTGCTCTCTGGAGGAGATACGATAAGGTATCCTCGTATTTTCCTCTGATAAGGATTACGATGTCATCAGCGTAACCCTGCACATGGAAGCCATTTGAGCTAAGAAGCTCTAAGAGTTCATCAACCACAATGGACCATAGTATTGGAGAGAGAACTCCTCCTTGTGGACAACCTTATGCGGCAAGTACTCTTAGTTCTACCGTGCCCAAAGTTGATTTCATAATCCTGACTTTCAGCACGTTATGCACCCAACACTTGTTGATCCATCAACACCTTTGCGCTGAATGCATTCGCTTATAGGAGCGTATTCGGTGTTGTCAAAAGCACCTTCAATATCTAGGAAGCACCCGATTGCATATTCTTCGTTCCCCAGTGATTTTACAATCTTGTTTGTAAGGATCTGAAGAGCATGAGTCGTTGATTTCCCTGGTTGATATGCATATTGTTGCGAATACAGCGGATGGTCTCTAAGACATTCCTCTCTGATATGCCGATCAACAATTTTCTCCATAGTTTTTAGGAGAAAGGAGGTGAGGCTTATTGGTCTATACGAATTTGGTTGAACCGAAGGTCTACTGCCCATGATCATCAGCTAACTTCAATGTTAAAATTGTTTTTATGCTCCAGCAAAATCAAGAAATACAGCCAATTTACAATATGACTGTAAATCATGATTTTGAAAAATATGTAGATCCGTAGGTTGACCCAACTAAAATTGTTAATAAATTGGCGCCGAAAAGGTGTAAAACTGATGAAAAAAATAGATGTGATTTACTAAAATGAAATTGAATTATTGAGTTATTGCCTTAGGTTCTGCAAAAAATTACCACAGAAAAAATGTCTCCAAAAATGTGCCAAATTTGTGTCAGTTGGAAAAAAAAATCCTGAATGCTCTTCAAAGTCTATATTGCCAGTATCCTGCTGCAGCAATCACCTATTGAATCTTGAAATAAACGCATGTATAAATAAAATGCAACTCTTATGCGTTATACAATGCATCAATCATGTGTTTTTTTTTTATTTGCTTCTTGTATATCGCTTCATTATTTGCAAGGGCGAAGAAAACACGTCAACAAGTAATGAAAATTGCATGCTGCGAGCTATTTCTGGACCCTGTAGCAGTCCAACAGCATCTACATCAACTCAAGTTGACAATTTTATTGTATGAAACGAACTGACACACGCACACAAAAAAAAAAATTTGCAAAGACACCCCCATAAACAACAACATGCACACACCAACACCAACACCAACACCAACAAGTATTCACACACTTAAGCGTGCAAAATAAGCGTGGCTCGGTCATGTTTTGTAGCTTTTGCTTGAACTCATTTGGATCCACCTCCAGCACATGCAGCAGCAATAGCAATGAGGACAACAATAACAGCAGCAGCAGTTTTAGCTGCAGCATGTTGTTATTGCTGTTGATGAGGCTTTGTTATTTCTATGCCTAAAAGAACGCTCTGAAGTTTTTGCAAATGTCACTGCATGCTTTTAGGCGCAGCAGCTGTGTGCAAGTTTAGAGTTTTTGCTGTTGTGCTTTTAATTGTTGGATGCATAAGAGCGCAAAAATGAGATGACAAGAAAAAAATTTGTTTAGCACAACTGCAACATGCTTGCGAAGAAACAACAACAACAACACAAAAAACAACAACAGCAATAACAGCACAATCAGCAAGTTGAGAGCCACACAAGAGCAACAACAACAACAACAACATTATAAGCAACTAACGCCTGTCTGATTTGGCGCACTATGAATGTGGGTTAAGGCTGTAACCCTTATAGTGGGCTAAAGTGTGCACACACACACACACAAACACACTGACATAAATTTACACATACTCACACAAACGCTGTTGAAACGTTTTTCTTTCGTTTTTTAAACTGCTTATTTAAGTGTTGTATTTTATGTTGGCTTTGTTGTTGCAATTGTTATTTTGCCCACTCCCATTGTTGCCTTTGTTGTTGTTGTTGTTGTTGTAGTCTTTTTGTCCCTATTTGTATTGGTACTGAGTCTGTCAAGGCACCTGAGGCTTGATAGTGACCAGAAAATTATTGTTGCACATACTTTGAAGCTGATGCTGCTGTTGGTGCTGTTGTTGTTTTTATTGTTGCTATATTTTATTCACGCTTCAGTTATATTTGGGTCACTCGAGAAATGCTGCATGTCGTTTGTTTTCATTGTTGTTGTTGTTGTTGTTACTTTTGGTTGCTTGGTGTCAGGTGTCAAATGAACAGTTTACTGCAAAATGTTTTGCATTTTTTTTTTTTTTGTTCTTATTTTATTTCTGTTTTGCTGGCGAATTTATGTTATGTAAAATACTGCAGCAACAGCAAAAACAACACATAAAAAAGCAATTTACTGTGACATTATTGAAGATTCTTAAAGCTTTCAAAAAGTTCTTGTTGAACGGAAATGCTTTGAAGTTTTCAAAAGATTAATGCTTGAAAACTTAAAATTGATCAAAAGAGCTTTTCAAAAAGCTGATAAATGAGGAGCTTAGAGCTTCTGAAAAAGCTTTAGAAAAATCTTTAAGGTTTTCAACTTAAGTAAATAAATTTAGTGAAGTTTTTGAAAAAAATTAATTGCAATTTTGCAAAGTTTTCTACAGTATTTGACAGCTTTAAATCATTGTCGAAAACTCTGTTGTCCGCAAGAAAAGATGTTTTTCTGTTACCATTTGTTTTTTATGGTAATTCGATAGCTCTTTGCCCATTAGCGGCAGAATTCTCATAAAAGCTTTAAGCATATTCTTGCTTTTAGTAAAAGTTTATAAAAAAAAAAAATGCTAAAAAGTATAAAAAGGTGATTTATAAAGAAATAATTGAAGATTTTTAGATCCCTAAAAAAATGTCTGGACTTCTGTATAGTAAAATTTACAAAATTTTTTGTTTTATATGCAAATAAAGAGCATTAAAGCTTTGTTAAATTATATTCATTTAAATAGAAATACGTTTGAAGTTGTGTGTAAGCGTTGTATAAATTGTATTTTTTAACACGAGTATACTGCTAAGCTCACATCTTAACTGGTTTTGTAGAGCTTTAACAATTTTTTTTTAAGCTTGCAAATGAAGAATGCAGCTACACTTTAAATCAGGGGTGCGCAAAATTACACAATCACATTTTTGTGAATGTATTGCAAAGCTTTTGTTTTAAGAGTTTGCAATGAACGAAAAGCACGAGTTTGTTTATTCGAACGATCATAGCATAAAGCGAGAATGATAGCTTGTCGTGTTCTATAAGGTTGTGAAAACACATTGGAGCAAAAGAGATGCATGACTTGGTTTCTTCATTAGTCCAATGTGTTTTTTGGATCGGCTAACCAATAAGCGTACACTATGTTCACAACCTAGACAACGCAGAATAAAGCAGTCGCAACTTAACAGCATGAAGTTCGTACAACGACTGGTCGTATTGAATGAACGAACAAACGCGCTAATGATACGTTGTCGTGTTCATAAGGCAACGCAGAAGCAAGCGGCCGCAATCTCACAGCATGAATTTCGCACAGCGACTGATCAAGGTTGATTTATGAGGTTGTCGCAGGGCTGATCGCACTCTCTTCTCAGTACCCATAATTGTCAAAACCAGCAAATATTGTGAATGACTACGAATGAAAAATGGATGATAATAGAGAGCACTTGCAGATTTTCTATGTGCTGTCAACTTCGATTTGACTATTGTGGGTACTCGCTCTCTCCCTTGCGACAACCATATAAATCAACCTTGGCCAAAACCGGCCAATTTTGCGAATGACTACGAAAGAAAAACGAATGATAAAAAAGAGCACTTGCAGATTTTCTATGAGCTGTCAACTTCGATTTGACAATTATGGGTACTCGCTCTCTCCCTTGCGACAACCTTATAAATCAACCTTGCGACTGATCATACAATTTTATTCAGTGTAATAAGTTCTCATTTCGGCAAAAAAGCTTTTTTTATTGAAGGCTGTCGTATGCATGTGAAAGCTATCCGCCCATGTACGGCCTTTTGCGCACTCCTGCTTTAAATGTATATTAAGAGCTTTAAAACTTTGAAAGTAAGATTAAGTTATGTTTCAAAATAATCTATTTTATAGCTTTCATTGACACTTCAGAGCTTCTAAGAAATGTTCGCGATCAAAAGATTTTTTCGCTAATTACAAAAAAATATCTAAACTAGACTTCAATTTTTTGTTAGAGCTGCTTTCATTATGCTTTTGATCTTAAATTATTGAAAACTTTTAGATAAATTATGACTTTGTTCTGCCAAATTGATATTAAGAGTTTTTTAGTTTTGAAAAATGAACTTAAAATTAATATTAAAAATTTTATTTTTTATAAGCTATCTATGAAGAAAATTAAAGTGTTTTCATATAGGTATTGAGAGAAAAAAAATCTTAAGAGCTTTAAACTATTTTTATTTTATGACACAAAGCATTTTTTAAGAAGCATAAAATTATTTACAATTTTTGAATTTCATTTGCTTAATTTTTAGTTATTTTTCTTATTATTTTAAGATATTTCTTAACAATATAAAAAAATAAAAAGAAGCTTTTATAAGCTTTCACACACAGAAGTTATCTTTAAATTAATGTAACATATTCAAAAAAAATAACTGCAAAACTTCAATTTACACTGAAGTTCAGCTTCACTATTCAGAATGTTTATTACAGCTTTAATAGTTTTTTTTTTTAATCCTTCATCAATCTCTTAAAGCTTTTTTCCGTTCGCTACAATATATCTGACAAAATCACCCACTTTTAGCCAATCTTCTCTATTCAGCTCTATTGTTAGTGCTTTTTATGCTCTTTTCATGTAATCATTACTTATGCACGCATACACACACACACACACTTAGTGACACATAACTTTTGGAAATATCCGACATTTTTCCGGAAAGCCTTTTCTTCTTTCTTTAGTGCTTTTTACTTTTGTTAAGCCTGGAAGTTCTTTGTATAGTTGTTAACTTTAAGCTGCCAGAAGTTTTAACCTGAGGCAAAAGCTCAAACTACATCAACATTTAAAAATATAATGGCATAAATTTAGATATATGTGCGTGCATCTAAGGTAAATTTCCATTGTGTTAGATAGTGCAAACAATCATTACGAATCAAATAACAATGTGCTCACACACATTTGCTTCACATCAACACACACACAAACACACACACACACTCCAATACTTAAGTCAATAGCATGCGTTTTAAAATCTAAGCATTTCTTAGAAAAAATAAAGTGTTGCTTCAATATTTTTATTGCTGCCTTTTAGGCTTCACCAACACATTATTTGTCCCTGCTGTGAAGCGCGCACGAAACAACGTTTGGGGTTGCGTGTATCTGACGCTACTTACGTACGTTTATTTATGTATATCCTTTAATGATTTTACGTGTTGAGAACGAATAAAGCAAGACTGATGATAGGGGGAAAAAAATATATGCGCTATATATAAAATTTAATGCTTTTACTAAGCTGCAGATATGTCGAAACTATTGAGTCGTAAATATGAGAATTTTATTGCCTTAAAGTTAAATGATATTCAAGCGATATATACCTATTTTTCAGGCATTAATATCGAAAATTATAAAAATCTTTAAGTTTACTGACATAATATCGTTCACTTACTATGTTAGGCTTGTTAAGTTTAACTAATATTTTCGACAAGTGAATTCTCGAATTATTATCTTATTTAATATTGTAATCGAGAATATACAATAACTCTATTAAAGTTATTAAAAAAGGTTCTTCGAAATTTCTTTGGAAAACTTTAAGTATACATAATATGATATGCGTGTAAAACAGGCATAAACGTTTTTTTATATTGTGCCAACACATTTACACAGATCTGTTATGACAGGTCATTCAATAAGTCCGTAGGATAAGTAAGAAAAAAAAAAACCAAAATTTTGATAAAACTCGATTATATTATTCAACATAGATGCCTTCGAGAGAGATACAACGAGTATAGCGATTTTCCAACTTTTAGATACCACTTTTATAGTACGATTTCTCTTTCTCGTCAAAATAGGCCTCAGTTTTAGCGATTACTTCGTCATTGGACTAGAATTTCTTTCCAGCATGCATTCTCTTGAGACCTGAAAACAGGAAAAAGCTACTGGGGGCTATATTTGGAGAATACGGTGGATGGGTAAGCAATTCGAAGCCCAATTCATTAAATTTTGACATCGTTTTCATTGATTTGTGACACGGTGAATTGTCTTGGTGAAATAACACTTTTTTCTTATGCAAATGTGGCCGTTTCTTGGCGATTTCAGCCTTCAATCGATCCAATAGCGCACAGTAATAGTCGCTGTGTTTGCTCGCTTTGGATTCGGTTCGTCGACTGCAGTCCACTCAGCTGACTGTCTTTTGGATTCTGGTGTGTAATAGTGAAGCCATGCTTCATCGATTGTCACATATCGACGATAGAATTTGATTTTATTGCGGTTTAACAGCGCCAAAACAAACAAACAAAATGCTAAACACTTCTGTGAAGCATCAATTCGATGGAGCAGAGTCCGAATAATGTTTATCAAGCCATTGTTTGGTTTGCACTGTATTATTTTTCATTAAAAAGCAATGCTTTATCAAAACTTGAAATTCACTTTTCTTCATTTTTTTTTTTTCAATAACAATAGTTGCACACAATTGCTATAACTCACGAATCAATTGTCAGATTGTTGTCAAAATTTTATACGTATCTTTTGATCTTAAATAAAAATCAAATGGAAAAAATCTAGTAACGCCATCTATGTGTCATCCTAGGGACTTTTTGAACGTAAAATAAAACTCGGTTTCATAGCTGTTGATGAGTATCTATGCACTTATCTCTTGAGATGGACAAAAAAATTTATCAATATGGACTCAGAATATATTTGTCAAAACATAATTTAAATTATTTATCTTAAATGAACCATTATATGTTATTTTATGAAAGTTATGAATAGTTTTCACAATTCACTTCATGCTTAATATAGTTTTGTCGATATTTTTCCAAGGTGACATCTGTAAAAAAATCGTCAGTATTTTGAACTCTTTCCTTCTTCGCATCTGCTGTTGTTAAGTAGAATATTATTGTAGCTCAGATGAAAGCATAAAAGCATAAAATATAATTTCAGAAAAATCTTTAAATCATTTATCTTGCAATCCATTGCATTTCTATAACAGTGGCTGCTGCTGCTGCTTGGCACTCTTTTCGGCAGCCATAAATTATTGCCACATTATTAAACTCACATTATTTGCACGCGCACATGTTGGACCAGCAAAACCACAAAAATAGAGAATAGAAAGAAGAAGACTACGCAGAAACAGCAGCAGCAGCAGCAGCAGAAGAAGAAGATGAAAGTAATGTTCTATAAATGTTAAGCCAAATCTAAAAAGTGGTAGCAGCAGTCAAGGGGAATTTAATGTAGATGCTGCCGCCTTGGCCACTGCTGCTGACTGCATATCCAAAATTGGAGCATAAATGAACAGCAGCTAAATGGAACGATTGAAAATATCAAATCCAGCAAATGCAGAGCATTATATTTTTAACGTTCCATTCTCTTGGTCGACCTCAAAAGCAACTCATTTCTACTAGCTGCAGCTCATGCTAGCATTTCTTCAAACATACACAAACACATGCACATGCCGACAATAACACTTACACTAACACTCACACTTACAGGCTTACTTAGTATTTGGCTTGTTTGACTTGCATTTTCACAATACATACCAACACTTTGCTTGTGTGCATTCATCGTTGCCATATCCGTTTCCGGTTTCCGTTTGCAGTCGTCAGAATTTGATGCGCTTAAGCAGATGTTAATGTTTCATGATTTATGGTGTCATTGTTGCTGTTGTTGTTTTTGTTTTTGTTCTTGTTCTTGCCACAATGATGCTCTGAATACAAATAAACTCGCTTGAGAGCATCGAGTTAGCAACACAATGATGCACCGTTCCGTCACCCGAGTTACCAGCTCGTCCCTCCTTAGTGACCGCTTTATAATGCACTCCTTTTTTGTGTGAGCTGCCAGAATTCAGAATCTTCATCAGAGTCAACATCACATCGTTGCAGCATCGCCGTTGTAGATGCTGACAGCATATGTCAAACGACAAGAATAACGACAGCAGCAGCAGCAACAAAAACAACAACAGCAGGCGTGCACAAAGTGTTGCTGCATTATTTGCAGAGTTAAGCGCAAAATAAATCCCTGCTGTGGTTATGATATGATTTTTTCTTTTATTGTTGTTGTTGTTGTTGTGACTGTTGTTGCATTGCTCCTTTTAACTGCTGTTCGATGCTCTATTCTGCTTCGGATATCCTGCTAAAATTATAATAAAAAAATAGAAAATATTTTGTTGCTATTATTCACTCCGTGAAATGTATGTAATATTTCTTCATTTTCTCACTGTACAAATTATACCAGATTTATTTTTAATATTCTTTACAATAAACATTACATATAACGTGTTCAAATTTTTATGTTACATGTTCAAATATTTTAAGCTTTTAGAATAGAGCTTGAAAATATTTGCTTCTAAAATTATTACCACAAAGGAGCCGTTTATTCTGTTATTTTTTTTTTTAGTAAGTTCCTGAAAAAATTATTGGCTTATTTGTAGTTAACCCATTTCATCCCCCTGGTCGATTTTTCGACCACTAACATTAAAATTAATTTCTGGAAAAAATATCCAAGATTTTTAAAACTCTTTCAGAATATGCACGACCTGGTTGAATGTTAATCCAAAAGCAAAAATTAATTTTTCAAATTTCCTATTTTTACCTATTCAGGTACGCGTTACAAGAAAACACATGTTTTGCACCATTTTTTAAAAAATCGAATAAAAATATATGTAAAATATAATAAAATTATTTATGAGCACAACTCAGGTAAATTAAACTATGTTTAATAACTATAACTATTTAACTATAAACGATGCCCGATTTCGATGGTCGATTTTTTAATCTTTTGTCATCAAATATTTCATTCAATAAAAATTAACACATTTCATTTAGAATTTTCGAATTTTTGCAAACACATTCGGCCATAGGTCGATTTTTTGACCAAATCGTAGCCGGAAAATGCAAGATTGGAAAATTCTTAAACCCTAAATTTTCTTAATTTGATCAATATAAGCAAAACCTATAGTTTTCATTACGAAATTCCAACGCGTTCTCTTCCAAAGATATTCCAAAGATATTTTGTTTTATTTGAACCCAACGTAGTAGCACTGATTATAATAACAAAACTGTGCAAGTCCAAACTTCAAGCAAGCTGGGCGCATATTAGATAAGCATAGTTCGAAGACGCTTAAGTAAATGACGGAACCCGTCTTTTAAAATTTTAAAATTCCGTCTGTTAAATTCAAGTGGAAATGTCAAATATGTGTTGATGAAGTTTTTGTTGGGTAAGCTTTTTTGCTAGATTTATCGCCCTCATATCGTCAGGTGCAGCATTAACAATTACCTGTTAAATAATTTCGTCAAACAGTTTAACTCTGCAAACTCAACATTCAGGGTCCAAATGGATCTCATAAATAAAAAAAAGCCATTTTTTCGTATAAAAGTTTTGTCTGAACAAAAATAAGCAATAAAAATACTAAATAACCAACTTTTGTCAAAAATTACCCCAAAAGTATTAAAACCAAGTTATTTCATATATTTTCCATAATCGTTTAGAAAAAGTTGGATTTGGTTTTATTTAAATTTTTTTATTAAGCATAATTGCAAATATTTACCCAGCATTTCGGGTAAATAATTACCTTAAAGTTTTAAAAATCTCAACTTTCCATGTAAATTCGCAATAGAACTGCATAGAACAGCGGTTTTCCACTAGTGGGCTTATCTTTGTCTTAATATTTTTCTCTATCCTGCTTCACATAAGCCATAGAACAATACTATTTTGAAGAGTTAAGTCACATAATAAAAACTGTTAAAATATGGTGGTGATTCTTTTTAGGCCCACCGCCGGTTATTATTTTATATCTACAAGGCAGATAGAACATGTTTTCGATTTAATAGTCCAAAAAATGCTGTTATAAACTTGTCTCTTCCTTGTCATTTCCTTCTGCCTAGCTTTATCACTATATTTATAGCAAACTCTTCTCCCACAAAAATTCGCTCTACCTCCCATTGGTATCTTTTAAGGTTATTATATTTGAATCGTTCTGTAAAAAAAAACACTTTCATTACTTTTTAATTTTTTTTATTTTTTTTTATCACAATTAAGCTGTGGTAACAAATTCCCCGGAAACGCTATGATTACATGTAAAAAAAATATAAATTAGAAACAGAGGCAAAGCAATGTCACCTGCATATTAAACATCTTGCCATCTGGGAGCAATTATTTCCGTCAAGAGCGAAACGTAAGAGCGTAAAATATTTTTGATTTAAGCCATAAAATATTTAAAGAAGTTACACAACAAAAGTTAAATTACAAAAAACTCTTATGAATCAGCAAAACAGATACAGCGTTGATGAGAAGCTGCGTTTTATTATCATTTCTTTGCATGGTGGGTGAGGGAAAATTAATACAATAAAATAAAAAATAGGCTATAACTAATAGCAACAACACACAAAAGGCAGTAAAAAACACAAACAAAATAAAATAAAATTTCTATTACAGAACAAAATGATAAATTTTCGATTATAAGTCAAGAAAATTGTTATAATAATGTCAACTAATCTACAAGAGAGAGAAAGAAAACGGAAAAGAGACAACAAAACCGCAGAAGGAAGTGGATGATATTTCTCTTGAAATACAGGTATTTAAAAGCCAACTGAAGGTAAAAGTTATAAAGCAAGCAAAAAAACAAAAAAATTATATAATTTATGTGATAATGTAGAGCTGCAAGGCTGTAAAACAAAAGCACAGCAAAATTATTTCAGTTACAGTTACCCAAACGGAAGCGCACACTCAGCGCCATGTGGGAAATGCTGGAATAAACAAAATAAATGCACGAAAAATAATGCATAATGGAAACATAAATACATAATGGCGCCCAAGGATGTATGCTGCAACAGCACTAGCAACAACAACAATAGCAATAACAAAAACAATGCTAGCGACAAAGCAACAATAAATGAAAAACCAAACAATTGCAGGAAAACCAAAAAGAAAAGCAACAAAAGAAAAAATAAATGAATTATACAAAAATACAACAAATAGATAACAAAAGCAACCCAATTAAGGCATGTTGTTGACATTCTGTTTATGCATTACATAATTAATTAAGTTACACACAGTGGTGGTAAAAATAAATTAAAAGAAATTCAAAAAGGTAATACGAAATAATGCTGTAAGGAAATCAAATGAATATATTGCAACATTGAAAAGAAGTTCAGCTAATCTAGTGGTTTCGGATATTATATATTATGTATTGGATGGTGTTTATTTTGTATTGCATATATAATATATTTATTTATAGATTATAGTGGATTTGATTATTATTTATTTTGCATTTGTATATTGCATATTATCTATTGAATATTGTCTATTGTTTATTGTATATTGTATATTGTATATTGTATATTGTATATTGTATATTGTATATTGTATATTGTATATTGTATATTGTATATTGTATATTGTATATTGTATATTGTATATTGTATATTGTATATTGTATATTGTATATTGTATATTGTATATTGTATATTGTATATTGTATATTGTATATTGTATATTGTATATTGTATATTGTATATTGTATATTGTATATTGTATATTGTATATTGTATATTGTATATTGTATATTGTATATTGTATATTGTATATTGTATATTGTATATTGTATATTGTATATTGTATATTGTATATTGTATATTGTATATTGTATATTGTATATTGTATATTGTATATTGTATATTGTATATTGTATATTGTATATTGTATATTGTATATTGTATATTGTATATTGTATATTGTATATTGTATATTGTATATTGTATATTGTATATTGTATATTGTATATTGTATATTGTATATTGTATATTGTATATTGTATATTGTATATTGTATATTGTATATTGTATATTGTATATTGTATATTGTATATTGTATATTGTATATTGTATATTGTATATTGTATATTGTATATTGTATATTGTATATTGTATATTGTATATTGTATATTGTATATTGTATATTGTATATTGTATATTGTATATTGTATATTGTATATTGTATATTGTATATTGTATATTGTATATTGTATATTGTATATTGTATATTGTATATTGTATATTGTATATTGTATATTGTATATTGTATATTGTATATTGTATATTGTATATTGTATATTGTATATTGTATATTGTATATTGTATATTGTATATTGTATATTGTATATTGTATATTGTATATTGTATATTGTATATTGTATATTGTATATTGTATATTGTATATTGTATATTGTATATTGTATATTGTATATTGTATATTGTATATTGTATATTGTATATTGTATATTGTATATTGTATATTGTATATTGTATATTGTATATTGTATATTGTATATTGTATATTGTATATTGTATATTGTATATTGTATATTGTATATTGTATATTGTATATTGTATATTGTATATTGTATATTGTATATTGTATATTGTATATTGTATATTGTATATT
The DNA here is from genome assembly GCA_914767935.1 of Coremacera marginata. Lineage (NCBI taxonomy): Eukaryota > Metazoa > Arthropoda > Insecta > Diptera > Sciomyzidae > Coremacera > Coremacera marginata. Next base: position 17,220,455 of record OU612045.1, on the reverse strand, counting down.
GTATATTGTATATTGTATATTGTATATTGTATATTGTATATTGTATATTGTATATTGTATATTGTATATTGTATATTGTATATTGTATATTGTATATTGTATATTGTATATTGTATATTGTATATTGTATATTGTATATTGTATATTGTATATTGTATATTGTATATTGTATATTGTATATTGTATATTGTATATTGTATATTGTATATTGTATATTGTATATTGTATATTGTATATTGTATATTGTATATTGTATATTGTATATTGTATATTGTATATTGTATATTGTATATTGTATATTGTATATTGTATATTGTATATTGTATATTGTATATTGTATATTGTATATTGTATATTGTATATTGTATATTGTATATTGTATATTGTATATTGTATATTGTATATTGTATATTGTATATTGTATATTGTATATTGTATATTGTATATTGTATATTGTATATTGTATATTGTATATTGTATATTGTATATTGTATATTGTATATTGTATATTGTATATTGTATATTGTATATTGTATATTGTATATTGTATATTGTATATTGTATATTGTATATTGTATATTGTATATTGTATATTGTATATTGTATATTGTATATTGTATATTGTATATTGTATATTGTATATTGTATATTGTATATTGTATATTGTATATTGTATATTGTATATTGTATATTGTATATTGTATATTGTATATTGTATATTGTATATTGTATATTGTTTATTGTGTATTGTATATTGTATATTGTATATTGTATATTGTGTATTGTATATTGCATATAATATTTTGTTTAATGAGTATTATATATATTTCTTATAATATGCTTTTAACATTTTTAATACTCATGTTTCTTACCATATCTATGCATAACTGTTGAAAGTATAAATTGTTTAAAGGATTTGATTGCTTTTTAGTTGCCATTAAATTTTTGTTTCTCTCAAAATGTAATTTATGCTTTGCATAATGTTGATTTCGATTTTATTCACTGCCTCTATTTGCAGTTTTATGCCTCTCTTATAGCCATAAAAATCGTCTTTACTATTACTATTATTAGTGTTGATGTCACTGCTGTTGTTGGCATCGTTATTGTGCTAGTTGTTTTTGTTGTTGTAATTGCTGTTGTCGTTGGTGCTGTCATTGTTGCTGTCATTGTTGTTGTTAATAAAATAATAATCATGTCTATAAATTCGCCTTCGTCCTGTCATTAATTTTTGACATGTTGTCAAATTGTCGGTCATGTTGTTGGCCTGGTTTGCTTGGCAGCTTGTGACACTTTAATTTCTCTAATGCTGCTGGCCAGTGAGTGATATCCTTAATGTCATTTCTGTTGTTTCTTGTCCTTCCTGCTAAAGAAAGATAATACGAAAAGTATAAAATTTTTCCGTACTGTTACTTTCAGTAAATAAAAAAAAATTGATTTAAAGTACAAATTTAATGAGATATATAAAATAATCACTGATGTTATCGGTCTTTTTATGTAAGTTTTATAATTGTTGTAGGCTCGGGCAGTTTATAAATTATATGCGAGTCTAAATTTAATTTTTATTTATTTATTAATATATACTAAAATTTGTAGTACACATATACATATACATATAAGTATATATTTTTAAAAATATATATTTTAGAAACTTTTATCACAGAACTTTAACATTATTTAACACAAAAAAAAGCAATGAAAAATCAATCATGACGTAACGTTAAAAATTATTAATATGAACTCTTAACAAAAAAGATGGTACTTGTTTCAAAGAGTTGCTTTTGTTAAGTAATGTATAATTTTTAAACGGCCAAAACCTACAACAATTTTAATATATAAATATTTCATCTTCAAATTTTTTAACTAAAATAATTTTTCAGTATGAGTTAGAACAACAATGGTGTAGTTATGCTTGGACGTTCTATGCTCTGATTTTATAAGGCAGAAAATTTTGGACGAATAAAGATATTTTTGATTCTATAGAGGCTAAAGAGCTGGATTTTATTTTTTTCTAGGGATTTTGAACTCCTAAAAACTTTTATAATATAATAAAATAAGTGAAAACTTAAACTTTCTATATATCTAAGCAAGCACTAATTATGGAAGTGTATAATGAATTCTATAATGAATTATGGATTTAATTAGTGAATAGTTGTACTGATTAGAATTAAAAATATTGAATTAAAATAATTTTTGTGGTTTTCAAAAGTAATAAAACAACTGAAAATGTTTTTAAATGCAAAGCTGAATATTGTAAAGAAAAAAAAAAAAAAAATGAAATAGTGGCAACACTGCTTTCTGCTAACATAAAATCAGTAGTTTATGAAGCTACAATTCTTTAACAACATTGCTGCAAAATAATGTTGTACACGTTGCTACAGTTGTTGCCGACTGCTTTTATCTGAGTTATGGTTAAAGTGATAATTCAAACCAGATGAGTAAAAACTTTGTTGCAGCACATGCGAACATAATCAGAAGGCACCCAGTTGGAAATATAAATTGTACATGTGCGAAGTGTTATATATCTGTGAAATATGGCTCTTAGTTTATGGCACTTGGTAAAAAAATTATTATATTTTTATACACTCATATACATATACCTGAAACTTGGCATGAATTTCATTCTGTGCTTTATTCGTATTTTCCCTATTTAATTCTTTCGTGTTACATTCCACATTTAAAATCCTCAAAATTGTGAAAATGTTCTAAATATTCACCTAGCTAAGCTCAATCATATAGTAAAAAAAATGCTTAGCTTATAACACGTTCATGTGTATTCCGAGTGGGTGAGTATTAACAACTTTGTTCTGCTTGTTTTGTTTTGCAACATACAAACACAGGCATGCACGTAAATCTACACATTTGCATTCTAAAGCGTTTTCATTTTTGTTGTACACTTTTAATATTGCAGCGCTTCCATCAGCAGTCGGAAACAGTGTTGCTAACATAACGACGCTGAATATATTGTTGCTGAAATCCTTGATCTCTGCTACAAAAACCACGAGTGCAGAAGACTAGCGATGCGGAAAATTATGACCAAAAGTTAAAAGAAAGAAAAAAAAAACACATTCACGCGAAACGGTTTTTGATTTTGAGTAACCGGAAAAAAAAAAAAAGGAAAATGAGTAAATAGAGATAGAACAACTGCGGAACGAGCAGTGTTGACAACTTAATAATTACGAGGGAGTGTTGACCATATTGGCTTGAATTCTAAGAAGTAGAAAAAGTTACAAAAATATGAGGATAAGAAATACAAGAGAAAATTGCACTGGTCTACAAGGTTTTTCCTAGGGGGCACCAATTCCGAAGTGCAAAATCTAAATCTGAGTACAGGATTGGACCATCAAGTCAGAATATAAAAATACTTGAGGTCATATAGGTTTAAGATAGCATGATAAATTCCAAACTCTGCAGCTTTAACTTTTCAAGAAAAAAATAAGTGAAGATCATTAACACTAAAGTGAAAGAGTAGTAATAAATCATGCAGTTTGCAGAAGAGAGCGGAAAAAACTTTGTGCGTTCTATACATATTCTTAGAAGTAGTTCGAAAAGAAATTTTTTAAACATATAACCTCAAATATCTCAAAATCCTGATGTGGTAGAAACAAATCAAAATTCAAATTCTTTATTGCAAGGACATTTTGTTAAATTTCATTTTATAAAAATGGAAAAAAATGTTTGTTATTTACAGGTCTGTATTTTGAACAATATATAAAACTAGAACCATTTATAATTATAATCAAGTTCATATCATGATAAACAAAATAATTGCAAAACTATAGGAAATCACTTCTCTTCAATAAATTACCAAAATAAAAGTAAAGGAAAACGAAAAATCTTAAAATGATAATAAATTTAAAAGAAAATGCATTAATACAAAACAATATTATTTAAAATTAAAAAATAAAAAAAATAATTATTATATTTTATTAAATATTATTTACATATTTATAATTTTATAGAAAATTTAAGTTACGTTAGAATAATGAAAATAAAAATCAATAAACTATAAATACAATTAAGCAAAAAATTACATAGGGATGAGTCGTCATGGGTGGGACACATTGGCCTTTCTCAAAAGAAACTATAAGTCATTGAAAGGATAAAGAATTAAGATACAGTTTTGCCTGTCCTTTGGTTTTATTTAAAAAATATGGCCACATAAAGAGATGTACGATATTTTGGCCTCAAAAAAAAAAAAACAAATTCATCATGAGAGGACACCACAAACAAACTGCCAAATATTGTGAAAATTGTAGTTCATTTGCAGTATTATTAAAGTTTAATCAACATTTATTTAATTTTAAGAAAATCTAAGAATAAAGCTGATTTATTTATGGAAATCATTTGAATGTTTCTAGCATACCGCGACAAGCTCGATTAAGGAATCCCGAAAAGAATGCCTCTTTCTAGTTGGTGTATGTTTCTGAATGTTTCTATTTGGTTTTGTAGTAATTATTACTGTCTTGATGGCTTCAAGCGCAGTTTTGTAATTTTGTATTGTATGCTTGAACTCATTTTGTTTGTTTTGTGACATTTTGTCTACTCTGCATCGTCATTTGCACAAAAAAATTCATTGAATATTTATATTCTACTTATAATGTTATTGATAAGTAAAATAATATGCAATTTTTATTGAAAAGATTAAATACATTGAGCTAAGTACGGCAAATAAAAAAGACCACTCTCAGTATCAAGGAAAAAAAAAACACTTGTTTTTTATTAAAATGTCATTTATTAACAAAAAACCAAAAAAAGTGTACACAGAACATGTTATTATAAGATCAAATAAACGACATACTACGAAAAAAAAAACATTGAAAAGTGTCACATTCATTGAAAACATTGTCCCATTCATGACATGAGCATGTTATTTCTCGGCTGACATATGTTTGAAGTTTATTTATTTTGCAAATCCTATGAAATGCCTTTAATATAATAAAATCTAGGTGTCTTGCATACATAATTACACTTATATTTTTTATGAAAAAATTTATAATTTTTATAGCCTCAAACGCACAAAAATAAAAAAACAAAACAGTCGCAAATTTTTTTATTGTGTTTGGCACAATATACAAACAGTAACCACATTTTATCTTTTCGAACGGTACACCGAAAAAAAAACAATAGATAAATCACCTAAGTTGGCTTGGTTAAAAAGAATTGTATGGGAAGTATAAACTTATGCTTCTTCACCTAATCTATTTATTGTTTAATACATTGCTTTGAAAGCACATACTTCGATACTTTGCAAAAAAAAAAATATTTTATTCACCAAAGATCAAAATCCAAAAATACAAAATTAAAAAACAACTAGCATGGATGGCTTAAGCATAGTTTTGAGCTATTTTCTGCAAAAAAAAAAAATAAAACAGCTGCGCCATTAGACACTTGAGAGAAGGATAGATTTGCTAATTTAATGGTTTTTTTTTTGTAATAAAACCATTTTTAAATTCAAAAATAATATAAAGAAAATTAAGAAGCACACGCAAATATTCACACCAGTAAATTTTATTACATTTCATCAACAAAAAGATAAGGAAAAAAGAAAACAAATTTCTTTGCCCGCAGTGCAGAATCGAACCCTGGACCTTTTGGTGCCAGTCCATCGCTCTACCAACTGATCCAAGCAGCCTTGCTGCTGTTGGCTGACATAACTGCAGCTCCGTTAATTCACCTAAGCAATATATTGTTTAATACATTGCTTTGAAAGTACATATCCTAACCTCGATACCCTGCCGTAAAAAAATATTTGATTCACAGATGTTAACAGATGCAGTATATCGCAGTATTCTGTGGATAGCTGCAGCATAGCTTCAGTTGTAATTAATATTGAATAAACCACTCAGCGCAACAAAGGAGCTTGGCTCGAAGCGTAGTGTAGTGACTTCATAAACAGTGGTATCGGAGGGTGTGGGTTTGAATCTCAGCGGCATGCGAAGGTAAAATTTTTGTAGTTGAATTAAATAATTTAATGTTCTTCTTACAATATACGCCAAGCAGCAAGAAAAGCCGAGAAGTCATTAATTTCTAAGTAAAAACAGTGTTGATTAAAGAAAACTGTGTTGTTGCCGATTTTAGTCAAGCAAATCACAGAACGAGAGGCGCCAGCTTAAAAAAAAAGGAAAATAAAAAAACCAAAACCCGAAAAAAGTTGTATTTTTGAAATTCAATTTTTTTTTAAAGTAGTGTATAAAATATAACTAAATACTTGGTTAATATATCACCCAATAAAAATTGGCAAGTCAACGTGTAAGACTTAGGCGTTTTGATAAAGTACCTGGGTGGCTGAAAACTGGCAAGGCCATCTTATAAATTATACCAGGTTTTTTGTTCAATTTAACATAAGCTTTTTTCTCGGTGTACTAAAAAGTTAGTAAGCCACGAGAATGTTCGATAACAGTCGAAAATGTAGTGTTGCTATTATAAGAAAGGCATTTCTTTTCATTGTCCAATTCAAAGCGATGTCCCACTTATAGCTACATAAGCTCAAAGGAATAGAAATGTTAATTAAAATAAAACTAAATAAATATAACGACAAAAACAAGAAAAGAATGTAACATAATATCAAAATAAGTAGACCCATACGAATAAAAAAAGTTGATGTAGGAAATGCAAATAAAACCAGAAATGGTAACAAACAGTCATAGCAAATAAATTAATATATATATTATTTATATTATAAATATTATTAATAATTAAAATAATATTCTTATTATTATAATAATATTATATTATTATTAAATATATTTTTATTATAATATTATAATATTATTTTTATTATAGTATTATATTATTATTACTATAATAATAAGAATATTATTTTATTATTAAATATATTTTTATTATATTGGTTTGTTTTTATTATTTTTTTAATTTTATATATTTCGTTTAAGATCAAAATAATTCTAGTAGATCTTTTTTTCTTTGGTTTGTCATGATTTTTATATAGTTTTATTTTTACTTGAAATTTATGTATCCATAGGATAATGTAGCCACGAATGGGATATCGCTTTGAATTGAACAGTGAAATAACATTTTTTTCTCATATTGGCAACACTGCAATTTTGACCGTAATCGAATGTAAAATGTAATTTAAATCTAAAAATGAAAGTAGTACAAAAAAATAAAATGTCAGAAAAATTAAAATAAAAGCTTCGCAGACATTAACACGAGAACTATTGGAATATATTCATTAATTTATTTATAATTATGTAATGTGAATATAAATTAAAAAGTTATAAAGAAATTAATGAAACTAAGTGAAAATTAATGAGCTACGCAGAAATCAAAATGAGAAATAGCGTAAACTAGATAGCTTAGAAATATCTAAATCTAAAGTTTTATGAATAGAAAATTTCTTTTAAAAATAACTATAAAATGTGAAGTAAGTTTTTCTAAGTTTTATTAAGTACTAAAATTTAAGTTTTTTTTTTAAGAACAGATAGTTTTGTTGCATTTAAAGACACAAATACACCTTCTATTTGTTATTAAGTCTTCTCTACATGAATGCTGCAATTTCTGGCAACTGTCAAACCTTGGCGTTCATTGTGTTGCATGACTGTCAATGTGAAATATTGAAAATATTTACAAACGACAAGAAACTCATTGTTGCAGTTGATTATGACAAACCGAAACAAATATCAATACAATATTCAGAGTAATAGCAGCAACAACATCAAAAACAACAACACAACAAACAGCTTTAACAACTATGGCAAGAATGCTGTCAGTGCTTCTGCTGTGGTTACTCACATTTATGTGCATGCTTACTCAAACTTCCCAATAAACAAAATGATTCACTAATGTTATCGTTTACAAATCGTTTTCTCGTACATTTCATTCATTAGCAATTATTAGAAGCGATTCATTTATAATATCGCGAGCGGGAGAAATTCCTCCTTCTTTAATGAATCGTCAAAACCGAAAAAAGCAATTCGTAAACGAGTCACCAAAACTATTATAAGCAATTCGTTAACGAGTCGCCAAAACTATAGAAAGCAATTCTTTAACGAGTTTCCAAAACTAAAAGAAGCAATTCAATAACGAATCATAAAAGTCATATTAAAAATAAGAAATAATATATAAAAAAAAAAAATAAAAACTAATTTCAAGCGTCTCCTGAATGCTAGTCCGGCACCTTACCCACTCAGCTATTTCAGATGCTGAATATGTCTTGCTTAATTTGATTGTTAATAAAAGCCAGCATTCGCGGACACGGGTTCGAGCCCCAAATTGGTAAAAAAAAAATTTATTTGTTTGTTGTTTTTTTTGTTATTTAGGTATTTTTTTTAAAGATTTGGCTTTTCAAAAGTTCGAAATTATTTTTTTATCATTTTTTGACCAACTTTTTTTCGGCTTCGTTATACATTCGTCAAAACCAAAAAAAGCAATTCGTTAAAGAGTCGCCTAAACTATGAAAAAGCAATTCGTTAACGAGTCGCCAAAACTAAAAAAAGCAATTCGTTAACGAGTCGCCAAAAAATACAAAAAGCAAAATATAAAAATATAAAAAGCAATTTGTTAACGAGTCGCCAAAAGAACAAAAAGCAATTTGTTAACGAGAACTTATTCATATGAAAATCTTGAACAAATTATAAGTGGAAATTATTTATATAAAGAATAAGCACGAAATAACATAACAGAAGAAAAAATATTTCACAAAACTTTTTCATATAAAAATTTATAAAAATTTATATTTAAGTCTTTTTTCACTTCAAATTAGAAAAAAAGAAGAATAGAAAGTTAGTAACAAATTCTTTTTTTTTATAAAAATTTGTATATTGAAAAGTCAGAAAAAACTGTTTTTTTTTGTTTCAAAACATCTTAAATGGAGTTTAGGAAAGTCATGATTTTAATCGGTTCTTTCTTTAATCATCAAGCCAACCTCTGATGAAGTCGGTATGAAACTATTCGAAAACTTACAAAAAAAACGATTCACAAGAGATTCGTTATCGAATCACCCCTCGCCACAATGTTTATTGGGTTATTCACTCACATTCATCCCCACACACACACACACACACATAGCAACACAAACACAAACACAAACATACTTGCATGCCGTTGCATTGAGTGCACTTGGAGCAAAACATTTGCATATCAGCAGAAAATTGTTTCTCTGGCTCAAATGATGTGCACAAAATATCAAATATTTTATAGCTTGATTACATAAGCGCTGCAGTAGGTGTGTGGATGAGGGGATTTGGTCAGGCTGGTAAAGCATGACAATCGAGAGAGAGATAGAGTATTTTAAAAGAAAGTGATTGGATAAGAATTGTGTCAGTGTCAGTTCTGGTGATCTATTACGGTTTTTTGATTTAGGAGATTTTTTTTTATAACAGAATTTCAAAAAAATTAGGACTCGACTTAACGGCAAAGGTTTTAATTTTATAAGTTAATGAATATTTTAAAGTAGTTTTTAAAGGTCGTAAAAAATTGGTTTCACCGCAATGATGGTTTCGCACTTGCCCTTGGCCTTAACCCTCATAGGTGAATAATACACTTCAAACACATTTAAAATGAATCATAATAAAATTATGATATGATACAGTTTAAGGTTCATTAAAAAGTAAATCACTTTAACACATAACGGACAATAAAAAATATTGGATCAAATATTTAGGGTGGGGCCAGTGCCCGCTAGGCCTCCCTGGCTACGCCTTTGTGTACAAACCACGAAGTTTACATAAAATTCCCAAAAATATATTAAAACATATTGTCATTGAACAATTATGATATAGAATGGACACCGCGAACATTCACCACTAAGCTGTTCTAATAGCGTAGCAATCGATTTAGTGGCACTGCAACATAAAATTCCTAAAACTTTTCTTAAATTTTCTTCTTGCTAATGTTACAAAATCATATATAAGTTACAGGGTGGATCTATCGCTGAGATTGTTTATGAATATGACAAAAAACATTTATTGGAAATGGAAGGTATAATGACTGTTATGTTGATTTAATTGTTTTGTTTGTGTGTTGTTTGTTTTCGAATGAAGTAGGTAATAATATTTCAGGTTAATACTTACATTGTTTTTAAGGAACATTTTGTTGGGCCGAAAAACAATGTTAATAAAATATATTAGGTAGTAATCTCACAAAATTTATGGCAAGCACACAGATACTTTTAGGTTTTTAATAAGGTTTTAATTATTATGTCTTCAAGAAGCTTTTCATGGCAGTTTTTACTCTCTGAAGATTGCTATTGTCTGCAGAGAGGTGGCAGGCGAACAGAAAATTAATTCAATTGAAAAAACATTCTGTGTCAAGTGGGATTTGAACCTGGGTTCTACCGCATACAAGCCAAGCACCTCAACTAGTATGCCACGGCCACCACAATTGATGATAAGAAGCTCGGTTAAAGCTCGGTTTCAGCTCGGTCAAGGGCTGAAATGGTCATTTCGTTTTTGTTTTGTTTTTTAATTTTTGTGCCTGGAACAACTCTGTTCTCAATACATGTAAGTTCCAAAATATTTTTATATGCTCATTGTAATTGGTATTTTTTAAAATTTCCACCATTTAATTTTTTGTTAATTATACGAGCCAGTGAAATTTTTTGTTGAACTCTTTTAAAGCCAATTTTTTTGCTTGGGTGCCCAATACCTCCTTTGGTGTTCAACATTAAATTACGAAATCAAAAAAAAAAAAAAATAAAAATATAACAGTTTCATTGAATGAAATGAAATTGTTAAAATTGTCTGTTAGCAAATGTTGTATAATGTTGTTTTTTTTTTTAAATTGAATAAACTTTATTTATTTTATTTAGGAATATTAAATTATTTTTATATCACATGCTAATAATGTAAAGTATACCACTTTATTTAAGAGTCTTTAGCTTTAAAGCTATCGAGTAAATTTTGCGAACTTAGTTGCTTAAGGCTTTCAAACAAAATTGATTGGAAATTAAATTTAATATTTTAAGTAAATAAGTTTTATTTAGATGGAAATTTTACAAGCGAATGAAAACATTCAATATTTGCACAGCCTGCAGCCAATTCTATTGAGTGCCATGACTGCCTTCAAGCAACACATGTCTATAGCACATATATATGGCTCAATATAAGGGTGCATATATTTAGACACACTCACACACACACTTGAAGAAGGCACACTCATTTATATAGACATCCATTTATATTATGCAAATAACTAGCAGGTAAAATCGTATCATAATAATTTCAAATAAAATTTAATGCATATCCTGGCAGCCATAACAAATCACGATATGGATGCATCTGTAGATAGTCGAGTGGAGCCATTGTGTGGTGCTTTTTGATGTTGATGTTGTTGTTGTAGTTGTGTTTGTGCTTGTTCTGTTATTGTGATAATTGTGATTGTATGGAATAAATTGTGCTGTTGTAGTTGATGATGAATAAAGTTATCCAAGAGAAAAAATATTGCGCACTTATATTGCTGCAACGAAGCTTTACATTCATGCATTCCACATTATTAAAAAATGAGTTACTATTATTGTCGTACTAGTTGTTTAGGCTACATTATAGGAAATATAGTTTTTTTTATTCAAAGGATTTTATGCTCCCTTAAGAAAAATTCCACATTCTGGGTCCCAACTAAAACTTGTGCCAATTATGTTATATCTGCCAATTTACAGCTGCCAGCTGGTCAAACAAAAGCTCGCATGGCTTTGTATTTGTTCACATCTGTGAAAATTAGCAGTCATTGCGTTTATAGCTTCAAATCATATTTACACCTTTGTATATCCTTACAGGATCTTAAGTTAAACGTAATAATAAATAATAAAAAAATAAAACAAAATCTCTTAGGAAGGACCAATTCTCTTTTTTGCAGTCACAAGTAAGAAAAATGAAATATTTGCTCAAGCTGCCCACCACAAACACGCTCACTTTAGCAAATTTGTCACGTTCGTCACGCGTTGTATGTATGTATGTGTGCTGCATATAATTTGGCTAATTTTACTGAACAAACGTTGACTCAGACCGCAAAAAAAAACCAAGAGGGAATAAAGAATCAAACTGTTTAACACAAAAACCAATGAATTTTCTGCCAAACGTATAATCAAATTCAAGATATGAACGAGTTGGTGCTGGGGGGAGGTGGGGGGGGGGCGGAAGAGTAGTGTTGCATATTTTGCCCCAAAAAGCATTCGTCACGGGCGGCAGCTTGCGGTCGACATTTTTGTTAACATATTTGTTAGCTGGGCTGACTGACTGGCAGGCAGCAGCAGCCCACTAAGAAGCAGCGTGCAAGCGTGCGTCCCTAAGCTGCTGCAGAATTCTTGACGAACCTGCTTACTGTGGCCAACGGTGATGACCTTCAGTCTTTAGATGTTTGGATTTTTGGGTTTGTTGCTGGCATTATTGTGGGTATGTGTAAGTTGGGAAAACATCAAAAGGATAATTTAATTAGGGATTCAAAGTAGTGGATAGAACAGATAAGACGACAACGACGCAGCACTGGGCGACAAGAATGATTCCGCATGAATTTGTTGGTACTTTAAGGCTGGTTTAAACTTATGTTGTCATGGTTGTAAATTTGGCAATAAAGAATTTTCTTCTTTAAGCCACCGAAAATAGAAGCGGTCTGCCAAGTAAACCAAAGTGTAGTTCAGAGGTTATTATTATTTTTTTTTGTATTTTTCTATCTTTAGTTGGAATTTTAAGCAAAATGCTTGAGGCTTATAGCATAGCAAGAAGATACAAGTTTTTAAGCTTTAGCTTAGCCAAATACTGTTGAGCATTTGCAAAATTGGCTAATAAAGCAATTTATGGCAAATTCCTTGTAGCCAACCAACATTTAATATTTTAATTGTGCATTTAATTCAATATCAATTACAATATTAAGGTCAAGTGTGCCTTGAAGAAGAAATTGGGTCTATCAGCCCTGAAAAAGTCTAGGAATTTAATTGTAATTGTTTATTCGTCGAAAATTTCCGTTTTTGTGCCATTTTAAAAATTAAAACGCATTTTTATGGTATTTGTCTATCGTTTTCTAATAAATAAGATCATATTTTCTGTAAGATTTAAAAGTATTAAAAATAAACGCAACTTTAAGCATGAAATTTTTTAACACTTTTCTTAATCATCCTTCTTCCTTTCCAACTTTTCTTTTTTATGCTATCTTTTTGTTCCTCCACTATCAGCCATATTCCAAATGAAATTTCCCCGGGAATTGAAAAGGGAATTTTCGTATTTTTAACAATGTTCCCATAACTTTTGAAGGGTTTGAACACAAATAATTGCATTTATAGTCAATTTTTAAGATTATGAGAAAAAAATCTTTAAAAGCATTATCCCCTGTCTAAAAAATGACAACTCCCTTTTTCAATTCCCGGTGAAATTTCTTTCAGAATAGGGCTGCATCTTTTTCTTCTTATCTTATAGAATAAGTTTAATAATAACATTTTTAAATTTTTTTGTTTTAACCTGTGGCGTAGATATGGGCACAGGTCCGCGGGTCCGGACCCCTGCCCCCAGAGTCATGAAAGCATTACCAAATGTCTGAAGTTATTGGCAATTGAGTATATTAAATTAAGCACGAATCCAAATTTATATGTTAGGGTGTCCCAAAAATGTTGAAGTTCATTTTTTTAAGGCATGCTCCTTAATTTTTTCGTATGTTGTTGAAATAATTTTAAATATAATTTCATGTATCTATTATTTCGGGTACCCTTACCGATTTGCATCGCAACATGCCAGTACTTGACGATATGGGAAGAAAACACAAATTTTTTCAAAAATCCCAAATAATTTTGTATTAAAGTAAATTTGAAAAAACCTGCAATAATAATAAATAAGCAATCAAACATTGAAAATTGGAAAAAAAACTATCATAAATGCGATTTTTTGCTTTTCGAAAAAAAAACTACTTTTTGGTTTTGCATTTAAAAAACAAATTAAAAATAATCCAAATTTCCGGCAATTTCGGGCTGTGCAGATTTAAAACAAACCTTCATCGACACTACTTCTTCTTTCCACCCTCTAACTAACTATCACCCGTCTTTCGTAACAATGCTTTCGCATTAATAGGGTGCATCCCCTAAGCATTCGTTTAGTATAAAAAAAAAATTTGAGAAAATTTAAATGAAATCTTGTGGAATTATTTTCTTAATCTATGCCTATTATAGATGCAACAATTGTGTAATTATGTTGGGTAACTTTTCTAGAACTTGAATTATTTTGCTAGAAGTGAAAATATTTGCAAATTTCGAGTTTTTTTACATAAGCGAGACGCAAAAAATCCTTAAAAATCGAAAAATACAAAATTTAAAAAAACAACAGCATGTTCATTTTTATATAAAATTTTTAAACAAAATTTCGGGAAACAAGTTATTATTGTTGAAACCTGACTTTTTTTTTAAAAATACCTAAAAAGCCCTTTTCTGGTATTTCAGTAACAAAAAAAAAAAGTAGGCAGTGGGGGACTGCCGACCGAAGTGAAAACTTAAGGCTGTGAAATAACATAGCTGTTATAAATTTCCGAAGTAGCTAGAGTCGGCAAATCAGACGCGTTATACTTTTTAACTCTTTATCAAGTTATGCGTTCTTGAATGTATGAACCATTATATTTTAATGTTTACATATAATATACTAACGTTTAAATATATGGCTTCGCCACGAACGTTTTTTTTTTTATCAATATAGAGTGTTAACACGTTTTTTTCCTCTAACAAAATCTTTTAAACGCCGTTCAAACGATGCATGTCAAACGAAATAAAAAACATTTTTTGCTTTTTGTTTATTTGTTTTACACCTCAGCACTGCATTTATGTGTATCACTCTTTTCACCATACGCGTGGCTCATCTGATTATTATGTTGTGCTGTGCTTGCTGAGCGGAAAAAGAGAAGAGTAGAGAAAACATGGAGTTTTTTCAAATTCTCGCAACACAAATACGTGAAAAGAAAACGATCAAGCAATTCGTGGCATCGGGGAGGATGCCTTTAAAAACACTTTAATTAAACAGACTTTTTATTAAAATTTTGAAATAAAAGTATCCCTATGCAATGATGTAGCACAAATATGACATTTTGGAGTTTACCAGGAAACAAAAGTTTCCACTTCAATTTTATATAATAGTATAGATAGTATAGACATATAACACAATAACTTTGTTTGGGTAATCGGTAATTGGGTCAGTAATCTGTTAATAATCGCGTCGGTAATCGGTAATTGGTTCGGTAAATAGTTGGTAATCGCTGCGGTTATCGGCAATCGCTTAAAAATCGCTATGATAAATGGTAATCGATTGGTAATCGCTTTGGTAATCGGTTATTAATCACTTCGGAAGCCGGTAATAGGTTGGTGAACGATTCACCATCAGTTGGTAATTGCCTTGGTAATCGGTAATTGGTTTGGTAATCGGTTGTTAATCGCTCTACAATCGGCCTGGTAGTCGGTAATTGGTTCGTTAATCGCTTCGGTATTCGGCTTGGTCAGTGCTAGGTAATTCCGAAAGACGAATGCTGTACAGCAATAATTTCTGTTACGCTAACAGCGTGATGATATCGCTAACAGCGTGCTGAAATCTTCAAAAAAATGTTATAAAAAAATCTAAATTTCTTAGTCGGAGTAACTTCAATATTGAAGCGAAGCTTTTTACTTCTCGTTCTGTGATTTGCTTGGAGTGAAATCTGAAAAATTTTCGACAGATTTCTTTTTAGAATTTTATAGTTTCTTATTGCTTGCATTTATTACAACAAGAAAATTAAATACTTTAATATTAAAAAAAATTCTTTGCCGCCGTGGGGATTTGAACTCGCACCCAGTTAATCACGAGTCATACACAATATCCACCAGGCCACAAACTGTGTTAGAAAGCTTTGTTGATTCAATGTTAAGTATAACAGAAGATATGCTGCAGTAGACCTTTACAATCTATCAATAGATAGAGGGTTATGTATTGGTTTATGCCAATAAGATGTCACCAGCATCGGTGTGTTTTGTTTTTTCTTGATGTGAATGCACAAAGGAAAACTGCAGACGCGTTACCATTACAATATAAAAATCTTTATTATTAAAGAAACTTAAACAATTATTACATTAAAACCAAAGGAAGTTTATTAAAAAATGATAAAGTGCGGAATAAAGCTCTGCAAAGAACCATCCAAGCATACTAATTATGTATTTTTATTATTTCTTATATCAACCTGTATTGGTTTCGCTCTCTAAGCATTGAGTATGCATGGAATATTTCTCTTTTACATAACGATAGAACATGTATGAGAGAGTGAAATTATCAAGCATCAAGAATACTAGTTGGAGAATATACGCAACAAACAGATATATTGGTAATATTTTTATCTCTATTTGGAACATCTGGATTTGTGACGTCAAAAGCATAAAGACTAAACAGCGAATTATTTCAATAAAACAATAAAAGAAACATTTTATATATGTGCAATGCATTCAAGTTTTAAATTTATTTCATAAAGAAAATAAACATAACAAAAGCATTTTTGCCGACAACTTAATGAAGATAAAAATTAATTAATTAAAAATTAATAAATGTGACACACGTATCTTATATATAGCTTTCGATTCACAGAATCTATATTCATTACATCATTACTTTTTTTAGTAGCATATAAAAAGTAAAAGCACGAGATTAACACAAAGAGAACCATCTGAAATATCAATTTTGAATGGATATATCCAATTAAAAAAGAGTTAAAACAGTTACTCTGCTTAGTGGAACCGATAAAGATAAAGAGAAAAAAAACTTATGCTACAATGAGAGCCATAGAAAGAGATGATACGCTCTCTGCTTAATCCGAAACATGTAAGTATAAGTTAAGCTCTACTCGTTGTTGTATTTGTACCAATAATATCAAGTTCTTACCATGATACAATTATAAGGTAGGCTCATATTTAAATGGCTGCTCAAACAACAAGTTTTGCAACAACAAAGCTGTGAGAACGCTTAACGTCAAATGAAAAAAGGCAACAACAACAATAAGAAAACTAAAATTTGACCAGCCGATTTTGACAGACAGCTTCCCTTTTTACTCCAACTTGAGCCTACCTTATAATTCTGCCATGATTCTTACTTGTTTTATCTGTTTGTACAAGTAGATTGGATGGTTCTCTGCAGACCTTTAGTGCGAAAGCCAGCCGTTAAAAAACACGATTGCTTTTCGTCTCTCTATAAATTCTCTTCTCTCTTGTTCGATCATTCCAACCAATACACTAGCACTGCCATACCGATCAATGCAGTGCAGCCACAAAACACCGATGCTGGTGACATCTTGTAGCAAGTAGAAGCAAATTTGTTGTAAAAAGAAAACAAAATTCCCATAAGAAGTACATTGAAGAAGAAGTTCAGTGCAGCCAAGTTCACAACCATGTGTGGAGAGTCGCTGGCATTACGCTGCAGCCACACGTGATAGTACTGGCATGCTATTAAAGAATACAGTGACACATATTCGTATAAACGCACTCTTAATTTTAAATTTGCTACCTTCTCTCTCTTTTATTAATGTATTACTCAAAATAAATTCCCACTCATATTGTTTACTAAACTAACGGAAATTTGTATTGAGTGCAAAAACCTGTTTTCGTTGTTGTTGTTTTATATAAATCATTTCAGTTTAAATATTTTACTAAAAACAAGTACATATTCGTTTAAACGCACCTGTTTAAGGAGGTAGAAAACATATTAGTGGTTTAAAGAAATAAGTATTTGCTTGTATTAAATTGACAATTGGTAAGTTTTGTTTAATTTAAATGTAAAATTATTTTCTTAATAATATTTTTTTAAGATTTTATCAAAATGCCAAAGGGAAAATACCTCAATGACACAGAAAAAGTCCAAATCAACCTGTACCATAAAGAGGGTTATTCAAATCGGGAAATTGGGCGGAGACTAGGAAGATCAGAAGCAGTCATGCGCTCTTTTTTAAAAAACTGTGTTAATTATGGAGTAAAAAAACCCACGAAAGGCAATCGAAAACTGAGTATTCGCCAAGTTAATCAGATTAGGAAGGAAGCCACCAAAAATTTTTTGAACTCAACTCAGATAAAAGAAAAATTAGATCTTCCAGTGACAACGAGGCATATTGCACACATTTTACGTAACTCAGATAACGTTAAATGGAAAAAACCGGTGAGCAAGCCTGTGTTGAAGCAGCATCACAAAAAGGCGCGCTTAGACTTCGCCCGAAAACACATGCAATGGTCAACTGAGTGGGATAATGTTGTGTTTTCCGACGAAAAAAAATTCAACTTAGATGGCCCAGACTCTTACAGCTGTTATTGGCATGATTTGCGTAACAATGACGTACGTATGTCAAAAAGAAACTTTGGTGGTGGCAGCGTTATGGTGTGGGCGGCATTTTCATCGAGAGGTAAAGCAAATATTTGCTTTGTGCCGCCGAAAATGAATTCAAAAAATACACGGAATTGTTAGATGATGCTCTCATTTCATTTTTGGATAATAAAATGGATGAAGACAGTATTTTTCAACAGGATAACGCTGCCATTCACGTTTCTAAAGAGCCATTAAAGTGGTTTGAAGAGCACAACATCCCACTTATGAAATGGCCTGCATGCAGTCCCGATTTGAATCCGGTAGAGAATCTTTGGGGATGCATATCACGCAAAATCTATGGTCAAAAAGCCCAAGGACACCTTTACAAAACTGTGCTAGAGCTCAAGTTGGCCATTAAGGAAGCTTGGGAAGATTTGGATCATCAGTTGCTGCAAAATTTTGTGAAGTCGATGCCGAATCGTATGTTTGAAGTTATAAATAAAAATGGTGGACCAATTAATTATTGAAAATTTAATAAATATTCTTATTCTCATTCCTATTGAAAATAAAGTTTATGCGTTTAAACGAATATGTACTTGTTTTTAATAAAATATTTAAACTGAAATGATTTATATAAAACAACAACAACGAAAACAGGTTTTTGCACTCAATACAAATTTCCGTTAGTTTAGTTAACAATATGAGTTGGAATTTGTTTTGAGTAATGCATTAATAACAGAGAGAGAAGGTAGCAAATTTAAAATTAAGAGTGCGTTTATACGAATATGTGTCACTGTATGTATTTACTTCGAAAATATTCCGAAATAATCAACAAATTACGCTGCGGCCACACGTGATAGTACATAAATGTTCATTTGCAAAATGTCGTCAAAGCCAAAGGTTCGACCACTTTATTATTCCGTTTGTTTTTACTCAGTGATGCTTTATATGCCAACACAGCACCAAACTTAAATGGGATAAAAATGGAGAACTAATTATGTTGTAAAATGTGTTTATCAATCTTTTCCAAAATGAAATGCAACTTATTCATATGATATTTTATGTGTGAAATAAGGGCAATTAAAATAATTGCATATATTTCACTACAAGACATGAAAGGAAAGTGCATATTTAAAGTTCGAATATTTTAGGGAGAAAATACAACACTGTTTTCTTACTTCGATTTCGCACTGGCTGTGGTTGTCGAAATTCACTGTCTCAGTAAAAGTTGTTGCCAGTGAGAGTGTATTGAGTTTTTCGAACTGTTACTGTCTTCGGACTGGCACGTGTGGCTAGGGGGTTATATGCCCGTATCCATATGTAATTGGCGTGGAAAATTGACATTCAACAATAAAAAAATAAGCAGTAATTATGTTTTGTGTATATATATAATTTATTTTTTGTTATTTTAAATTTTTGAATTTAAAAGTTAATTTATTAAAAAGAAAAAATTTTTAAGCTATCAAATCAATGTAACTGCGAAAAAGCTTCGCTTCTCACGTGTGTCCAACGATGCACCTGTGTTTTTTTTCTACACGCAGAGAAATATTTCGTTTAGCGCAACTGAAAAATTAGACAATTATACTTCGTTTACGAGCTGTAATAGCTGCAAGCGAATATTCAGTTGTAACTAACGAAAAAATAGCGAAAATATCGAAAAAATAAAAAAAAAAAATAGCAACGCGATTCACTTTACTAAAAATAGCATTTTTATTGAATTTTAATATTGAAATTTTTATTTTATTTTAAACATTTCTTCTAACAAATAAATCAAATATGATTTGAAATAATTGATATTTATTTTACTTCAATCATTGGAATTCGAACCCGGACTCGTCGACGTCTGGTTTACGACGCGCTCTGGTTAACGTGTTGTACCACCGTCAGTTGAATTTTCAGTCGGCTAACATTCGCCTACTGCTGCTGCTTGGAGTACAATTGTATTGAAGTAAAGTTACACAATTTTTTTCCGTTTATGGCAAAAGTTAAACATTTGTCATGTACAGAAGCTCGACAGAAGCCCGACAAAAACGAAAACTTTCCACCAGATTTTAGTGGTGGCAGTGTGTCCATAGTGGTTAAGGTGCTTGCTTTTGTATGCGAAACAGCCTAGGTTCGAGTCCCCAGCTGACACAAATTTGTTTTCGCTTTTTTGTTTGGTTTTATTAGAAATTGAATTGAATTGAAATAGAAATTGAATAGAAATAGAAATGCAACAAACAAATTCTTTATTTGCCGCAATTAAAAAATTGCACGCGCTCATAACAAACGAAATTCTTTTCATGCAACTAAATAACCCATTATCCGCAACTTTTGCCGTTTCTCGTAACTGTTGAAACGTTTGCAAAAAACGTTTCCAAGCACGATAAACGAAGTTCGTTAAGTGCAAATTGGCAATAAGCGTTTCTTTTCTCTGCGTGTAATTTTCTTCGAAAAATTTTTAAATTCCCGGGTTGTCCCTATACTGTTTTTTCAGCTCCTTTTTTTTGTGTTCTCTTGTTTTTTTAACACTTAGACACGTTCATATCTTGAGGTGAAACATGAACAATTACCTGGGAAATAATTTCATAGAACAGTTTAACCCTCAAACCAAACTTTAAGGATCCAAATTGACCCCATAATTCAAAAAGCCAGTGTTTCGTATAAAAGCTTTGTTTAAAAGAAAAAAAAGCTTTTTTAAGCAATAATATTCCTCTTAAATAAAAGCCCTTAATAAAAGTAAATATTAAGAGAAAGTAACCAATTTTATGGGTCAGCAAAATGACCCCAAAAGTATTAAAATCAAGTCACTTCCCATTGAGGTCATTTTGGGGACGCATAAAATTGGTAACTGTACCCAACATTTGTACATATATTTAGCGCTTTTATTTAAAGGGAATATTATTGCTTAAAAAAGTTTATTTTTTGTTTAAACAAATTTGTTTTACGAATACCGGCTGGAGTCAATTTTGACCCTTGGGGTTTTATTTTGAGGATTAATTTGTTGTTAGAAATTATGTCCAAGCTAATTTGTAATGTATCACCTGAAGACACAGAGCTAATAAAAAAAAGATTTTCTAACAAAAACTGCATTAACTTTGAAACTAAAATTTCTCGAAAATGGGGCAAAGGATTAAAAAACGGTTAAAGCCATTAAATTCAGCTTTCTTCAAAAAAGCTGAAATGTTGCAAGCTTGTTTGAAAAAAAAGGGTCCAATTTAGACACAATGTTATCATATCATAAAAGCTCAAAAACTCTCTATTTATATTTATATAGAATACTATATTTAGAATACTGCGGAAGTTGTTGCCATATGCTATATGGTCACAATGCGTAATATATTATTTTTGATGAACTCTTTTAATTATCATATTACAATAGCTGAAAAACTCTGAAATTTTGCATAAACAAGCAACGTAAATTATTTAGTGATGTTTTATCATTTTTGATTTTAAATACATACAAATACTCTTAAATTGAAATATGTGAGATACAAAATTTTGCCCCTAGCAAGCCAATGGAAAATTTTCGCTTACTTAATATGCACCGGATGAGAATTAATAATTATCATGTTTCGTATAGTCAAGGATTTTTCGATTTGAATTTTCAAACAAATTGCATGCAATCAAAAATGAGGGGGTGGTGGGGGGGTTGAGGCGTAACGCCAAAATATGCGAAAATAAAATACTATGGCATAAACGAACACGCATACGAACACAATGCTTTTGCGTTTATAATGGGTGTTAAATGTCCTGCGGTATGATTTAAAATGGAGAAAAGCGAAAAATGTAAGCTGAATAAATTTAAATTTATGAGTACAAAATGTTGTTTTGCGGTAACGAAATAAAGGCTGGCCAAGCTCACACGCATACCTAAATAAGTACACGCACACTTGCACAGCAAATTAGAGAAGCACGTACTGTACATATATACCGATATGTACATGCGACTGTGTGTAAAGTGCGAGTCGACACACTGTAGCGCACAGCTACAGTGATGGGCGTTAAATTTGCACCATATTTTGTGCAGATACAACGTGTTAGTAACAACATGATGCGCACAATTTTCGCAACACAACAACAAAAACTTATACTACAACTTCAACAATATTTCGCCACAATACAATTTGTTCAAATGCGAAAGTCTGTATTTGAGCGACTCTTGATGTTTTAAAGCCAGTAACATTTATGTGAATGTGTATGTGGGATAGTTGATGGTATGTGTATATGTGTATATGTTTGTGTAGGCGTGTGAAAATAACAACTGACATCTTTGTGTTGCTGCAACCAAATCATAAACTTCTGGCACAGTAAATCATATTGTTCTGGCTCATTTTTTTCCATCATGAGTTTTATTGAAAAATACATAAAAACTTTTGTTACAAATTCTACTTAGAATATTTAAAACTGCTCACCAAATCAAGGAAAAAACAATTGAATACATTTTAAGAAGTTAACCTTAATTTGCGGTTGACTCCAAGCAATTTAAGTGTTTTAAATCAACGATTTCCATTTTAGTGAATTACAATTAAATATAAATATATTGTATTATTAAAAGCAAAAAAACAATAAAACCACACAATTCAAATTCAATTTAATTGGAATTAAATTCATTTGAAATATTCAAGCATTCTATAAATATTTCAAATTGTTGCTTACATGTTTTATATTTTGATTTATTTGCCAAAGGCTTTTATATCCGAAAGGACATTTTCAAGCAGCTGCAGTTTAATTACACATAACGAGAACAACAAAAACTACAACTAAAGCTTACATTCATTTTCAATTTCTATGCATTCAGTACAGATGTCAATGCTTTATTTGGTTTGATTCGAAACTCTCAAGTGCTACCTTTTATTGCATCTCATTGAAAAGGAAATTCAATATTATCGGTATTATAATGAATTGCATAAAAGAAGAACAAACTTCATGCTTAAGTTGCACAAAATGAATTTGCATTTGTAGTTGAGTTGCTTCTGAAGTAGTTGATTGTTATTTTACTTTTTAATAATTCACAGATTTTGCTACATTTAATCAATTCTTTAGTAAAGAAGAAATAACTGACCGCACCTTAAATGCAATTTATAGCTTTCACTATTTGTTTTCTGGGTCACTATTTACAATAGTGACTTAAGTCTGATTTACAAGATTTGAGAAAATTTGTTTCAAAGTTTTCAATCGGTATGCAATATCTATGAAAACTTATTTTGTTATTGTGTCGTAACTATTTAAAAAAAGTGTTATTCCATTAAATTATAATCGATTGAATCTAATAATCTATTCTATTATAACTCTATGCTTTTTTTTCGAGCAGAATCAGAATATATATTTTTTCAGAATTTTTTAGACTCTTGTGTTATATGGGCAAATCCCTAAAATGGTCAACCACAAGTGAAAAATGAAAAGCTATTACAATCTTATAATTTTGGGATATTATCTTGGAGAAACATTTGAATTTTATTTATCAAAGCAATTCATACATTAGTTCCGTCAATATGATCATCAAATTGCCCGCAGTGTTTCACGAATGTACACAGTTTTTTTTTATAGTAAATGTTTAGTAAGTGTTTCGTAAATGCTTTTTCTATTAAAAATGGAAAGTATAGGCATACGATTATAATGAAATGATTAAGGCAAGTAAAGAGCAACATATTAATTTTGTTTCTTTATTACTTAATTACTTAATTACTTAATTACCCAATATAACAACAATGAAAAAATCTGAAACGTCCGACACGAAACGTCTGCACAAACAAAATAATTTACTGTGACCTCACTATGCCCTTAATAAGGACGACGTATGTCTATTCTGAAAGCTTGCTAATTTATAAAAAATATTGTCTTCCGACTTTTTTTTATACGGCTGATAAATTCGCAGATCTAGGAACTTAGCCCCAAAATGACTTCCGTTTCGTGAAATGTCCGAACGCATGTTTGAAATAAAAATTTTGTTATAAATTTGAGTTGAATAAAAATTGTTTTATTTTTCTTTTTACTATAGCAAAAGATAGCTTTTCGATAATATACACTTATCCCAAATATACATATGTATCTCTGGAACGTATGAAGAATTTCGAAAAACATGCGTCCGAATGAAACGTCCGAAACACTGCGATTTGCCCATATGTGGAAGTTTTTAAAAACTTTTAATATAAAAATTTAGATAATAACCCTATACGCCATATTGAATTAAAAATGCTGACATCAGATTCGAAATCAGCGACCCCTAAAATTGTGAGATGATGCTTAACCCATTGCTGCCTGCACATAGTTTCCGCTGGCCGATTGAGTTCAAATTCATATATGATGGGGTGAAATTTCACCCGTCCGCCATCAGCTATTCCAAAATTCTGTGCATTGAAAGCAAACATGGCTTCTTTTATTATTATTGTCCAAACATTTATTTTTCTTATTTAAAATTTTTTTTTTGTTAATGGTAAACATTGACTTCACTGTGTGACAATATTAAAGTGTGTTGTAAAACAAAAAAGTGTGGCACATCATTCCCACTGAACCATAAGCGAAGGTTTTTTTTTTATACAATATAATTATCCCTTTGCCAAATTTTGACCCAAGGGCGTCAAAATTTCCAACTAGTGCGTCAAAGTGGTGCGTTATCAGAGTCCAGACAATCAATTTCAAAGAGGAAAAAAACAGCTATTTTACACATACCTGCATTAAAGAATCTTAACTATATATCAAAGGCACAATTACCTAACTTGAATGATGACTTATCAAAAATACTCCTTAATACAGACTCAATCTTTTATAGAGTCCGTCAAGCAGTCAATCACTACCCAAGCAATTAAATCCAAAAACCACCATACAAAATCCATAATGTAAAAGTTATTATAAAATGTTTTAAAAAGCTTTATTAATAAAAAAATATATTTATTTGCACCAGAATAAAAAACATAGAATTTTGACAATTGCCTTTAATTTTGGTACACCTAGTGCAGGACGGGTGAAATTCACCCCCTTTAAGTAAATCCCTTATAATATACAGATGAATACTCCGACTGATAGCAAAATTTCACAGAATATAGATTGCTTAACAAACTACATGTTTAGGAGAAACTACTGGGAATTCAAACATCTTCTACTTTTTTAGAATTTTAAGATGTTGGGAATACTCAAAAAAAAAGTTTGATGAATTTTTACCATGGGTAAGATATATGGTTCAAAAATGATTTGAAGTCCCATTCATTATCTCTCAATCCAAAAAATTTCAAACAAAAAGCTCCGACCATTTAGTCTTGAACGCTAAAAGAAAAAATACTTATGGAGGGGTAAAATTCACCCCATCAGGCTGAAATGGGTTAAAACTCTTAAAAATATATTTTACATGGTGGCAGCCCTATTGTAAAAGATTAAATTAATTAAAATTAATTATTTTAAAATTCTGATAAAAGATTCAGATTCAGAGACCAATTTTAAACTAGTGTACATATAAAAAAATGTAGGGGGCAGCCCTATCCGTCATCTTTTATTTTAAACTTCTGACATCAGATTCGAAATCATCGACCCCCTCAAATTGTCAGATGATATTAAAAAATCTTAAACATACATTTTATTAAATGACAACCCTACACCTAGAAAAAAAGCTAATGTTTAATTAACAAAAAACCTAGTATAATTTATAAGCTAGCTGTGGCAGTTTTCACCCTCCCAAGTTCTGCATTAAAACGCCTAAGTTTTACATGTTAACTTGCCAATTTTTATTTGGGCTTTGAATTAACTAAATATTTGGTAATTTAAACTTAATTTCAAAAAAAAATTAAGATTCAACCAGGGTGCGGAGAGCATTCAAACTTCACTCCAGCTGTTCTGAGTTACTCGTATCTTTGGTTATGAATCATCATATTCAAAAACTCAAGAGCGTATGCGAATAAGCTGTTCTCTCTCGTTTGAACTCTTCAACTGCCTTCTTTGCTCGTTCTGTGGTATGTTAAGGGCTATGTTGTTCTGGCGGTCATGGGCACGTCATGGGCACGCACAAGGTTTATTAACATAGGTTAAGTCACTTGAGAGAAAAGCACTATTTTTCCGCCTTTGCTCAAACTGTCAAAGTAGCTGTTAGCAAAAAATTGTACAGATTCAGTTTTTTTTTTTTTCTTGATTTCCTTTTATCCATTCGGACAGTTCGACCGAGATTCTCTGAAGTTAATGATGGGCACGAATTGTTTTATTTCAATGTAAATTGAAAAATTGAGAGCGAGAGAATAAATTTTGTCCACCACGGTCACCAAATGATCCGATAAAAAAATATGTAATCACGGGATCAAAACTGTGTTGCGTTGGTGAATTATTCACAACATTTGTGTTTTACCATTAAAATAGTACAATTTCAGTGCAAAATGTATGAAAGTAGTAATGAAACCTGCTTAACAGCAACACTCAACCATGTTCAACGATGATATTTTGTTCGGATAAATTACTAAAAGTAGCAAAAAGTATGCTAATGTTTGGGATCATATGACCGTCAGTATAACATACTTTGGGCACAGAGCTCATCAAATGAAAAAAGAGCGCAACAAATGACGTGACCAGGGATCATTTGACCGTCAGCATAACATCACCCTAAGGAATTTTAAATGAGCGCACGTCGTGTTGATGCAATGTGTTGCATTTTTTATCGCTTCTGAATTTTTAAATGATCACTCATTGCAACGTTCGCTTTAACAAACATGAAACGCCCATATTTCAATGTATACGTGACACACTCAGCTTCCCTGTAGGAAAATCAACTAATTTAAAAGTAGTTGATAAAGTAGTTTTTTGTCAACCACAATAGTTGAAATTCTGACTTTTTTCCATAGACCGAACTAACATATTTTGTATGGTGATGTCCGCTAAATAAGTGAATTGACTTTCGTCTGCATATATTTACAACTACTTCTTAAATTAGTTATATTTAAATTATTTTTAAATGACTTTAAAACAACCAATTGAAAACTATTACTGATGGCCTAAAGTTAATAATATTTGATGAAATAACATGGTTAAATATATATAAACTTGTAATCTAATAAAAATTTGCTATTAAAACATGTCAAAATCAGAGTAGTTGCCGCCTTAATATAATTCAAAGTAGTTCATATACTGGTTTATTTTAAATTAGTTTTTTAATTAGTTGTTTTTAAAAACAAGTTAGTTTGTTCCTATAGGGTTGCTACACTGAAAGCTGCGGTTGTGCAGAAAAAGCAAAAAACAAATAAAAATTAAAATTCCAATAGACATGTATTATTTACATTCTGTGAAAAAGACATTCTATTCTGTGAAAAAGACATTCTATTTTAAATTTTTAACTTTCAAATTCAATGCCAATATTATTCTTGTTTTAACAATGTACCTAAAGAAGAGAAGAGCACAAAAAATCACATAAAAAAGCAAAAAAGAAGAATGCGATGTTGTTTGCTTAAAGTTTCGTAACATACTGAACTCTGCTGATCAACGCTGACTACTGTATGCGTATACAGAAATGTGACGTTATTCCTCAAATTTGAGGTTCGTGCCCATGCCTGATTTGATGCAAAATTTTAGTTGATCTATTCGCACACAATGGGTGGCATATTGGGTGTGGGTGTGCTTAAGAAAATGTTGAGGGGAGTAAATAATAGGACCATCTCAACCATTTGACTGATCTCGAGTTCAATTCGGGAGAGATATGAACTCTGACAGTTTTTGTGTTTTTTGTATTTGGACCCAAAGAAGGGGGCCATAAAGGGGTAGGTGTGTTCAGAAGAAATGTTAAGGGCAAAAAATAATAGGACCAGCTCATACATTTCACCTCTCTAGGGGTAAATTTGGGAAAGATATGAACACTAATCAATAGTTTTTGTGTTTTTTGTATGGGAACCCAAAGAAGGGTGGCAGATAGGGGGTAAGTGTGTTCAGAAGTAATGTTGAGGGGCGAAAAATAATAGGACCAGCTCATACATTTGACCCCTCCAGGGATCCAGTTGATATAAACCACTTTCGACATTTATCTCTTTGTGTTTTTGTAGTAGGATCAGCAAGAGAGTGAAAAATATGAGTGTATATGTTGAGAATGTATTTATGTTGGGGGTGAAAAAGATTAGGACTTGGTCTGACATTTAACCCTCTAGGGGACACCCTAGGGGAGCTATGAATGTTTTTAGCCAGATTTTTTTGCCCCTTAGGACCTTTTTGAACGAGTGTAAACATTGTAATGAATTGAATTTGTCAATGCCAAAACTCGCAACCGAGTTTAAATGAATCAAATGCAGAGAGCGCTATCCAACTGAGTTTTTTGATGAGCGCAATCTATGAACGAAAACTATTAAAGAGGAATGAAGCAGCTTGTATCACTCTGAACATTTAACGAAAGAGCGTTCATGTTATTTTTTTCTTCATGAATGAGGAAAGCAAAGCGAACCGCTTGTGAATTGAATAATATTGATGAGGAGGAGTCCAATTTTGCTCTTCACTTAAGAGTTTTTGTGAACCCTGGTTTCAGCAGTTATAACTTTTTTCTAAGTTTGTGTTTTGTAATTTATTTTTTTTTTTTTTTGCAGAAAATAGCTCAAAACTATGCTTACTTAATCCTTCTATGCAATGGTTTTTTGTAATTTTGGATTTTTGGGGATTTATTTGATAAAATACTCAAACTCAAACTTATAACAAAAGTTATTAGATGGAGTTTGCACCGTTTTTAAGTATTTTTATGTAGAGCCAAAAAAATTTTCGCTCGGTTTGTCTTGTATAAATATTCAAATAGTAATCTCATATCATAAATCATGAAGAATCTATGCATAATAACGCAATTGGCTTCGATAATAAATTATTTCCATACCATTTTGATAACGTTTCAAATTTTCGGTAGTTTACCTACAATATCGATTAATATATTATATACTTGGCTTAGGTGAATCAAATAACTTTTTTTTTTTTTTTTTGGCTGGGCATCGAAGTATGTGCTTTCAAAGCAATGTATTAAACAATAAATTGCTTGGATGAATAAGCCTAGGTTTATAATTTTCATACAATTTGCTTCACCCGAGCCAACTTAGATGATTTAACCATTGCTTTTTTCTCGGTGTATTGTAAAAAGTTACATAATTTAAAATTTCTGACAACGGATTCGTATTCAGCGACCCATTTTTACTTAGAATACGCTTCAACACCAAAATCGTAAAAATAAAAAATTTAGATGGCAACTCTAACCGCCATGTTAAATTTTAAAACTGTGATATCAGATTCGAATCAAAAAGGATTTGCAAAAATACAAAAAATTGAACTGGCAAGCCTATCCGCCATATTGAATTTTAAAATTCTAACATCAGATTCGACACCAACGATCCCATAAAACTGCCAACTACGGAGCCTTCTTTAGGCAGCGCTTACGAATATATACATTGTACGTGTGTATATACAATGTTTACAAAAAACGTTTCCATTGTTTTGTTACCTGTTTATAAACAAAAACATTTCACTTTTTTATTACATGTTTATTAACATTTATACGTGCTTTTTTTTTAAATTTTTTCTCACTATAAATCGTCACGCCGTCTAAGAAGTTTGACTTTTAAAACAAATTTGTCGAGCCATTTGAAATGATGCAATGAAATGTTTTTAAACAATTTCTTACGCAATAAAATAAGACAATAAAAATACCAGCACACATCATATACAATTTGGTGTATTATAATCAGGGACCGTACCGGTTATGGTTTTTATCGAAAAAGTCACATATTAACAGTGATCTTATAACTTTATTTTTTTCCGACAAAAATAAAAGTTATTTTGTGCCTTTTATTTATTCGGGCAAATATAACAGTTACTTTAGACTTTTATTTTATCGGTCAAAAATAACAGTTATTTTCTGCCTTTTATTTTTTCGGTCAAAATATCAGGCAATTTGTATTTTTTCAAAGGCCGTTTGACCGACTAAAAAACTATGGATGCCATTATTTTCGCCTCATCGGTGCGCACATTTTGAGATATAAATCTTGTTATAACTTTAAGTACAAGGGCCGCAATGAAAAATCTTATTAATGAATGTTTTTAACTAATACCTTAGAATCAAAAACAAACAAAAAAGAAAACAAACAAGTAGAAATAGGGTGAGGTGGGGTGATTTGTATCATGGGGTAGTGTGTATAGTAGGGGTATGTGTAACACGGTGATTTTTCGTGACAATATTGACATATCGCACACTTAATATAACACAGTCAGAACTCAAAATTCACAAATTTTCAAGAGATGCACAAATCTGTTGAGCTTGCAGAATGCAACGCAAGTAAAATAAAAAAAAAGACAACGTTATTTTTCCCGCTTAAAGAAGAAAGTGATTAAAAAGAAATGTTTAGAGATGTTTATTTTGAATTTATTTTTTTGGAAAAAGTAGATTTTGGAAAACTTTGAATTGAGACTGTTTTGTATTCAGTGTGCGATGTGAATGAATAAACAACTGTGATATTTTTCTTTTGACGGCATCCATGAAAACACTCATGAATAGAAATAGAGCTTTTTTTACTTTAAACTAATTAAAAATGCATTTCCTTACAACTTTTATTGGAGCAAATAAAAACGTGTAACATATCACCCCATCTTACCCTAAGCACAATCGTAAAAGCAAACACAAGTCAATTTAACAGTAATACAAGTGAGAAAACTAAAGTCGGTGTAGTCCTCATTTTCATCATTGCTCGAATTCGATCATTTGGCTTATTAGTTTATGACATTTATACAATATCACCACGAAAACAATCGAATCAATATTTTTTGTGTGTTTTCGTTTGGAGGAATCTTTGCATTGAGGCAGTTGTACTGAAATTTTTATATCTCAAAATGTGCGCACTGATTAGACGAAAATAATACCATCAATAATTTTTTAATCGGTCAAGCGGCCTTTGAAAAAACAGAAATTGCCTGATATTCTTGACCGAAAAAATAAAAGTCAAAAAATAACTGTTATTTTTGACCGATAAAATAAAAGGCAAAAATAACCGTTATTTTTTCCCGAAAAAATAAAAGGCACAAAATAACAGTTAATTTTTACTTTTAAAGAATCAGTCGAAAATATAAAAGGCACTCTATATTCGTGAAGCTGTGGCCATTTGTATCATAATGGTATATTTGAAAAATTCCTTCGACAATTTTTTCATTATGTCTTTTTCATTGGAAAATTTCAAAGTAACAGTTATTTTCGGTCCCTGATTATAATATTATCCCTGATGAAATTTTTTGGGCTGGTTCGTGATTCTTCGCACATTTTGCAAAAGTAACATTTCATTCCATCACCTCGGTAGCATGCAAGTTAGAGTATTCTAACCATACAACATATGAATACTTCATAATATATACTTATATATTCAAACATGTTTATATAAGCCCATACATTCTTATATTAACGTACATACATACATACATACCTACACACAAACTGCTATAATATATCCTTAGATTTCTAAGGATTTGTGCTACTTTAGCTGTTGCTGTCAATGAATTAGACGATGAAGAATGTCTTATATACGTGTTTGTATAGCTTAACAGGCAAACATATACAAACACACAGACACACACACGAACTGAAATATTATTTGTATAGGCGTGTATTTACGTATGTAACTGATTATTTGAACGTTTATTAATTCGTATACGTCTGTGCATATTAATATTATATCCGGTTCGTGATTGATTGAATGCTGGCTTTGCTGGTTTGATTTAGGTAGCTATGGAAAATTTTGTTGAAATCGCATAAATATACACATATAAGCAAATCAGGCTGGCAATTAAGTATAAATTCAGCATTACAGTAAATTTAAAAATAAATTATTTAAATTGGAAGAAATTGAAGGAAAATGATAAAAAAGTCTGAATGAAAATACGATTATTTGTATTTTTTTTTTTTTTTTGTAATAAATAAAAATATCAATTTTGAATTGCTGCGCAATTTTAATGTAAAAAACATTAATGTAGAAAACACTAGAGCATTTTTAAGACACAATTACAGTGACTGTCATACGAAACGCTAGGTTGCAACACTCTGCTACCCACTGTCAAGCTGACACACCCAACGCCTACTTTAAATTAAGAAGAAACAATGTGTCCCCTATAAATGAAAATGTTTTGATTTAAACTTGAAGCACAGCAGGATATGAAAAAGTATTCTAACAGACAGACAGACAAACAGTCAGATAGCTCGATAGACTAACTAAGCTGCATGCTTAAGTCAAGGATACGCGAGGATATCATTGGCGCAATGATGCGCTTCTGCTGTGTTTACTAACATTGATATCGCTGCGAATGTCGCTGCAAGCATTCGCAAGGATTCGCTTTGTTTTTCTTGCATTCCTTATTACTTTTTTACTGCTTTGCTTTTCTCAATTTCAAACTTGAACTCATGTTTGTGCTGCTGCTGCTGCTGGTATTTGTATTTCTTTATTTTACTCCCTATGCTGCTGTTCCATCTACTTTGTTTCTTTGGAATGGCTATATTTTTTATTTTATTTTTATTGTCGCTTTGTTCTCTTCAAATAAACGTTTCTGTGCTGCAAGTGCAGCTGTAATGAAAACAACAACAACTTTATGCTTAGAATAAAGATAATGAAATGTTTCCAATGAATTGCTGCAGAAAAATAGTGCATCTATTTTTTTTTTATTTTTTTTGTGAAATAAATACCTAAATGTTTTGCTGCTGCTGCTATTGCTTTTGTTACTGTTTTTACTATCGTTGCTTAAAACAGCTAACATAGTTTGCACCATATCCTTATTTATATTGTGTATGTTATTCTTTTAGCCAAGCATACTGCAAAATATCAGTGGAGCAGGTCACGTTAGTCAAGCACGTTACTAAGAATTGTCGCTTTGAATGAGTCGCAGTGATTAAAAACTTGCGGCAATTTAAGATAGTATTACGTGACGCTGCAGTTAAAGGCAACAAAGGCGACATAGTACGATGAGAATATGAACAAAAGAGAAACGATATTAATAAATTGAAACATAACCTTTGGTCTTTTGAGAAAGTAATAGAACGAGTTTGTGACAAGACATTTTCACATTCAATATAGAAGTGATGCAGCACAAATTTTTTGTAGAAGATAAATTTAATATTGTGATAAATTTAATATTGTGATAAATTTAAGTTGCAGATTATTTCACTCATTAACAACAAAAAAAAAAAACGATAACCTTTTGAAGAGATTTTTTTAATTAAGGTGAACACCAAACGCAGACTTGTAGACCTTTATGCCATTTATAAAGTTGATATGAAAAATAGCAAATCGCGATACGCGAAATCTAAATACTAATATTAAGAGTTCCGGTTTTTACATGCATCTTTTCTCACCTACCTGAATCTATTGCTGTTTTTGAATCACAGCAATGGATATATATATATTTATATATACAGTGGAATTCGGTTATAACGACCATGAAAGGGCCGTCGTCACAACCGAATGTCATTCTATCCGCACATAAAACATAAGCAACTAGAACATTTCGACTTCGAGAATTCGTCGTTATAACCAAAATGTTGTTATAACCGAGGTCGTTATAATTGAATTCCACTGTATTTTATTAAATATATATATTATAAAATAATTAATTAAATATTATTTAAATTTAAAAATAATCAGTCTTGGCAATGTGAAATTGTATATTAGGGTGATTAAAAAACAGCAATAGATTCAGGTAGTTAAGAAGAGATGCATGTAAAAACCGGAACTCTTAATATTAATATTTAGATTTCGCTCATCGCGATTTTCTATTTTCCATATCAATAATAATATGGGAAAAATTATTTTTCAACTTTTGGATTTTTATATTTTAAAAACCAATGAACAGATGTAAATGACTGAAACACATTTTCTAGAAAATTGAACTTTCTACAAAAATGCCCCTAATAATTTTTTTGATAAATCTACTCGTTCAAAAGATATTCAAATTCAAAGTTAAATATATGTTATAATTACCCTTTTTTCTCCAGTCTCCGGAAAAATCATCAAAGTTTTATTATTAAATATTATAAAAAAGGTATTAAAAACATAAAATTGAGTTGTTTGTTAAGTCTTTTAAAATAACTTGACTGGAAAATCCACAATTTTTAGGTTGAATTAATGAAAAATACTTTTTATTGTATGTATTACATAATATTTACGAGGCCTGGCTTAAACAAAGAGAGAAAGAGAAAGAGAAAGAGAAAGAGAAAGAGAGAGAGAGAGAGAGAGAGACAGAGAGAAAGCAGCAACAGTACTTGAGGAAATCACAATTCGTAGAATTTTCAAGGAAGATTTTACAATATTCAATGATTACTTTAAGGGGGGACATGACATTGGCAGTTTTTTTATATCGACTTTTTTTTTAATAATTTTGTATTCTTAGGTAAATATTCTTAAAAATTCTAAGAAAACAATTTCATGGAAAAAATCTTACGGGTTCAAAAATTACAGCCGGATTAGTGAGAGCGCATTTTTATTTTTGCGCTACCTACGTAAGGCAGCTGGTATATAGTTATTTTACTTGCTACCTGACTTTTGGTGGTTGTTATTTCGTACCTTATAGTATAGTTATTTGCAAATGTTTCAACTACTTGGTATTACCATAGGAGCTACAGCATTGAATTTTTCCAAAGGAAATGATGCAAATCGTTTGAAATGCGCCAGAGTGAAGGCATATGAAGCTTCAAAAGAAGCCCTAATTGCTAAACGATTGCAAAAAACTATAAGAAACAGCACAACACAATATAGCGAAGGCATACAGTACGAAGCAGGCATGGCAGATTGAAGGTAACCTTTTTTTCTTTGTTCACAAACTTTGAACGCGTTTATCTCGAAACCATGTTTTTCGTACTGGTTGCGGCATTAGCGGGTTTATTTTTTTCGATTTTTTATGAATTTTTAAAGTCAATATTTTTTTCGAAAAAACACAAATTTGGAACATCACCAAAAATTGAAAAAAAAATTAAAAAAAAGCTCGTGTCATACGATAACCAATTTTGTTAATATTTAAAAAAGTCATTTTTTTCCAGATCGGACAATTTTTGCAACTTCCAGCGCTGCCCCGTTTTTTTTTTTCTCTGCCGCCAGTTTGGAGCTCTATAACACCATGTTGGAGTGAAAAATATATTTTTCTAAATTATTTTCTTATAATTTTTTTTTTTTTTCTATAAATTTTTGGAAAAATATTTGTTTTTGACTGAGTTATGAATTTTTAAAAATAGGTCTGTTTTCTCTGCAGCAAATGTCTTGTCCCACCTTAATGATTGGCTAATTTTTTTTTGTAGTGAGGTATTTGTAGTCTTTGATCTTATTTCATTTCCTATAAAAATATTGTACACAGTAGAAAAAATGTTAAAAATTATTTTTCATTCCAATATGGAAAACTGGAGTCGTGATTAGAGAGTGGTTAAATTATATTCAAATACACTGTACAACTGAACTTCGCTAAAAATCTTTTAAAACATGAAGACATTCAAATCAAAATGCAATATTTGAATGCTCGTTTCCTTCAACAACTCTTAAACTTAAATTAACTGATTGTTTAAGGGAAGCCTTCTTAGTTCTTAAAAGACTTAAAAAAATTGATAATCTATCTATACTATTATATAAAATTGAAGTTGAAGTTTTTGTTTACAGGTAAATTCCAAAAGTACTGAACCAATTTTAATCAAATACGTTTTAAATTATGATTTTTGTACTGCAGCACTGTATAGGGTTATTTTTTCTTTTGAAAATTTAATAATAAGTATATTGAATTAAAGAGTATGTGGGGGATGTATAAAGTTATTCAAAAATGTGGAATTAAAAGAACAAGTCCTTTTTATGGCTTTAATAATTTATTTACACTTTATTTACACTTTATTTACACTTTATTTACACTTTAGGAAAACTCAACTGGCTGCGCGGCGGGTTCACGACCAACTAACTTTTTAGGGTAGCATGGACCAGAGTCCATGCCACCAAAGCGCATTGAAAATATATTGCAGCGCGCAATATAACGAAGCCGCGGCGCACATAGTGACGAACAACATTAAGTATGTACTCACTTCCATGGTGTGTGTTGGCTATTTTACCGCGCGGCCTTTTATTGGCCAGTCCCACTGTCAGCGCTAACAGTAAGACGCGAGCACGAGGAAACGGGGGTGAGTCGTGCCCCAATTAACCAGTCATCGTACTGGTGCCGCGCTGGCCTGGGCGTTGGTTAGCTACTCCAACACACAGGCCTAAGCGCATTTGCATAGCGTATAACAAGCGTCTGTTGTTGTACAACTCTTGTGTACAACAACAACATGTAAGCTTGTCGTTATTGATCGCATTACTGTGACTCTCATAAGTGTATGTCGACAGTCGCTTTGACGCGATCACTATGCCTGACAATATGTCAGCAAGACTCACCGACGATCCGCAAAGAATGCTAGAACATTTGATTCCCACACATTATTTGTATACACAAGTATGCAAATGACTAGCTGCCAGCTAACACCAAGCAACAAGTTTCAAGTGGCTAGGAATGTGCTTGGCTCATCATTGTATGATGAGGCAAGCTGCGCTAACCCTTATCGCGTTCTGACGTGAAGGTCTAATAACGACAAAGTGTCGTCGACGTTTTTTTAAAACCGAAACGCGAAATAATATATGCCGTAGCCGTGAACCCACGCGTACACAAGAGGGTGACGGTACAGAAGGTGCCGCCACAATACTCCCCCCCTAGTGTTTCGGTTAATAACAAACTAGGAATTTATCAATTTACGTAACAAATAATTAATTAATTTGTGATAATACATATTTTTGAATTTTTTCTATAAATATGTCTTAGCGGGGGCTCTTACTCTCCTACCGCTCCTCGTAACGACCGGCGATTGTTGCCTTGCTGGCTCTAACCTCGGGTGACACTTGTATTGCGAGCGACCATAGGTCGATCCCACGATGTCCACCGGTGGACCGGAAAATGTCACGGTCTTTTTTTTCGTCTGAACTTTTGTACCGGGCTTACTAGATCCCGCGGTGTCCAACGGTGGGCCGGTAAAAGTTGACTCGGCCAGTTTTGGAGAATTTTTAACTAAATTCTGTCCCGCGGTGCCCAACGGTGGGCTGGTAAAAGTTGACACAGCCTTATTGTTACCACCGCTGGATATAGTACCCCTGCTGTCTGTGCGCGCCGTCAGATTAGCTGGCTCGCCGCCACTCGTCGCTAAAAAAGCTGCTTTCAGTCTATCCACTGACAGCTTGGCTGGTTTTCCCTTTATCGTGATGGTGAAGTACTTGTCGTTTCGTTCCACGACTTCGTATGGTCCATCGTAACTGGGTTGTAACGGAAGCTGCACTCGATCGCACCTTACAAAAACGTGAGTGCACGTCTTCAACTCCGGTTGCACGAAAACTTTTGGTTGATCATGATGAACTACGGTTGCTGGACTTAACCTCTGCATTGCTTCTCGCAGCGCTGCCACATAATCAGCCTCCCCTAACTTCTTTGGAGATGGGGCCAGAAATTCGCCGGGTAATTTTACCGTTGTGCCGAATACCATTTCAGCTGGAGTTGCTGCCAGGTCTTCTTTGAAAACCGAACGCAGGCCGAGTAGTACTATCGGCAAGGCGTCGCTCCATCGTTCATCGTTGTAACACTTAATTGCTGTTTTCAGTGTACGGTGCCATCTTTCTATCATTCCGTTGGCTTGTGGATGATAGGGCGTTGTACGAAAGTGCTTGATGCCCAGCATATTGTTTAACTGACGAAACAAGTCCGATTCGAATTGACGACCCAAATCCGTCGTTATTCTGACTGGAATACCGAAGCGAGCTATCCATCCCGACACTAAGTTTCGTGCCACTGTCTCAGCAGTTATATCTGAAATTGGAATGGCTTCGGGCCAGCGGGTAAATCTATCAATAACAGTGAGGCAATATCTATTGTCCCGAGATACCGGTAAAGGGCCCACCAGGTCAATATTAATATGTTCAAACCTTTCGCTAGGGTTAACATACGTCTCGAGCGCCGTTTTGTTGTGCCTGCTTACTTTATTTTTTTGACAGGGAACGCATACTCTGACAAAGTCACGGACATCCTTCTTCATGTTGGGCCACACGCATCTACGCTGTACCAGCTGGGTCGTCGCTTTGACGCCGGGATGCGCAATTCCGTGCAGTTTAGTCAGCATAGCAGCGCGAAATTTTAACGGAATAAGCGGTCTGATTACACCTAAGGAAGTATCACAATGAATTATTTCGTCTGTGTTAGGTAACCTGCACTGTTCTATCCTTAAAGATGTAGACTGGCTTGGTGAATTAATCAGACGCTGTATCTCTTCATCTGTTTCTTGCTCTTTCGCGAGACAAGTGAAGTCAACCCCTGCTATTACCTGTTCTATTCGAGATAGCGTATCGGCGATCACGTTATCCTTGCCGGACACGTGGCGAATGTCTGTTGAAAACTGACTAATGTAGTCCAGATGTCGTGCCTGTCTTGGTGAGGCTTTGTCTGCATTTTGTTTAAATGCGAAAATTAGGGGCTTGTGGTCGGAAAAAATCACGAATTGGCGTCCTTCCACCATGTACTTGAAATGTTTCACCGCCAAAAAAATTGCTAACAGTTCTCTGTCATACGTGCTGTACTTTTTCTGCGCGTTGTTCAATTTTTTTGAGAAGAACCCTAATGGCTGCCGCTCACCACTGACGTTTTGATGCAGAACCGCTCCAATAGCGAAATCTGAAGCATCGACGCTTAAAGACAGCTGCGCCTCTGGCGCGGGGTGATGCAGTAAAGTCGCATTGGCAAGATCGTCCTTGCATTTCTCGAAGGCTGTAGTTGTTGTTATTGACCAGACTAACGGCATTTTGTCGTTCTTCTTGTTGCCTACTATCATAGCTTGCAAAATGGCTTGAGTTGCAGATGCGTTAGGGATAAAGCGACGATAAAAATTTATCATTCCTAAGAAACACTTTAGTTCCCGGGCCGTTTTTGGTTTGGCGAACTCTCTGATAGCGCTTACTTTGCCTTCATCCGGTTGGATGCCATCTTTGTTTACCGTGTGCCCCAAAAATTTTACCTCAGCTTTACCGAAGTCGCACTTGGCTGCATTTATAGCTAACCCATTTTCGCGAAGAAGCTGCAGAATTCTGCGTAGGTGTTCCCTGTGCTGCTTCTCGTCTGGGGAAGCCACACAAATATCATCTATGTAGACAAAAGCGTGATCGGTTTCGGACGCCAACACATTATTTATGTGCCTCTGAAACGTTTGAGCTGCGTTTCTAAGTCCGAAGGTCATAGACTTGAATTGAAATAAACCGAAAGGCGTGGTTATTGCCGTTTTGGGGACGTCGTCTGGTTCGATTCGTATTTGGTGGTAAGCACGCTGCAGGTCGATTGTCGAAAAGACTCTTTTACCATGTAGAATGTTGGTAAAATCTTGAATATGCGGTATAGGGTACCTGTCCGGTACGGTTCTGTCATTCAGAGCCCTATAGTCACCGCACGGTCTCCAAGAACCATCCTTCTTTCTCACCATATGGAGCGGACTTGACCAATTACTGTCCGACGGCTCGCAGATATCATTGTCTAGCAGGTATTTAAACTCTTTTCGTG
Organism: Coremacera marginata; assembly: GCA_914767935.1. Taxonomy (NCBI): domain Eukaryota; kingdom Metazoa; phylum Arthropoda; class Insecta; order Diptera; family Sciomyzidae; genus Coremacera; species Coremacera marginata. The sequence goes on along the minus strand of OU612045.1, from coordinate 17,180,703 downwards.
CGGCTGCTAGCTTATCAGGTGCTAGTCTGCGCGGTCTGGCGTGCACCGGTGGCCCGTTAGTGACTATATGGTGTGTTACTTTATTACTTTTCAAGGGCTGACCCTGTCGCAAGGTGGTAACGTCAGAGAATTCCGTCAGCAAGTCCGCGTAGGGAAGCGTAATATTATTTGCTTGAATATTAAAATGACTTACCCTAGCTGCTGGATGGTCTGCTTGCTCGGCTGCAGTCTTGACAATAAGTCTCTGGTTTCTCATGTCGACCAGAATGCCGTGATGACTCAGAAAATCGGCTCCAATTAGCGGCGTTCTGACACGTGCAATTACGAAGTCCCACTCGAATTTCCGTTTCAGACCAAGGTCCAGGCAGATCTTTCTCTTGCCGAACGTTTCAATGTGGGAACCATTTGCGGCGAACAGTTGTTCTGTGTGAGGGGCGTTGAACCGCTCGTTTCCCCGTGGTGGCACGACCGACACGTCGGCTCCCGTGTCTATGAGGAACCGTCTTCTTGACGAAGTGTCGGTAATGTACAGGCGACCGATCTTAAGGTAGCCAGCCTCGTCGCCCGTAGCTGTTGGCTGCCTGCCTAGTTTTTTGGCTGCTGGTGCCACGAGCAGGGCGGCCGGCACCTTATCGCCCTACTGCCAAACTGCCTGTGGTAGTAGCACTTACCAATTTTCTTCCAGTTACCATCTCGAGGTTTGCTGACCGCGCTCTGCTGAGTCGACTGCCATCGTGTCTGGCTGCGGAACTGCCTAGACTGCTCTCTGACGCGCGATGGACTGACGTGACGCCTTTGACTCGGCTTGTCCGAATGGAAAAACACCAGTTCGTCGTCCTCATCGTCTCGCTCTTCTGCTGGGAGCGGAGCGTTGGCATGGTTGCAGCGGCGGGATCCCTGTCGGCCCCGACGCGGATGTTCCTTGGTATACAAGGCGTCCTCGAGCCGATTGATCCGCCTCTCTAAAATTTCAGATCTCGAACGGTCGGCGTCGCTAGTGGCTGCTTCGATGCTGGCTACGTTACGGGAGCCAGCCAAGGTCTCCATAATCTTATCGGCCAGGGCGGCGCGCTGTGGAAGGTCCACCGTCACTGTTTGCAGCATGCCCTGTACCATCGACGGAAGCCGTGCAGTCCACAAGCTCTCCAACATCTTGTCCGGTAGATTTGCTCCACCAAGCTCGCGCATTTCGCTCAATAGCTGCGAGGGCCGTAAATCTCCGAGCTCCTTCTCTGACAGGAGCTGTCGCAACTTCTCTTGCTCAGACGCACTGAAGAGCTCGAGCAGCGTATCCTTCAGCGTGGCGTACCTGTCCGTGGTTGGTGGCCTTCGCACGATGTCGCTTACCTGCCGCAGCACCGCTTTTTCCAGCGCGCCGACCACCGTGTAAAAACGCGCATGGTCACCGGAGACCTTCAGCTTCGCGAACTGCGCCTCCAATTGCAGGAACCACAGATCTGGCGAATCGTGCCAGAACTGCGGTGTTTTTACCGCCGCGACACCACTTATTTCCGCGGACGTGGCCTTGACGTCGGCCTTGACCGGGGCAGCTGCGCCACCCTCCACCACTTCCTCGTCGGAGATGGTGTGGTCGTGCACTTCCACATTTTTCACTGGTGTGCTCATTTTCTTGTTTTTTATTTTTGTTTTTTTGTTAAGAAATATAAGTTCTGTTCCTTTTTTTTTTAAATTTGAGCACACTATTCACTTTTCACTCGCGTATCGCGACGTCGGGGTCACCAATTGTGGGGGATGTATAAAGTTATTCAAAAATGTGGAATTAAAAGAACAAGTCCTTTTTATGGCTTTAATAATTTATTTACACTTTATTTACACTTTATTTACACTTTATTTACACTTTAGGAAAACTCAACTGGCTGCGCGGCGGGTTCACGACCAACTAACTTTTTAGGGTAGCATGGACCAGAGTCCATGCCACCAAAGCGCATTGAAAATATATTGCAGCGCGCAATATAACGAAGCCGCGGCGCACATAGTGACGAACAACATTAAGTATGTACTCACTTCCATGGTGTGTGTTGGCTATTTTACCGCGCGGCCTTTTATTGGCCAGTCCCACTGTCAGCGCTAACAGTAAGACGCGAGCACGAGGAAACGGGGGTGAGTCGTGCCCCAATTAACCAGTCATCGTACTGGTGCCGCGCTGGCCTGGGCGTTGGTTAGCTACTCCAACACACAGGCCTAAGCGCATTTGCATAGCGTATAACAAGCGTCTGTTGTTGTACAACTCTTGTGTACAACAACAACATGTAAGCTTGTCGTTATTGATCGCATTACTGTGACTCTCATAAGTGTATGTCGACAGTCGCTTTGACGCGATCACTATGCCTGACAATATGTCAGCAAGACTCACCGACGATCCGCAAAGAATGCTAGAACATTTGATTCCCACACATTATTTGTATACACAAGTATGCAAATGACTAGCTGCCAGCTAACACCAAGCAACAAGTTTCAAGTGGCTAGGAATGTGCTTGGCTCATCATTGTATGATGAGGCAAGCTGCGCTAACCCTTATCGCGTTCTGACGTGAAGGTCTAATAACGACAAAGTGTCGTCGACGTTTTTTTAAAACCGAAACGCGAAATAATATATGCCGTAGCCGTGAACCCACGCGTACACAAGAGGGTGACGGTACAGAAGGTGCCGCCACAAGTACATTTTTTTAAGAAATCATCACCGGTTTCTTGATCGTTTCTTTTCACGCGTTTGTGCTGCGAGAGTTCCCATAAACTCCATGTTGCACTCTACTCTTCTCATTTTGTGTTCAGCTAGCACAGCACAACAAAAAAAAAAAAAAAAAAAAAAATAGATGAGCCTCAAAAACTTAACAAAATAAAAAATTCTTTTTATTTCGTTTGACATGCATATGTAGATTTTGCGCTCTATCTTTATCCACACTTGTGCAAAGAGTAACAAAAACACATTAGGGCTCTTAATAGCGGATGTACATTGCTATTTAAACTCTGTTTGTGGGCTTTGTTAGTCGAAACGACTCAACTTTGAATCAAACTTACCACAAAAATAGGAATAAAATTTTCAAGATATCTAATGGTATTAAGATATTATATTTATTTTGGGAAATAAGCGAAAGAAAAATCAAACGATTATTTTTCATATTAAATATAATAGCGACTTCATTTTTAAGTCTCTTCTCTAGATCATCATATAAAACCACCTTGTGCACTAATATAACTAAAGATATAGTTGAAAATATAATAGGATTTATAAAACACATATTTTTCTTAATCCAATCCACAAAATAGTTATTTATAAAAATGTTTGCTTGCACAAACTGTACATATTTTAAATTTATACTCACCACAAACATTTTGCTGGCACTTTTAGCAGAACGACTTAGTAATTTGATGTTTTTTGTAATCGTAAAGGCCGCAAACCTTTTATTTTCGTAGTTCTGAAATCTTCATACCTAAATTTCATAACTTGATATTATGATATTTTCATATATTTTCGAAGCTTGAGCAGAGAATGCAGTCTCTATTAAGCTTTTTTGAACCTACTCACTCTAATGTATAATATATGATCCATATGGACCCCAGGGATTATCCCCCTTGGTTTAAGTTCCCACGCAAAATAGTCAATGGAAAATCATCTTCCTCAACATTGGTTTCGTCGTTCGTTTCGAAGAATGTAGCGCAGCATAGTTATTTTCTGTTGATTGATCGTTATGTCTTCCATCATAAACATTCAGAACATCTTCTATTTATCTACTGTCGTTGAGGTCAGAACTCATGTTTATGTATTTGTTTGGTCATTCGATACGACTAACATGTTTGCTTAAAACACTAACTTCCATTCTGCTAAGAGGTTCGCACGTCCGACCAAACCAAAGATCTCTCCGATGACTCTTGATATGCGAAATCACAGTGAAATCTGAACAGCGAGAAAAAAGAAAATACAAAACATATTATCATTGTTAGTCGAATCGGCTAACGATGCACATCCAGGGTTAATAAAAAGAAAAAGTTCGTGTTCCAGCCGCGGACCACTGTGGCCTGCTAGTATGACTATAAATGGAATATGCTGTTAGTTTTGAAATATTAGGTAGATTTGTATGTAATAGCACCGAAAAAGTTAGTTTAGTTATATTCAATTTTTATGAGAGAGAATTTTAAATGCATTAAGACAGTTGAATGATAAAAAACTAGAAATTCTTTTACTCGGTACACCGAGAAAAAAGCTTATGTTAAATTGAAAAAAAAACCTAGTATAATTTATAAGATGGCTTTGGCAGTTTTCAGCCTCCCAAGTATGCCAATTTTTATTTGGGTGATAAATTAACAAAGTATTTGGTAATTTTTTATACAATACTTTAAAGAAAAAAAAAAATTGAATTTCAAAAATATAACTTTTTTCGGGTTTTGGTTTTTTTATATTCCTTTTTTTTAAGCTGCCGCCTCTCGTTCTATGATTTGCTTGACTGAAATCGGCAACAACACAAATTTTTCTTTTATCAACACCTTTTTTCTTAGAAATTAATAACTTCCCGGTTTTTCTTGCTGCTTGACGTCTATTGTAACAAGAACATTAAATTAAATTAAATTAAATTAAATTAAATTAAATTAAATTAAATTAAATTAAATATCATATACAAAAATTTTACCTTCGCATGATCGCAGTGATTTATTCAATATTAATTACAACTGAAGCTATGCTGCAGCATAACACAATAATCTATTAAAAGATTTTTGTTGTACGGCTATCAACAGAATACTGCGACATACTGCATCTGTTAATACAGCATCTGTTAACATAGCTGCAGTTATGTCAGGAAGTAGAAGCAATGCTGCTTAAATCAGTGGGTAGAGCGATGGACTGGCACCAAAAATTCCAGGTTCGATTACGCACAGTGGGCAAAGAGATTTTTTTTTCTTTATTTCTCTTCTTTTTGTTGATGAAATGCTCTAAAATTTACTGGTGTGAATATTAACGTGCGTTTTTTTATTTTCTTTATGTTTTTTTGGAATTTAAAAGTGGTTTTATTACAAAAAAAAAACCATTATATTATTACAAATTAAATTTTATTACAAAAAACCATTAAATTATGAAATCTAACCTTTCGTGTGTGTCTAATGACGCATCTGTTTTTTTTTTGCAGAAAATAGCTCAAAAATATGCTTAAGCCATCCATGCTAATTGTTTTTTAATTTTGTATTTTTGGATTTTGGGCTTAGGTGAATCAAATATTTTTTTTTTGGCAAGGTATCGAAGTATGTGCTTTCAAAAGCACTTTATTAAACAATAAATTGCTTAGGTATAATAAGCATAAGTTTATAATTCCCCTAAATTTCTCTTTACTCAAGCTGACTTAGGTGATTTACCTATTGCTTTTTTTCTCGGTGTAAGTAAAAAAGATGTCGTTACTAAAATTATATAAACTAAATTATATATATATATAGATCAAATTAGGACAAATGTTCTGCGTAATTAACCTATTTTTAAATTTTTTTTTATTATAATATTATTTAAGAATGATTTTGAAGAAAACGAACGATACAATTCTCTGACCTGGTTTTTTTTAAGAAATTAAAATTTTCTTCAAATACGTTTTAGATATTAAGGGAGGTCTTAGGACAACCATTTTTTTTTTTTGTTAACGAATTTTTTTTCAATTGATTTTTGTTGCACATCTATTCGAGAATTCATAAAAAAAATATTCAACTAAATTCCGCTTATAATACAGATTCTACAGCGCTTACAGCTCGGTGCACCAGAGTACCAATCGATCAGCTGTTAAAACGCGTGATGTTTACTGTATGAGTGTATGCAAAAGTGAATGTGTGTATGAAATTTTTTTATGTATATATACTATATTAACTATACCTTGTAGAGAAAAAAATCTTTAATTGTTACAGTTTTGATTTGGAATTTTACCGCTTTGATGCTTTTAAACTTTGAAGCTTTAAGCGCGCTTTTCTAGAAGATACTTTTTCAAAATGGCCCACACTACTACAAACACTATTCGACCGATTTCATTTTTTTTTCTTAATCTATTTGTAATATTCTACACATCTTTTACCAAAATGAGCGTCTTTGAAAAATTTATCTAAAAAAAAAGTATAAAACTGAATAAGCAATTCTTTGAACTCCGATATAAACTATGCTAATACAATTTTTCAAAACTAGCAATCTTTAGAACAATAAATTCAAAGTTGCTTGATAATTCGGAAAAAATTTTCATTTTATTTAATCTCAATATTTCTACTTATTTTTTTAAAAGTTTTGGCTTACGACACTTTGCAGACACTCTCATAGGAAACACATTTTTGTATCTTGTGCGTCTGTCTTCAAATGTCATACTTTAAAAGACATTAAACAATTATGGCAGCACAAGTGCTTAATAAACAAAAAGAATTTAATCCAATCTAGCAAATAAAAAAAAAAAAAAAAAATTCAACATCTTTAACATTTTTAAAGTGCCTCAACTAGAATGCAGCTACTTGAAAAGTGAACAAAACTGGTGTCCTGCATTGTTTGATGATGCGCTAAGCTACATGAACTCACAGATACAGTTGCAAGCACTAACATACCCTGTAGGAAAATCCAATAATTTAAAAGTAGTTGAAAACGTAGTTTTTTGTCAACCACAACTAGTTGAAATTCTGACTTTTTTTCCATAGAACGAACTAACATATTTTGTATGGTGATGTCCGCTAAATAAGTCAATTGACTTTCGTCTGCATATATTTTCAACTACTTGTTAAACTAGCTTAATATAAATTATTTTTTTAATTACTTTAAAATAACCAATTGAAAACTATTTAATATTCCACTTACTGAAGATAAAGCATGCAAAAGAAGAGCACAAAAGTTTTAAATTTCTATGCATCAAAGAGATCATTTATTTGACTGTTTTGAAAAATACATAAGTCATGCCAAAAAAATCATGTCTGGTCGACACAAATAAATTCTGATATATAAAATCTGAAAGCAAAATGTAAACAAAGTTGAAAGTGCTCAGAGTTTGAAGAGAATTTGAATATCTTTAATAATAAAGAATTTTTAATCGTTTCACAGGGTTTAGAGGCAGTTTATAAGTTTTAAAGTGTGTTTACCACGTCTGTCTTGCAGCTCAATGTCGTAAATAAAAAAATATGTCTTTTTGAAACAAAATGTTAGTGAAGCCTAAAGTTATCTAATATAATCCAAAGTAGTTTATCAACCACTTGTTTTTAAGTAGTATTCAATTACTTCATATATAATGCAATAAAAACTATTTAGAATTGAAGTGGATCCCGCCTTAATATAATTCAAAGTACTTCATATACTAGTTTATTTTAAATTAGTTTTTTAATTAGTTGTTTTTAAAAACAAGTTAGTTTGTTCCTATAGGGTATATACAGCAAACGATATTCTATACATACGTATCATAGCATAAAAAAAAAAAAATTAAAAGAACTCACACACACACAAATAGAAATATGAATATTTTTCTAGCTAATTAACACTAAATTGACTTTTTTGCTTGGCGCTGTTAGAGACAGGCCAAGCACAGCTAGTTTAGAAAGATATAAAAATACATATTTTTCAGCGCCATTTTTATTAACTCTGTCAGTAGCAGCAGCATCAGGATAGATAATATAAGAAGACGTGAAATATTCTGCTATTTATTTTCTCTTTGTCTTCTCTGTGCATCTTCAAGAGCTCATCATTTTCATACTCATCGTCGACATCATCATCACCATCATCATCATCTTTTTCAGCTTCATCTTCATATTTTTCGGTATTGTTTGCCTAGTTGGCATACATCTTATATTTTTTTATCTTGGCTGCATTTTTTATTTATATAGTTTTTTGCTCAGCTGCGACTCTTGGCCGAGGCTCTGGTCTTCTGACCTGCTTCGCATCGACGTCGTATACGTTCAGCATGCGCGCTGAAATCAGTCAACATTTTGACTTTGTTGGAAGAATGACGACGACGTCGTTTCTAGCCTAGTTTAGTACCCAGCTGAGTTAAGTGCCTAATATAAAAAATTTGGAAAAAGAAGAATAAAATTGCGAAAAAAACGCCGTCAACAGTCGTCAGAATGGCTGTTGTAAATTTTACTATTTTGCTAGCTGGAATGAGTGATCCTTGTGCAGAGCTATCGAGCGTTGAGCGATGAGCACACTCTGTGATGTGCATCCTTGAGTTTGGTTTTTTTTTTTTTTTTTTGCTGCTGCTGCCTTATTTCAGCATAAACTAAGTTTTTAATAATTTTTTTTTTAAATATTTTATTTTTATATTGCTAAGATTTTTAATTGTTGTTCCGTGAATTCGCAGCATAGCAGCGTACAGCTGCTGGCTTCAGTGCTTCAATTGGCCTCATTTATTCATGGTCAACATGGTGGAAATGCCGCAACGCTTGAACGATGACGACGAGTAAGCATTTTTAAGTGCCTAATTATAGGAAAGGATAACCAGCGGCAGCAACAGCAGCAGCTGTTAACAGGCGTAACTTAAATAGAATTGTTAAAGCCATTGTTGTTATTGTTGCTGTAATTTTTGCTGTTAATGTTGAAGCGGAAGTTATGATGATTATCATTAGCTCCGACTATAAATTTGTTGTTTTTTTTGTAAAACTCTCTATATTCCTCAGATACAGGGCCGCCGTGATTGAGGAGTAGTGTTTGCAAAACCGGTTTCGAGTTATTCGATTCACCGGTTTTAACCGGTTTTTTCATTTCTCTATTAATCGGTTGTTGAAAAATCATCAAAAATCGAATAACCGATTAGCCGGTGTTTTCTTCCCGGTTATTCGACATTTCGAATAATAATTTGTAATTTATCGAAACATTTCAAAGCATATTTTAAGTCGCTTGCCAATCCGAACAGATAACACTTACATTCAATTACATAATTTACCGAACGCATTTACTTTAAAATTCACTCGTAGCTGTCAAGCGCATTTAAATCAACTGCTGCTTTGTTAAAAAGTAAGCACAGCCAAAGCAAAGATAATGAATTCGCAAGTTTGGAAGTATTTCCGAAGAGATGAAACCAGCAGCAAAGCTAGATACTCTCGTTGCCCAAAGATGATAAGCTGCAAAGGTTCATCAACATCAGCTATCTGTCCATTCACTATACTATTCCTCTATGTGTCGTGGATTGTTTTTATAAGGAGTGTCATTTTCTAATACAAAATGAAAGTCAGATAAGCGGTAATGAAAGCACTGATGACGAAATCGCGTTTCATGATGAAAATTGCGATTACCAATTCGAGGAGGAAACCAATTCAACACTATTACCTGACTTGAAAAAAATTATTGAAAAATTGCGAAAATGCGTCAATTCATTTAATAGGTCAGCTGAGAAAGCAAAAGTGCTTCAGATATATGTTAAAGAACAAGAAGGAAAAGAACTTCACCTGGGAATTGATGTACAACATCGGTGGAACTCAATGACTATTATGATTTCCAAATTTTTAAGAATCTACAAATGCGTGAATCACGCTTTATTGGATTTGGGTCAGGAAACATTTAATGAGAGTGAAATAAAAGCTTTGGAGCACCTCAATCAACTGTTGAAACCACTTGAATTAGCAGTTAATAAACTTTTGAAAGACTCTGCAACCTTGTCTGATGCAGAATGAATATGCAAATTCTTAAATATCTTAAATAGCGGTATCGACAGTAAAATCTGTGTACTCAGATAAGTTTGTGAACTGTTTGCAAAATCGATTGATCCACGGTTTTGACTACCTGATCTAAATAGTAGCTTGTTTCCAGTTACAGACGACTGCTTTGCATATTCATCAAAACAAATTACTAAGGAATTTACGAGAACTCTTTTCAGGCGGCTCTTTCCAGAAAAGAAAAACTTAATCTCAGAATTAGATGACGACTCTGAAAGCAGCCGTGATATTGAGTTCCACTCAGAAAATTTGGTAGAAGAGTTATCCAAAACCTTGAAAAAAGTTCAGGCACCAACTAATGCAACTAGGAAGAAAAATAGTTTTATTCTGTCTGATGATTTTATGTAATTAGAAAAGTTTAAAAAAGAACTGAAAGACTCGAAAATTTGTTTAATGCTTTATTGACTATAAATCCGACTTCGACATTAAGTGAATGAGTTTTTTCCACTTCAAATTTAATAAAAGCTAAAATAAAAAATCGACTTGGACCACAGAAACTGAAGGCAATTCTTTTTTTAAAGTATTATTTAAAAAAAAAATAACGAAAAATTAATTACTTTCTCGTTCGAAGAGTACAAACTTATTGTTATAGTTAAGGGTTTTTTTTAAAGAGTTAAGGGTATTATTTTCTTGGTTTTCTTAAATTATTTTCTTTGGAATTATTTGATTTTTGTTGTTTTTTTAACTGTGTTATTTATTTCTTTATTTTATTATAAAATATGAGATTTTTGTTGTTTATATTTAATTTTATTTACATTTCCTAATAAAGTTCTTTTTTAATAAAAAATTAATAATAATAATAATTTTTTCTAAATAATTTTTTCTAAAAAAAAACGGCTTAACCGGTTTAATCGGTTGTCTGAAAATTTTTATTCGTCTAACCGGTTTTTGAAAAAATCCATTATTTGACGTTTTCGAATAACCGGTTATTCCATTTTGTCAAATAATTGCAAACACTATTGAGGAGAGAACGGTGTGTTTCCCCCCCAGGCTTGGAGTATTAAGAGGAAGATTTTTACTATCTATTTATAATAAAATAATACAAAATTTTTGCTTCATTACTATCAGAATCAGATGATTGTTTTGCCTCTGCCAAAACACGAGAAATAAATTTGAATGAACGCAGATGAAACATGAATTATATAAAATGGTAATAAAAACGTTATAAAAAGTACAATTATGGTTAGAAACTTTCATGCTCTGAGTTATTGCTATTGTATAAATGTAATTTTCTCCAAGATTTGTGTTGTAAGTATTCCAGTTTTTGTGTTTTTACAAGAATATAAACATTGTCATGTTAATGCAAGCCATCAGCAGTTTTTAATAATTTGAAATTTCACACAGAAAACTACTCACCGGAAACTAAGCCAATTAAGCCACTAAACACAGACAACAACAAGAGAAAATAAGCAATTACTTACTTGTTATGGTGCATGACTCAATGATCCCTACATACTATAAATAATAACTAAGAGCTAAATAATATTTTTTTCATATATCTGGAATAGCTTACGCTGGTTTGTAACTATGATACTTCTCTAATTGAACTATTTTACGCATGAACATTTTGTTTTTGTGCTCAAAAAATTTTCAGGTGAGGGGCCCATATGTTGTAACCCCCCCCTCCCCCCCCCGGGCCACAATTTGTCTCTCTGCGGGCCTGCCCAAAAATATTTGTGCTACTTTGCTCAACAGCAGCAACATTTTGTAGCAAGGATATCTTTATATAGGTATACATCCGTTAAAAGCAGTCAAGTTTCTACAGTTATTACAACAAAATACAATCATTAATATCACAAATTAGGTGAAATGAGCCGATTATTTGTGAGCATATACTTTATAAGGAGTTTTTGATATTAGTTGGCAATGCAGAGGAAGCCATGCTTGTCATTATGATTTCCTTGTGCAAAGGGGGAGATGTTGTGTAGCAAAAAGTTTCTAAGGTTTGTGTAGACTTAACATCAATTTCAATTATATGCTTTTAAGAAGAACCTCATTAGAGTTCAAATGACGGTCATTCGAGCCGCTCAAGAGTAGATATTTTCTACTTTAATAACTGTCAACAAAATCAATCAGAAAGCAAGGAAGTGTTTCATTTTTTAAGTTATTGCTTTTCAAATGAAATTCTTTGAAATTTTGTCTCTAGTAATTTGTTGGCTTCTTTGAATTTCCTTAGGGAGCCTTTGAATTTTGACATATAAAAAATTATTTACTTCAGAGAAATCCGGAAATGTGTGAAATATTGTCAAAAGTCATGTAAATAATAAATATATAAAGTGTTATGTTAAATTGAGCACATAAAAAGCTGCGTGTCACTTCGTATAAAAAAAAAAAAACGAACTCAAAAAGATTTTTATATTAAATGTCAAGGAAATGGAAATCATTTCATTTCATCGTTAACAGCTTTAAACAGACACACGCACACAGACATAAACGCACACTTCTACACTACCATTTACTACAGCAAAATATGAAATTGCAAAGCTGCAAGTGTGTGCATTTTATTCGTTTCCCATTTTAAATAAGTTTGCAGTTTTGTTTGGCTTGCGTGCCGACTGATGTTTGTCGAAATATATCAAATCCAGGGCCCTGCGGTCATACGGTGCGGTATATATGGGCACGTTTTGATTGACTGTCAAAATGCATTTTCTTTGTTTTTATTATTGTTTATTTTATATTTTAATCAACTTTACACTTGCAGTGAATCTAATGTATATGCAGCTTGTAAATTTGTTGAATAAATATTAAAGTATGTATATACTGTATGACAAAAAAAAATACGTCCAGCTGAAGGCAATTTTGATATATTTTCAATCAAATCACGGAATGCTATTATACATACAATATATATTGATGATATATTTTTTTACCTGCAGCCAGTAAAGTATCAACAATAATGCTTTGTAGTGGTAAAAAAATTAAAAAAGTTTCACAATTTTTTCTTTAAAGCAAATTATTCAATAAAATTTCAAAGCTTACTTAAAAAATTTTAAATAACACAGTGTAACAATATGAAAGTTTTTGTAGCGGCTTTGCTGCGATTCTAAACAATTGACGTTATTTGGTTTTATTAACTAGCTAGTAGAACCCCGCCCGCTTCGCCAGGCACTTTTTTAAGAGTCTTAAATTTATATAGCTATGCATGTGTAGTTGGTAGTGTCTGTGAAGTTTCTGTATTCAGAAAAGCTGGTTTGTGCCTGTCTATATGAAATGTAGCGGTAGTGCTTTTTTTGAAAAATTGTAGAGAATTTTGGTGTTTTGTCTTTCACCAGCGAATTTGTAAAAATTAAAAAAAAAAAATTACGAAATTTTTAAATTCTGACAATGGATGCGGTTTCAGTGACCCCTTTTTACCTAGTATTCGCCCCAGCATCGAATGCTGAGTAAAAGTACAAAAATATTGCTGGCATCCCTATGGTAAGAGAGCTACATCATTTTTGAATTCAAAGATCGGGTTCGAATTCAGCGATTTATTTTTACCTAGTCTTCGTCAGCACCAAATTAATAGAAATTAAAAAATGTAGGTGGTAACCCTATGGTAAGCAAATTATACTGCTTTGAAATTCTGATAACGAATTCGGATTCAGTGACCCATTTTTACCGACAGTTCGCCCTAACACCGAATTCGTTAAAGAAATCCATTTAAGATGGCAACTCTATGGAAAAATATTGCGTTACTTTTAACCCTCCGATGGGTGAGAAGTTCCCTGGGGACATTTTTCATTTTCAAACTGAAATTACTCCTTGATGGTCCTAAGGGAATTTTATGCAGAATAGTTAAAAAAAAAAATCAAGGCAATCCGACCAATAGTTTAGGATTTATAAGGGTTTAAAGGTGTTTAGTACGGGAAAGAGTGACAAGGTACCTGGTGAAAGAAATTGCAAGGAATTGTTAGTAAATGCATTTTATTTTGGCTTGGTTTTAATTGTTTTATTATTTGAACACATCACAAACGTGTTCTTTGAATTTTAGGTACTTTTTAAATCATTCTTGGCCTTTCCTTGAAAACATAATTACCTGTCTGGGGAAATTCAAACCTTTTTAAATTTTGAATTATTTTATTGTTTGAACACATCACAAATGTATTCTTGGAATTTAAGGTACCTTTTGGACTATTTTTATTGTGCCTTTGCTTGAAAATATAACAAACAGTCAGTTCATTTTTGAATTTGATTGCCTGCTTTATGATTGAACACAGGTAAACGTAGAAAAAGAGTATAAAAGCTGCTTCAGTTTCGTAAACCGAATCATACAAAGTTTACACAGTGAGCAGAAAATATCGTGTGCTAAGTATTATACTGAATTACATAAAGAAAATACAATGGCAGATAGAAATTTAGATATTGCTGAAATGGTGGTACGTCGTAGTACACGCTACCAGCAAATGAGTGAGGAAGAAAGAAATGCAGTGGATGGGAGATTTGCAGACTTCATGAGTGAGGACGATGAAGTTGATGTTCCTGCATTTGATCTTGAAGGTGCGGAAGATGACTTGACATATCAACCAAATTTTCATGTTGATGATTCTGATGCCGAAAGTGAAGCAGATGTAGAGATCAATGAAGATATTAGTGATGACGACGATGATGAAGAGGAAGCAACTGATGCTCCGCAAACATGTGACAAATACTTCATTTCCAAAGATGGCACCAAATACCATCACAAGGAGGAAACCGGGACCAGTACGAACCACACATGATCCTTTTACCATTTTCCGCTCGATATTCACCGAAGACATGGCGTACATCATAATACGCGAAACAAATCGAAAAGGCCGTGAAGTGACAGCTGCATAGAATTTGGCAAATCCAACGAACACAAAAGAATGGAAAACAATCACTTTGAAGGAGTTCGATGCCTTTTTGGCTATTATTTTGTATGCTGGACTCACCAAATCGAATTGTGAACCTGCTTCAGAGCTATGGGGCCTAACGCGCAGTCCAATATACAAAGCTGCATTATCGTATGATCGCTTCAGATGCATGCTACTATGTCTTAGATTCGACAATGGAAATACGCGAAAGCAGCAACAAACCAGAAGCAAAACTGCGGCTACTGATGATGTTTGGCAAATGTTACAGTCTAACTTGGCAGCAGCTTACATTCCGCATGATGAACTGACCGTTGATGAGCAGTTATTCCCATACAGGGGCCGCACCCGCTTCACACAATGCATTCCGTCAAAGCCTGCCAAGAATGGTATAAAGGTATGGTGGTTGTGCAACTCGAAATCATTTTATCCTGTCAAAGGAATAATTTACTCTGGAAAATTGCCTGACGAAACACGAGAGATCAATCAAGGGCAGAATGTTGTACTTCAACTTGCGCAGAGTTATTCGAATGCAGGCCGCACAATTTATGCTGACAATTTCTTCTCCACTTTAGACTTGGTGCGTATTTTGATCAGGAAGAAAACTGCATTTGTTGGTACAGTGCGCTCGAATAAGACATTTGTGCCACAGGAGTTCCAAAAAAATCGTATGCGTCCTGTCAACAGCACATTGTTTGGCTTCAACGAAGGCGATGTAGCGCTGTGTTCATATGCGGCTAAGAAGAACAAAGCGGTAATTTTTCTGTCCACACAACATTATACTTGCGGTGTGGGCATGCAATCTAAGAATCAGAAACCGTTTGCTATTTAGGACTACAACACCAACAAATCAGGCGTTGATACTGTGGGCGTTGATACAGACCACATGCTTGGCACGTATACATGCAAGTGCACAACAAACCGCTGGCCACTGGCCATGTTTTATAATATTTGTTTATAATGTTTTATAATGTAATTTTTACTCAATATTTACTGAGAAATTGCAATTTGAAGAAATAGTTCCTATTTAATTTTATTTAATTTATTGAAAATAAAGTAAGAAAAAAACAGGTTCTTTTAACCCTTAAATGCCTGGTGATTTAAGGGCTTAATTTTGTTGTATGTTCTTGTTCTATGATCTAAGCGTCAACATTTTTGATTTGAAGACAAGTGCTTTTAATTCGTTTGATAAGTGTTTTGGTGCTTTAAGATAACAACTCCAGAAAAAGAAATTTCAGTAAATTTTGAATTTTCGAGAAGTAATTTTTTTTTAAGCTTGGCGTTTTCGCGATCGAAAAAATTATTTATTTTTCAATAGTATATTTAAAAAAAAAACATTAAAAAAAAAAATAAATATACAGGGTGTCCCGCAATTGAGTGCAACTATTTATGGAGCTGAAAGGTTATGTCAAGCTGAGCAAAAAATCGTGTGGAAGGGGGCGGGGGGGGGTGTCTATTTTCACATTCTTTTTCAGCTAGAAACAATAACGTGAATCAATGTCGTGAAATATTAATTAACCCTGTAGCTCCTAAGAATGTGAAAATAGACTCCCCCCTCCCATACGATGTTTTGCTCAGCTCGACATACCCTTTTCCCTCCGTTAATTGTTGCACTCAATTGCGGGACACACTGTGTAAAAAAGGGGGCCTAACCATGTAATTTGTATATACAGGATGTTAAACGCACCTTTAAAAGAGTCGTAGAACAAAAGCTGTTCAGAATTCAAAGTTATATAACATAAATTTTTCCCTGCCAATTAAAAAAAGTGAAATTTGTGGCGGCCGTGGCGCAGTGGCTAGAGTGTGTGGCCCCTACGCCAGAGAACCCTGGTTCAATTCCCACCTGACATAGAATTTTTTTTCAATTGCATCCATTTTTCTGTTCGGCCGTCACCTCTCTGCAGACAATGGCAAGCCTCAGAGAGTAAAAACTGACATTAAAAGCTTCTTAGGAACATTAGCCGTTCGGAATCGGCATAAACCTTGTAGGTTCATTTCTCTATAATTTGTGTTTAAACATTTCACAACACGCACAAATGATCATAAGAAGCTCGGTCAAAGTCCTTTGAAGGGCTGAAATAGTCATTTTGAAGAAGTATTTAATTTAAAAAACAGTTATTTTTTTTTGTTGCTTGAGACGTTATTTTGTCGTAATAATTAAATCTCTGAGGCACCAATAAAAAAATTAGCGGGCGTGATTACTCAAAAACTAGTCGGCCGATTGACTTGAAATTTGTTGTCAACCTTATACCACTTATGCAGTGATTCACATCGTGTGGTTTTTCCTTTGAGGTCTTGTAACGCACCTTTTCCGTGCCGAGGTATCACTCGCCGGTGTCCAGGGTTCGATCATAAGCAAAGTAAGTAATTACGCGATAGTTTAAGATCGGTTTCTTATTTATATTATTTCTTTTAAGCTGATATTGACATTTCACTTTGATTTCGTTATAATCGCACTTAAAGTCTAAGAGTTTATATCAAACAAATGGCAAGAGCATATTTCATGTATAGTAAAGATAACCTCAAGTGGTGGTCCGTTGGTGTCGTCCAGGCGTCCTGGGTTTTCCCATATCGTGACCGGCGATGTATTCGTGTTTCTTTGTAGGGCGTCTCTATGCGCGATCTGTCCGTCTCTTCGATGTGATGAACGGCATGTCCTGGAGGCAGGCGTATTTCAGCGCAAGGATGCAGGGTCGGCTCAGTAGCGGAAACGCGAGTTTAAGTCTTAGCACGAGTCGGCCCGTCAGCTCAATGCATGAAAAGACTTAGAAAAATATTCTGCATTTCGATGCTCATTAGCGAGAAACGCAAGATGAGGACTTAGAGATTATTCTGCAGTGCAAGGCTCAATAGCGAGAAAACGCAAGTTTCAGTCGTTAGCATACGTCGGCCCCAATAGCACCACGCATGAAAAGACTTAGGAATAGACCGCAGGTCAAGGCTCTGTAGTGAGATGAAAACGCAAGAGAAAACGCAAGAGAAAACGCAAAATGAAGACTTAGAAATAAATTGAAATAATTGACTTACCAGTTGGACTGCCGCCGCAAGCATGATACAATAATAAGGTAGGGTAAGGAGATTCACCACACCGACCTGGAATGCCAAAACTATAAAATACGGTGCTCCGCATCTTAAAAAAACATCCATGAAAAATCCATGTTTGTTTTTAGTGTTTTTGATGAATTAGCTGTGGCGACATGTTTATACTTCGTAAACTTCGATGTTCGACAATTTGTTGAAAATTGGTATGTTGTAACACATTCGACAGACGATAATTTTGATAAAATATCGCTTTGTTTTCTGTTTTCAGACAATTCTATTAATTTTTTTTAAACGTACTACATACTTTAATATTGATATTCCGCTTCGACAATCCCTTCGAAAGTCAAGTTATTACATGTAGCCACTGAAAAACGGGGAAGTACATTATTTTACTATTAAAAAAGATTTGAAGTTTTTTTTTGGGCTTTTCCATTCGCCATTAGGCCATAGGCTATTCGTATAAATTCCTATAAATTCGTTCTTTTGTACAGTAGTGCACTTAAGTTTTTGTGATTTATGAATATATTACATAAAAATATATTTAAAGTAAACTTCAAAATGTTTAATAATGTTAAAAAGAAGTCTGTCATATAACGTGAAGCCAAGAAAACTTCAAAGTTCCATCAGGTTAAATAAAAAGACTAAAAAGATGAAATAAAAGCAATGTGCCAATTTTTAAAAACAAAGTTTTGTGTTCTGTTCAACAGACAAGAGAAAAAAAAATGTATATAAAAAATTAAGAAGACAAGAAACTAAAAAAAAATTGTGGGCAATAATAATTTACTGAAAATAATGCTTTAAAACAAAACAGCGATTTATTTCATTGTTAATACATTTGCCCTTATTTATCCTAATTATCCTAGAAATAATTTCCTTTCTTTTTATTTGTTCCACATTTCAATCAATAATAAAGAAAAGTGACAATGCTAAAATACATTTTGACATTCGACGTCGGTGTGGTGAATCCCGACCTTATTCTTGTATCATGGCCGCAAGATAGAATTTTAATTTCTTGCTCATAGTTGAACCCACAGCTTGACTGTATATCAAGTGCATGGTTAATTATTGCAACAGCTATTCTTAGAGTGTGTGTCAATCGGAAACTTTTCACTCTGATGATGAAATTTTGACAGTTGGTAGAGCAATTTTTGGCAATTGTGAGGTGAATATAATCAAAAAGTGAATTTTTGACACATCCAAAATGTGAGAAAAACAAACATTACATTCATTTCCGCGCTGTATTTCGATTTGATTAGCTATTTTAATTTGTGAATTTCTTAATTAAACTATCGTTCTTTTAACGTGAAGATAAAACCGGAATAAATAAAAACTAATATAATTTTTAACTGTGAGTTTTTGTGAAAGCTGCATTTTTATGTGTTTAGTTCTGTGCGGTAAAGTTGATGATAAATTGTGGCTTTTAACGCGAGATGCTTTAGTTGTTCCTTTTATTTCCAGTTAAATATATTTTAAAGTAAATTGTGCTTTAAAAGTGTTGTTCCTTTTGTTTTAAGCGAGTACCAACCAAGGGCAATCCGAGTGTTGTGAAAATATTGCAAATAGAAGAAAACAAAAAATTATGGCACACTCACTTGGATATCGCGGAACTGCTGGTGCATGCAAATGGTAAAAGGCTATTGCAATGATGCACGGCTACAGCATACATCCGCTCCGCTGTCAAATGCAATGCCGCCAGCAGGTAAACATTCCGCCGGTCCGCAATTTCCACGTGATTGTTCAAAGCTGCCTTTGAAGCCGTCGTATATGTCTCTTCCAATCCAATCGGTCATGGCACTCGAATTACCCTTGATTCATAATTTAATTTATTGATACCCTTTACTAGGTTGCTGCAGCCACATAGCATAAGCTAAGCTAGCAGCATATGAAGCGTAGACGCGAATAACGTTGTGAGCGACACTTAAATATAAATCAAAGATGGTTTTTTTTTGCATATTACCATTAAAAATGCTCTGACGTATTATGAGATGACATAGTTTCTCAAATTTTATTTGTTTTTGGGTATTGACATGCTTGCCAATGTCAGTAGTAAATGGAAAAACTATTCAGCTTTAGACAGCAACATCAGCAATAGTGGAAAATACTTTTGAAGTATTCTGTTCATTCTGAGCAACTAATCACAATTTTTGCAAATTAAATAAAATATTTGCGCTAAAATACGACTGAAATGTTGAACGTCAAAATTTGTAATTGCCAAAATTTCATAACACACCAAAAAAGACAAATTTATTTCAACACACACAAATTTTATTCAACTTGCTATATTCTTTCCTACCACGAGTGAAAAGTTTCCTTTTGACACACACCCTTAGCATACTACTGCGGCGTAAATTTTCACCTCGCACAGTGTTGGCAACTGGCTAGATGTGTTGAATTTATTTAAGTTTTCGGCAATAATTTATCCATATATAATAATATTGTATTTACATTATTATTTTATAAATAATTTGAATAAATGATGAAGTTCATGTAGGATGAAAACGAGGTGCCGACTTTCATCCTCACAGTCCACAAAATCGTATACACCTACTTTGACTCTTTGACTCTCCTCTAGCCACCATTTTTTTCTAGTCAGACTAGACTAGACTAGACTAGATGTCAATCTTTAGTCTTAAGTATGTACTTTAACAGAATTGCCTTTTGTTTTCTTCAGATTCTCCAAATTGGAAATATTCTGCCCGCCATATTATTTAAGATATTTTTTTTTCGGCATAATTGTACTTTAGAGCCCAAGCTCAAATATATATTTTTTTATTCTTATTATATGATGTATATGGCTATAGAAATCGTGAAAGTTTGAAAATTCAGTGCAAATTTCTAAAGAATTCCTTATTGCTAATAAGCTTGAAAATTTCCACATGATATTTTTTTACGTGTATATTGGCCTCTTAGCCCTAAAGGTGCAATAAAATTTGTCTGGTCTCGTATGGTTTACGAGATAAAAATCGTGAACAATTTTAAAATCAATACCATTTCCAAAGAATTCCTCATTGCTTACAAGCTTGAAAATTTCGTCATGGTAAAATTTACAAGGAAAAACACTGTTTAAAATTATAATGAAAACAGCTTTAACCCTTACAGGCTAAAGTTGAATCATTAAGAAATTGGTAAAAATTTTTTGACTGCGGCGCTTTTAAAAATAAAACCAGAAAATTTGTATGGATATCGGTTAAAGGTGTTTTATTTTTCACGATTATTTTAAGTAGTGTTTTTTCTTATAAATTGGGTCATGTCGAACTTTTTAATCTTGTTGGTTGAATTCTTTAAAAATTTGCAAATGCAAGAAAGTAAGTAAAGTTTATATTTTCTGTAATGTTAACATTCCAACTATTTCCAAAATTCGACCATGTCGCTTCTGAACTTAACAGATATTTTTAAAATTTTTATTAATAACAGTGCTTTAACTGTAGAGCTTATAGAAACTTTACAGTCGTGGAACTTAATCGCGAAGTACGGTACCCTTAAATGTACAAAAGGACACACGTTCCCATTAGTGACAAATGCTGATGCAATAGATGGATTTCAATGGAGGTGCCGTGAATACTTCAAAAATTCAAGCAAAAAAAGAGTCGCTTGTGACGAAAAGAGGTCGATCCGGACAGAGATATTTTATGAAAAGCCCATTTGTCACTCTACCAAATTGTTGCAATGACGTACCTATGGTTGCAGAACACATCGCAACAATTTATATCAACACAAATTCGTATTTCTTCCCATACTGCCGTAGATTGGGCTTCATTTAATCGTGAAGTTGTGTACAAAATGTTAACAATTCACGATCGAATAGGCGGTCCGGGAAAATGATTGAAATCGACGAATCTAAATATGGTTTTTTGGAGAAAATACCATCGTGGTCACCGGGTAGAGGGACAATGGGTTTTTGGAGGAATCGAGCGAGGCAGTGGAAGGTGTTTTCTGGTTCCATTGGAATCAAGGGACAGAGAAACCCTGTTTCAGCTAATAAAAGAATGGATAGAGCCCTGGTCGACAATAATTTCGGATTGTTGGAAGGTACACGCTAAGGTGATTATAAGAAAATAAAAATTTACTAATACCTTTTTTTATATACTTATAGTCATACGATTCTCTGAATGATGAGGGCTTCACTCACCCAAAAGTAAACCATTCAGAGAGCTTCATGGATGGACACAGATACAGTTGAGGGAATGTTGAGACACGCTAAAGCCTATCTTGCGCAATATGGGTGCAAAATAAGATTTTTTTTAACTTGGCAAAATATATGTTTATTAAGTAGTGCCATGCCATGGGTGTCGGCGAACTAACGGAATTTTTTAAAATTGCAGGTGAGCTGTATAACCCGGTTAGAGCGAGTATGTCATCGTCATCACAAGATTCGAGCACTGATTCTGGCGAATAAATCGATAAAAAATAAATAATTTTATCATAAAATGAAATGATGTTGTTTTACTTATTTTGACAGGTTCTATATACCACATAAATGGTACGTATTATATTCTAAACTGTGCAGTTAGCATCCACGCACAACAAAATTTGCACCGAATTTTCAAACTTTTGCGATTTTTATCTCGTAAACCATACGACGCGGGAAAATTTTATTGCACCGTTAGGCTTAGGAGGCTTAGAAAAATAAAAAAATATTTGAGCTTGGGCTCTACAGTACAATTATTCCATTATTAACATTATTTCGTATCTACTCGTAAAAAACATTTAAATTTTTCAAAAAAATGGATGTAAGTTCCCTTAATCAATTAATATGAATAAATTAAAATTTTTTGTACTGCGTTTTTTTATTAAATTTTTTTTTTAGCTTACCCACTAACACCGACTAACACCACTTTTAGGTAAAAATATCTTGACAAACAGACTGCAGATTCCCGTTTTCAGCCTAAATTCCTACTAGAACTAAAATTTTCACAAGTAAATACTTCGAATTTTGATTCCAGTGGCTATAGGGTTAATAACAGTTGACTGACTTAAAACAGCTAAGAGCTTTAACACTACAAGCATTATAAAAATAAAAACAAAAGACAACCAACTACCAACTTACACAAATCTGAATCAGACTGAGTTTTGTAATCCAGACTGTTAAAGAAAAGTAAATTTCGACGAAAAAAATTTGTATAAAAAATTTTTAACAGATTTGAAAGTTAAAATAACAACGAAGTGTGTAATAAAGTGTTTCAAATTTCTGAAAGCTTGTCTATGGAAATTTTGTCATATATACGCATTCCACATAAGAGTTTCGCGTTTTTGTAATGCTGTCAAAAGAAGTTAATTTTCTTTTTTTTTTTTTAATTTAAATGTATGAGTTAAAAAGCAGGTACACGTACTGTTGAAACAGGCAAATACTCCTCATTTGAAGACACTAACACTTACAAACACACAGACTCCCACACGTACTAACATGCAAACATGAGCACTATAAATATTTTAATATGTGAGTGTGTTGCATGTTGTTTGCTTCATTTTATTTACATTACTACGCGACCATGGCAGACACTAACACAAACACAAACACAAATACAAACACTTAGCCACATATAAATATGTTTATGTAAATATGTATGCATAAACATGTAAATATAAGTGTATGAAATACAGCCTTACATAACCCTTACCAAGGTGTACTAAAGAGCTTTAGGATAACCTTTCAATGTTGCATTCGTGCGTACAAGAACAACAACAACAACAAACCAGTTTAATGTAGTAGCAAAAATAAAAAAAAAAGAAAAAACAAAACAAAAAATTAACAGATTTTTGTGGCATTTATTTTTTCTGCTCTGGTATTTTTATGAAAGCCATGTTAAATTTTTCATTACCCTCGAAATGTAATTTTGGTTCATGCCAAATGAGGGCAGTCGTGGTAGCAGCCGCAGCAGCAGAAAAAGAAGAAGAAAAGCTAAGAGGATAAAAACACGGCATGGACAGGCGTATTTTTCGTGGGGCTGCCTACAAAGTATTCACAGGATGCTAAAACGTAATAATATGCTACACCGACGCGTCCTTGTATTGTGTGTTAGTTTATAACGTGCTTAACGTGATGCACGCCATACACGCTACTCTATGGCAATTTGTTGTTGCTATTGTTGTTGTTGTTTTGCACATAAATGTTTGTCGAAAATGTTTACTACTGAATGAGTGGGTTGGGTGGAAGTCGGTGCCGTAAACCGTTCTAGAAATATAAATGTAGAAATGCGCTCATTTGATGTTTAAGTGAGGTTGCTGTAAATTCGAGTCATGTTGGCAACACTAAAAATACAATTTTTACAAATGTACTTGTGGGCATTTCAAGCAAAAGAAGGGCCCATAAACAAAGTGTGCATAAGGACGAGTATGATTAAATGAGTAATTTTTTTTTCTTCTTTTTGTTTGTAGTTGGTTAAAAATTAAATATTTGATACAAGCGCACGTTCATGAATATTAATTATATACTCAAAAAAAAAAAAAAACAACCCCCAATCTTAAAGGGTAGAGTTATTACCATTAACATAATTTTATATATATAAATTTAAGCCGCTGGGATTTAATGTAATTATACATACACATATGTTACATTCTTATAATTAAAATGAAGTTACATTGTCTATAGTTATGCAGCCTAACATTGTCCAATAAAAATTAATATTTAAAAAGCCTGCACGAGGGGAATGATTGTAGTTAGCCAGTGTTATATCCCTTGAGAGTAATAAAACTAATGTTTTCTGTTATCACTCAAAATGTTTTTTATTTTAGCTGCTTGTACATTCTATATGAATTATAGATCTAAGCTCTTGTGTTTATAAACTAATTTATAAATAGCCTCAGACTTCATCTTCGACAAAATTGGTGAGTGGAAAGTGAGCAATGAGCACTCTTATTCTGACCACTGCTATATTGAGTATACTTTTCTTAATACGTCTCCTAAACCAAACTTCTCGATTAACATTAGGAAATCGAATTGAGGATTCTATAGAAGGCCTAAGAACTAAATACAGAAAGTTCTAAAACGCAGCTAAACACTCGAGAGCTGAACATGATTGAGCTGCCTATAAAGTAGCTCCTTAAATATACAGGAGAGCTAAAAGATCCTCTTGAAAAAAATTCTGTGAAGGAATCGAAGATATTTCAGAGGTGTCGAGGCTGCGTAAAATTCTTGCTAATACACCATGCACACCCGGCTATCTCAAAAAGTCGGATGGCTGATAGACAATAGGATAGCTACTTAGGAATCTCTTGACCTTCTTTTAGACATGCATTTCCCTGGTAGCGGTGCACCCGTCTATGCATCCCCGCCTTACCTTAGCTGTTCATAGCAGGAGGTCGAGGACATAGGCTCTGATAAGAAGTTCAAACCGTACAAATATCCGGGACCTGACGGTGGTTTTCCCATAGAAATACAAGAGGCTGTGAATCAATAAGACCCTGGTGTTGCTTTATTTTGAATGGCTGTATAAGTCTATCACATCTTTCTACAGCTTGGAAAAGGCAAGAGGTCGTCTTTATACAACAAAGGGCAGGAAAAACATAACATGCCACTACTAAAGATTTCAGATGCTGTAGCCTAACTTCCTTTCTATTAAAGGCATTTGAAAGCCTTTTATATATGTACCTCCGCAGTAACATTAATTCTGCATTACTATCGGCTTCACAGCATGCCTACAATAAAGCAAGATCCGTGGAAATGGCCCTACACACTCTGGTCAGGACCATAGAAAAATCCTTCTTAAGCAATGAGCTTACATTGGTTGCCTTCTTAGATATAGAGGTAGTTTTTAATAAAGTCACGCCACAATCAATACAACAGAGCTTATAGTTAAGGTACTTAATAGTAGACTAGTTCTATTGGAACTGGGCGCAAACAGCGCTATAAGTATATTCTCTCCATTCCTCTAGAATTTGGCAATAAGCAACGTGGTACTATCTTTTAAGAGAGATGGATGTATAGTTGCAGCCTACACCGATGACCTAGCAATCGCGGATAACCCAAAGTACCTGGGACTCATACTAGATAGGACGCTTATCTGGAAATTAAACATAGCAGAGCACATTAAAAAAGTCACAGTGGCACTATGTACAAGACTGGGCCGATGCTATATGGTAATTTTTTTTTTGTTTTTTGGAAATACAATAGTAACTAAAAGTTGCGCATTTTTACATAGTTACAAAATAAGCTAGTCATCTTTTAATTCCATATAACTTTTGGCCCTCTACCAGAGCTTTTTTGACTGAAACTTCACTTATTTGAACTGACTTTCCACATAATAACAAAGGTATACAGCAATTATATTAAAGTTGTGTCTGTTTGCGAACTTTTTCCTTAATACTTTTAGATCGCTTAGGTTGAAAATCATTAAAATTATCTATGCTTAAAACTTAACAAAATGATTTAACAAAATAAAACACGATATCAAAAAAAAAAAAAAACACTCATAGGCACAGTGTTGTGTCTAGGACAAGCTAGCTGGACAAAATTGAACTTCGAGTTTGATGAATATTTTAACAACAAATATTCTCAAAGTCCGTAAATCACAAATTGTTTATGTTTTATGTAACATAAGTAAGTTAACAGTTATAGGCAGTGGAAGTGTGAGAAGTGGTTTTGTTGAAATTATAATTGGTGCTCAGTTGAAATTGACTACTGGTGAAAATAAGCGAATTTTTTTATTTGTGCATAATTTTAAAAAATTTCTTTTAATGGATTTCAAAGTTGAGAGTAAATCGTAATGGAATTAACATAAAAGTTAGAAAATAATTTTATAGTTTTTTAATATAAAAATAAATTGCTTCGTTTTGGAGAGTAGAACATACTGTAACCCCCCGATTATCAATTTTTTTTTTTTTTTTTTTTTATGAAAGTTACATTTTTCAACTCTTTCTTTCGATACCATTCTTTTTTCGCACACTTTCGCACTTGTTTTTTTTTTTTGCGTGTTTTAACCGTTCTAAGAATGATCAAAATTTCCCAAAAATTGTAAGAAATTCAGTTTGTTTAAGTTATTGAGCTTAAAGTTTAATCTTTACGGACGCTCAGGAAGACTCGATTAAAAAAATTGAAATGAAAATTTTAATGAAAAAAAAATGGAACACTTGTGGAAAATCGAAAGAACGATTTTTGGATAAAAAGTCACAGGTTTCTAATGGAGATATTGTGTTTAAAGTTTACAAGGACATGCAACATATTTCGTGCTAGTGCTCGATAAATCTGTAGTTGAGCTAGTGCTCAATCTGTAATCGGCCCAGTAGTAAATGTTAATAATTTCTGAAAAGTGGGCGTATATATATTTCGACGACGCCTAATTTTGGTTCATTTGCTAACAGTAACTTACGAACTAAATTAGCAAAATTAAGTCTAATACGACCAACAGCATCTGATTGCGATAAAATGTGAATTTTATGGGCAAAAGAGGAGCTGTAAACGTCGGCTAGCTGGTGAACATTGCATAGCTGACAACACCCCCCCCCCCCCCCCCCCCCCCCGCCACCCTTTAGAATAATATTTTATTGTTTTGATCCTATAAGTACAAAAACATAAAAAATAATTTTGTCCATCTAGCTTGTTCTAGACGCAGCACTGTGATATGCTTCGAAAGCAAAGCATTGAATTCTGCAAAAACTGTGCTTGTTATGTTGATTCTTGAATTTAGTGACTCAAATTAGTTAGTTAGCTGCAAATATGGGTGAAATTTTCTTTAAAAATGCCTGATTAGACTTAAAAAAATTTGAGTCAGAAAAGCTCTGGTAGAGGGCCCAAAGCTATGTTCTTTTCAAAAATGGTTAGCGTATTTTAAATCTGTGCAAAAAAACGCATCTTTTTATACCTATTGCGTATTAAAAAAAATACTAATATCGACCCAGCCTAAAATTTCAGTCAGAAAAGACCTTGTAGATGGACAAAAGTCATATTCATTTCAAAAATGGTAAGCGTATTTTAAATGAGCAATAAAATACGTAGCTTTTGATGCCTTATACGTATTAAAATTAAAAAAAAAATATCGGCCCAGCCTACTATACACGTGAAAGAAGGCCATAGGGGCAATATGGGGGTTCTTGCCCCGTATTTTTCACTGGCTGTATAGTGGAGGTCATTAGTCATTTTCTTGTATATGGAGTCATAATATGGTGGCCTTTCTTAGACAAAGTTACACACATGAAACAGCTCCACAAAGTGGAGAAATTGGCATCTATATGCATCAGCAGTTCTCTGAGAACAACACCCATTGCCGCCTTTAAGACCATTCATCTCCTACCACTGAATTTGGTTGCCAAACAAACAACAGCATGCTCGGCGGTAGAACTAAAAGAATTAGATGTATGCAAAAGCCTGATAACAGGGCACTGATCTATAATCAACAACTTCAATTCCATTTCATTAAGGACTGATTACTGCAAGCACTATCCTTTGGAAGGAAGATATGGTACGCTCATTCCATCTAGGACATACTGGGTCAGTAGGGCGCCATGGAAATGAGAGTGTCTATACTTCTATACAGATAGATCAAAATTAAACAATAAGTTTGGGTATGGGGTCTACTCAAAAGAGCTGGGTTATCCCTGGCCTGTAAGCTTCCTGACCACTGTAGTGTATTTCAGGCCGAAATTATGAAAATATGGGATGTTGCATCATGGTTTTCACACAGCGTTGCTTCTAAGCGGGAAGTTTATATCTTGTCGGACAGCCAACCTGCGATAAGATCGATGAAACAAGTAGCCATTAACTCTAAGGTAGCCAAAGAATGCCGTGTTTCATTGGGAAAAATGTCGAATTATTTTATAAAGGGTATCGGTTTTATGTTCTGTCGTCACCTCTTTGCAGACAATGACAAGCCTCAGAGAGTGCAAAACTGCCATGGAAAGCTTCTTTAGAACATAAGCCGTTTGGATTCGGCATAAAGCTTGTAGGTCCAGTTCTCGATAATTTGTGTTCAAACATTTCAGAACATGCCCAACACAAGTGATCATGATAAGCTCGGTCAGAGTACTTTCAAGGGCTGAAATGGCCATTTCGTTTTTTTTACGTATAAAGGCATAAAAGGGAATGAATAGGCAGACTAACATTACAGAAATAGGATACGAGCGGCATCAGTGGTGCTTTACCCACCGGGTATCCCGTAAGCGACTCTTAAGCTGGCAATCAATAACAATATTACATCGAAAGGCAACACTAGGTAGGCTGAACTTTCGACATGCAGAGCATCAAGGCTCATCTGGCCGACTCTGATCTTGGGCGATCGTGAGCCCTTCTCTCGCTGGTAAGACCAGAATTAGCCACCATAGCAGGTGTCACCCCAGAGTACTGCATGATAGGAAGATTTCAAATGACTTATGTAGAAGTTGCAGTGACGAAGAGAAGAAAACATCTCCCATCTTCTGTGTTCCTGGCCTGCTCTAGCCAGAAGTTGGCACAAATATTTAGGATCTTTCTTCTATCATGAGAACTAACAAATTTTTTCAAAATTAGAAAACAATTGAATTATAATAAAAATTAAAATTTTAAAGGGGACGGAAGGGGGGCTGGGAACAACATTTTTTTCTAAAATTATTTTTGTGATAATTTTTCACAGATGGAATACATAAATTCATTGTAAAATAAAAAAAAAAAAATTGTCGACGTTCGAAAAAGCCTATTTATCGATAATTTGTCTACTTGAAGCAACCCCTATCGTCGAAATTATGTGAAAAAATATAATTTTTTGATATTTTTAAAATTAAGCAATTTCACTCCATTAAATAATTTTAAAAAAATTTAGTTCAAAGCCCCACCTAATTAAGGTTTTGAGTTTTATTATAATTTAGGTGTTTTCTAATTTTTGAAATTTAAAAAACAAAAATTTGTAAGTTCTGACCAACGTCAGTCGTCTAATAGGGTTCATTAAGAGCACGAGGTGGTTCCATTTGGACCTATCTGGTCTAAGTGAGCTGGTATAGCTTTGTATATTCACCGGCTGCCGCACCTAATTAACCTAGCTTAACCTAATTAATATTTATGCTTGTCTTCCGTACTTATTATAAAAAGGAGAAATTATTCTAATTAATACCAATATATATTAGTATTAAATATGGTTTGCATTTGTAATTTTAATTCTTTTAGCATTATCTAAAATTGCGTGCAGGGCCCTGTTTCTCAAAAAATACAAGTCTTGTAATACAAGATTTGGTATTTATTTTTTCTAGTTTTTTCTTATTACAAACACATGAAGTGATCTTTTTAAATAAAACTTTAAAGTAACTCTTTTCCTTAGTAAGTTAACTTTTATGCGATCTCAAAATAAAACGTTCATTTATTAAATTTCTAAACATTTTATTGATCAAATAATCATTGGAAATTTTTAGTTTAGTTTAAAATCAGTGATTTAATTGACGGACATGAAAGATCCTTTGAAATTAATTATGCATAATTAATAAACTCAAAAATAGTCTTTTCGGCTTTGTTTCGACCAACCAAAAAAATGAAAAAATACATTTTAGTTTATGAAACTGATGTTGCTTAAATTTCGCGTCAATGTTTTTTTCGTCAATAAGAGCCATTTGCGTTCGCGACACAGCATTTTAAAATTAATATCCACTCTAATGTTCATAGCGCAGATGGTTAAAAATATTATTTCAAACATTTCCCTAGAAAATCTTGAAAGTTCAAAAATAATCTTTGGAATACTTATACATTTTTTATCTTGACCATGCTTTAAAGCTGTGCTCAGTGATTTGTTTACAATTCAGTTTTATATCTTGCTCCGGATTTTGTTGATGTTTTGCTTCGGTTGCTGTTACTGATTTTGTTGATCTGCCCTTATTATGTTACCACACACAACAGAATACATTTTATATAGATATATATGAAATATAGATTTATCTGCACGTCAACAACGTCAAATGTATATTCGACAAATATATTTGTATCCACTGCAGAGGGAGCAGAATATACCATTTGCAAGTTTAGTTTATGCATTAATATATATGTATCAGTGTTCGTTGCATTGTTTGTGCATTGAATCTTGTGCTGCGCAACTTCTACTTCGTTTGTTCTTGATGATTAATTGCTTTGTTTTTGGTTTGTTTATGTGTGTGAGCTTGTGAGTTTGTCTGACTGTGGTAGTGTATATGAATTGTTCGCTCGAAGTGGAATGACATAAACATGCACCAAAGCAAACAGCAACAACAAGCACACAGACACATTCAATTGGACAGACACAAGTTTCAAATTTCGATACATTATAATTTTATGAGACATTGTTTATGTGCGCTAATGTATGTATCTGTGAGTATGAGTGTGAGTGTGTGCTTATGATTGATGGCCACTGCTTCGATTGTTATTGTTACCAGGATATTTGGGTCAGAAGTGCACAAGGATGTAAGATAAAACTTAGAATTTGTTTATGGTCGTTGCAATTTATGTTAGCTAAAAAATCTTTTGAATTGCATACGTTTTTTTTTGAACAAAATCTTCCCCAGAAAGTAAAATTTCCTCATAAGTAATCATGTTTCTTTTGTAAACTAGAAAATATTTTAATTTTGTTTAATAGTTATTTCTTTCTAGTTTGTAGTTCTTTCTTTGCCATGAATCCGTAGCTTTTTTGTAGTCTTTCTTTAGACAGCAGACAACTTTTTGCAATCAACAGCATTATTGCTTCAGAAACTGCAGAGCAAATCCATGAGAAAAAAAATTAAACTAGATGGTTATAAACGTTTATAGTTTTAATAGAGTTTTATGCGCAGTGACGATGAAGTTATTGCTAACGAAACAACTAAAACAACACCTGGAATAGACAGAAAAGTGGAGTGGAAAGAATTTCTTTAGAAGAATTTCTGTGTGAATATGAATATGAATATGAATATGAATATGAATATGAATATGAATATGAATATGAATATGAATATGAATATGAATATGAATATGAATATGAATATGAATATGAATATGAATATGAATATGAATATGAATATGAATATGAATATGAATATGAATATGAGTATGAATATGAATATGAATATGAATATGAATATGAATATGAATATGAATATGAATATGAATATGAATATGAATATGAGTATGAATATGAATATGAATATGAATATGAATATGAATATGAATATGAATATGAATATGAATATGAATATGAATATGAATATGAATATGAATATGAATATGAATATGAATATAAATTCGCATGAATTATATTCTGGACTAGGAATATTTCTGAAAAGGAATATAAATAGGAAGAAAATTCGAATCTAATGTGTTTGTGTGTGTATGATTTGAAAAAAAAACGCGTAAATTAATTCATAAAATTTACTTCAATTGTTCGTATCTCTTTCCTTCTATACACAGTTTAATTCATTTATCAAGTACAGCATTTATCAATTGACCGTAATTGGAAAATTACAGACCAACACGGACGACACCAGGCAATGTCATCAACACCACCAGCAGCACTAACACAAACACGATTGTAGTCAATAAATTGTTTATTTATCATTAAATCAGCTTAATACTGTGAGGCAATATCTAGCGCGCGCGCCAATATTGTCAGGTTCCAAGGACAGTGCAACATCGATACTGACTGACTGACTGACTGACTGATATACCCACACTTTGACACTTTGAGCTTGATTTGCTTTTATCGCACTTCCGCTAGTTGTTGTTTCCAGTCACTGTCCCAGCTAGCTAACTGCCAGCCGGTGATAAAATCAAATTAACACTAGCACAAACGTAAATGACAACAACTATGTACAACCATGACAACATCATAACTAACTGCAGCAACCAACAATTTACTTTGATGTTAGTAAATTATTTCGAAATTGACATTTGACAGTTCTGAATGACAAATCATATTGCAGCGCATAACACAACATTAGCGCGATTTTACTACCGTCATCGCCATCACTGCCAACACCACCATCATCAGCACATCACACTTTGGTTTGTTGCATTGGCAACACTAGAGGAGTGACGCAATTGATAAACGCGCTTTTGCTGCTTATGATGCATTATAAAAGGTGGTTGTATTTGTTGAATGTCCATTGGACTGAATAATGATGGATTAAATGAATGAATGAACGCATGATTACATTTAATAGAAAAACTCACAAATATAAATAAGATTATGACGATATGGTTAATTGTAGGAGTGTGTGTCTGTGCAAAACTGTACTGAGTGACTTAAGATCAGTTATTTAAGCCGAAAAGCCATTTCATTCATGCTGGGGAATAATTAATATTTTTATTGCATAGTTAATAAGGATTTATTTCAACTTAATTTTATTGAATTTAGACTTAAGTATGTTGCAGAACATGAAACAGTTTGCATATACATATATATGAAAACGCTAACATATACAAATACGCAAAAAAATAACATAAAACTGCAGCTTATAACAACACAAATACTCAAAGCCATTAGAACATCAACATATTTTTACGCACACCAGGCGCGCACTCAGGATTTATTTTCGGGGGGGTTAATTGAAAAAATTATGAGTTTTTTTAAAATTTGTTTTTATAATATATAATTATAATTATAATATGAAGTCAGTTCTTCTTTTAACAAGAGCCATCTTATTTAAAATTTCTTCTATTTCGACTTCAATGTCTCTATGAACGTTTAAATGAGCTAAGCCATTCAGTCTGTCTTCTTTGCACTTGTTCCTCAAATACGTTTTAAGCCTACGTAGTGACGAGAATGAACGTTCGCTTGATGCAACTGACACGGGCAATGTGGCACCTATTTGCAAGAACCGATAAATTGTTTTATATATGATACTATCACATACATTTAACGAGTCAATAATCGTCATAGTTAATGTTTCCTTCTTCAAGTTGTGTCTAAAAAGAATATTAATAAATATTAATAATATTATGTACACCGTTAGTATGTATAAATTTTTGAAGTACCTTCGCCACATTTTAAACTCAGCAAGAAAGCCGTCTATACCATCTTCAAAATCGTTTGGCCATTGCAAACTCAAAATTTCGACTGTTTCACGCATTTCTAAATCATTAAGAGTGATGCATTTGTGCGGTAAAATATTTTCTATCTTTGATAGAAGTTGACGATGCTTCAAAAAACGTCCCTGAAGTTCTTCCAAAATATGATCTAAAAATGGTATGTAAATTGAACGACGAAAATATACTTCTGGGCATCCATCGTAGTTGTCGCGGTTTGTCTGACGTCCTACTAATCGGGGAATTTTGATGTCTATACCCATATCATCGCTTATCGCCTTGGCCGAATTAAATATAGCCTTGAAAGACCGTTCTGCATCTTCACGCATCTCTTTGATTTCATCATATAAATGACTAGCGGATTCAACGCATCTACTTAGATCACAGTCTTCTCGTTGTAAAAATTGGCTTATATTTTTCGAGAGCGCAAATATGGGTTTAAGGACTGCCAAAGCGATAATGAATTGAGGCGAACGAATTGCTGCCAATAATGCATGAGGCTTTGTTCCACCGGATCTAATGTTAGAACCGTCAATTTCATCCAAAGCAGCACATATATGTTGGAAAACTTCAAAAAATAATGAAAGCGAGTCCAAATGCTCAACCCAACGTGTTTCACAAAATTTTAACAGCCGCGTTTGCTTAGATGTTGGGCCACATTTCTGTATAAAGTTTTTCAAAACAATGCCTGCTTTCGTAGATTGTCGGAAAAGATTAACGGTCTCCTTAATTATACCAATGCAGTTTCTAATAGGTGTAATTTTACAGGAATTTGCTATTGCTAGATTTAGGCTATGATTAGCACAATGCACGTAAATAGCCTCTGGATATGCCTTCTGTATTAGCGCAGCACATCCTTTAAATTCTCCACTCATTGCACGAGCACCGTCATATCCTTTCAAGAAAAAAAATTTGCATTCTTGTAATATTATTTTAAAAAACCCAAGTTTACCTTGACCTCTAATGAATTCAAGACATATATTTATTTCTTTTAATTTATTTAGTAGCGTATTTGAAAGGCCTGCTCCAGTCACATCTTCAACGGCAATAAAGCATAGGAAATCCTCTCGAAGTTTCTTTTCACTTTCAACAACATCAACATATCGGACGCAAATAGAAAATTGCTCAATTCCACTCACGTCAGTGGTTTTATCGGCGATTATAGAGAAACACTTGGAATTGTTTATACGACTCACAATTTTGCTTTGAATGATGTTTCCAGCATTTTCTATGATTTCATTTTGAACTCGCCAACTTATGTACGTAGCATTTTCGCCAGCAGTTTCAATGTGTTTTTTTAAAACGCTGTCCCCACTTTCTATTGCAAACCGAAGCAGTGTTCTAAAATTCCCATCATTCTCAGTAGGCATTTCAACAGAGAAACGACCATAATCCCGATGACCTCTAAGGGCAAGTCCCTGCCTTCCGCAGACTAGAACCGTACGAATAATTGAGCTTAATTTTTGTCTATTTTCAAGCTGTTGTTTTTTTCGCCCTTTATCAATTTCGCATAACACATCGTTCTTTTTATTTTCGAAAATCAACTTAAAGTTGGCTGCACTCTCCGCTGCATTTTTGTGATACTCTTTGGACTGATGCTCTCTGAATTTTTCTATGGCTTTTTTCCAATTGCAAAATTGTTTCATGACAAAAGCTTGAGTAGTTTGATGATTTCCTTTTCCTACATTGTTGCAAGCGAAAACAATACAAAACTTACAGTATACACCGTCCTCAGATGGAGAATATATCAACCAGCTGAAACTTTGGAGCCAAGAACTCTGGAATTTCAAGTTGCGATTGGATGAAACTGGATACTTAAAAGTAACATCAGGAGTCCAATTAGCAGTGAGAAGCAAATATTTCTCCTCATTATCAAGTTGCCACCGAAAAAACTTAGCAACATCATTAACATGTTCCTACAATAAAATAATATATTTGAATAAAAATCTAATATATAAAATCAAATGTTTGTCTGTCTGTCTGTGTCGTATAGGCTCGCGCACCGTTTATCCGATTGAGCTGAAATTTGGACACCGAGTACGTTTGATAGAGAGTAAGAACATAAGGGGTGTAAAAAAGTGGGTGCAAGTATGTGGGCGTGGCATTCTATAATAACTTCTAAACGCTTGGACCGATTTCAATGAAATTTGGTATGAGGGTTCAACTGCGCCCAAGATCACATAGGCTATAAAAAATTCCAAAGACTTCTGTAAGAGGGCGCTTTAAGTGTGCGTTTTAAAGACTCAAAAAACTCCAAAACGCCTGAACCGATTTCAATGAAATTTGGTATGATCGATGAACTGCACCCAACATTAAACTTAATATATAAAAAATGTCAAAGACTTCCGCAAGAGAGCGCTTTAAGAAGTGCATTGTTAAGACTCAAAAACTCCTAAATGACATAACCGATTTTACTTGAATTTGGTACGTGAAATAACTTGATCCTGCAACAGAATTGAGGCTATTTAAATTTCAGAAAACTTCCGTGAGAGGGCGCTTTATTCAATCAACTATGTTTGGCTCATTCACGTCAATACGGATGAACCGATTTTGATGACACTTGGTTGGCATTTGTATCTGTTACTGAAATAGATCCTATGCTTTTAAAAGTTCTTTCGACAAAAATTAAGGAATGAGCAGAAGGCAAACGAAGTCAAGAACCAAAGACGAACGAAAAAAAATAAGTTTAACGAATACGAGCAGAAGCTATATAAAGATGAAAAAAATTAACCGAACAGTATCAAAAATCGAATCGATGCTTATAGGGTTTTTGTGTGATTGGGATAAAATTGCATATTAAATGCATGCTCAGAAAAACTTTTTCTCGAAATGACTTTTCAAACTGAACTCAGAAAAAAGTTTCTCGGAATATAAAAAAAACATAATATTTAAAGAAAAAGGGTATAGACTTTGCTCCACAGAATGCCTTTCTCTAAATGCGATCCTTAAAAATTCTCTAAAAATGATAAAAAGCTTCTATGAAAAAGAGAAATATATAGAAATATATCGTTTTTAGAGATAAAGCCTTTTTATTTTTGAGAAAACATTTGTTTTTAATGCAGAAACTACTTCTCATAGTGAATTTTTTAACAACAGATATGAAAAATTTTTCATTTTCAATCATTTTTTTTCTTTAAATGAGACATTGAAATATTTCCATTTCCTAGCAGTGAGGAAATATTTCTTCGCAAATGTGAAAATTTTTTCTAATTGAAGAATATTTTATTTGAAAAAGAGAAAAAAGCTATTGTCGAAAGAAGTGAAATTTTTCAACGGATAAAGATATGTGTTTTTTTTCTGAGTGTGGGTGACCATTTTCCTCAGAAATCAGACGTCAGATCGAGACGTTGAAGATGTCATTTTTGTTTTTTAATCATGTCTGGCAGGTACAGTTTTACGGAAATTTGAAAATTTAAAAATTTTTAAATTGAATTGATAATTTAAAAAATGTTAAAATGAGAGCAGTTTTGAAAATCGTCCTTTTTCTGTTCTCGAGGCACAACCCCGAGTAACACTGGGTTACTTCCGCTAGTACTAATAATAAATATCTTTTTTATACCCTAAACCTGACAGGTCAGGGTATATTAACTTTGTGCAAACGTTTGTAACGCATAGAACTAAGCGAGTCCGGCTTAGAAAAGTATATATATTATTGATCAGCGTCACCTCGTGAGTCGATTAAGCCCTGTCCGTCTGTCCGTCCGTCCGTCCGTCCGTCTGTGTGTTGTCCGTAAACACAGGATAGGAAGAAGGAGTTGAGATAATTGGATGAAACTTGGTACACATGTTCGTATAGACCCAGGCATCTGCACTACTGAATATTTTTGGAATCCGCCCACGGACACGCCCACCTCTCATACAACCCCAAAATTGGAAACTATATAAAGAGACTATTCGTCAAGCTACAGAAACAAAATTTGGTATGTGTACATATTTCATCAAAACCTTTATGTTGTAAAAAAGTGGGAATGGTCTGCTCACAGACACGCCCACCTCCCATACAACCCAAAATTGAAAACTCTATAAAGAGGCTCATATTAAAGCTACTGCGAAAAATTTGGTATGTATGCAGACTTCATCAAAATTGATATGTGTTTATAAAATGGGCGTGGTTCACCCAAGTACACGCTCACCTCCCATACTACCCATAATAGTGGAAGCTCTATAAAGAGGCTCATATATAAGCTACAGGAATTAAATTTGGTAAGTGTAGTTTTAATATCAAAGCTGAGCTGTGGACATTATATAATGTATTGAAATATCAGGTTTAGGGTATACCATAGTCGGGCTAGACCGACTTTAGAGTTTCCTTACTTGTTTTATATGGTGTATTTAATCCCAAATCACTTAATTTTTACGCAATAATAAATTAAAAACAAGAAAAACTGTCAATAAAGTGTTTAGACGCTATACAAATGTTTCAATTGCAAAAAAAATCCGCTCATTTACAGTTAATATCTAAATACTTTCTTGACATATTGTTCTTATATATTTCAATAATTGTACACGCATAAGGTTTTACACAAAAACTACAAAATACCATTTAGAACAATTGTTGAACTTACTTTTCTCAGCCGTTTTTCAGCCAAAATTGATTCATTGTCACTAGTTTCAATGGTTTCGGTAATTGTAGCATCATTTGTACGTTTTACCGCTTTGTTTTTAAAATATTTTTGGATTGAATTGTCACACATGGCTTGTATCACTCACGGCACTTCGAAATTGAATGATCTTGTTGAACGACATGCTCATTGCTAATTTGTAGTAACGACAATAACGGTTAATCACGAACAAGTGCGAAGCAAGAGAAAAAATTCTCAAGAATTTTAGCTTATTGCTCGCTATTTGCCCAACAACAAATATGTCTATGTAAAAAAATATATGTATCGCGCGAGAGAATAAACTTATTATATATTTTTTTTCGTTTTTTCTGCTTACAGTTTTGTCTAGAGTTAGACAAACATATTTATACAGTATAGTACTGAGCAATTAATATATTAAATTTTATTTCTTTTATTATAATTATTTCTGCTTGTTGAAATAAAAAAAAATCAAACTCGGGGGAGGTTTGAACCCCCAAAACCCCCCCCTGTGTGCGCGCCTGACGCACACTCATGTTCTTAAAAAAATAAAATAAAATAAATTTATTACACAAACGTGTGCTGCTTCCAGATGACCAAATCACACATATAAAAAGGATAAAAACACACCTCTCAGTTTAAGTAGCAAATTTGTACAAATACTTGCACATATATAAAAAACACATACATTCTCAGTTTAACATACCAATACTCAAGAAAGGCAGCTGTAGATAAATGAGAAAAATATATCCTTTTCCGTTTGACCATTCACTGCCAGATGGCCCAGCTGTTCTATTGAAGTTTCCTAGTTTAATTTTATCCCTTCTACTTTTTATATACATATTTTTTTTTTTAAGATGAGCTATAAACCTATATTGCTGAGTTACTCTCAACTACACGTGTTGGTGTGTAGTTATTGGTTTTTATCAGTCAAGACGGCAGATTAAAAGTGTCTTTATATACCCATGTGTTCGTGTGGTCAATCAACTTTACCTATGTTACATGCTTCCATACAAATACACAAGCATATGTTTTTAGAGTTTTTTTTTTTTTTTTACATATAGCCTTACATAGATATATACAAACAGCAAGTTACGACAAGAACGTGTCACTCGTTTATTGTGTGGGTTGGATTAATATCTGAGCACGTGACTTTCTTGTGCAACTGCAGTCTCTATCTACACAGCTTAGCCTTTTAACTTAAGCTAGTTTTGTCTGTTGGTGTGTGTATGTGTGTGTGGGAGTGCAGATACGCTCTTCTTAACGTTGAGCTTGTTAATTAAACTTGTAACTAATTATGCGATTTTGATTGTAATATAAAAAAAAAAATGCTTAGATATAATAAAGTATTTTATAAATAAAGCCAATGATCATGATGTTGTACGTGAAAATAGTAAACTTAAAGAGTAAAGAGATATAATAAGATGAGAACAGCATTACAAAGGATTCATTTACTATAATAAGGCGATCTTTTTAATGTTATCAACAACAAAATTCTCAAAATAAGACTGACTCACTCGCATCTTTGCAAACATTTTTAGTTGTAACCTGTTTAGTACTAGTTATTCCATTAGTTCTTAAAAATATGTATACATAAATAAAAAAAAAAACAATTTGAGTATAAGAAATATTTGCATGCTTATTTTTATGTAAAAATTTTCAAATGACTTAGTTTTTTTAAAAAATGCAAGAAATTTTCCTTGTTTGTACTACTTTTTTTCCACTACTGTATGCTAAGAATCCCAGCAGTTATTTTGGAATCAATCGAAAAAATCAACTAGTTCAGCTTTAATTTAATTAAGCGTAGAAAAGTTAGAAATGGTTTTTTTTTTCTTTAAGAATGCGTTAAGTTTGACAACACCAACAATGATGGTAGAATATAATTAATATTTATAGTTAATTAATATTTACAGATCTATTCTGGCAATTTAACAAAAGTAAACGAGTATTTTTCATATTTCTAAGTGTTTGTTGTAATTATTTGATTTCAATAGAAAATTTAAAGCTCAAAAACCAAAATTTGCCAATGAAATTGTCAATATATGCAAAGCAATTGACAATTTGTATTGAAATTTACTATTTTTGAGCTTCAAATTTTGTTTTGAAATCAAAAAGTTACAACAATCACATATAAATGAGTGCTTATGTCCGATCTGTCCGTCCAATATGCATCATGTTCCACTTATTCTTAAAATTGATTCCTATTACTGTATTTGCTCTCAGCAATCAAATAGTGTTTTCACCCAGCAAAAAATTTTAATGCTTATTACTTGTATGCACATAAAGAGCGCTTCATTCTCCTAGTAAATAGTGCCGTTTGTATAGCGCTATATTTGTAGCTATTTCCTGTAACGATTACGTTGCACTTGAAAAAAGTATTATATATTAATGTAAAAAAAAAAATTGATTTCAAAAACTGTACAAATTCATCAAACCGTTCCAGGTTAATAAAGTGAATAGTTTAAAGTGTCCGCGCTTCTATTCGAAAAAAAATCAATTAAAGTAATATATTAAGTGACAAATAAAAAGATAAATAAAAGCAATATTTTAAGTGTATTAAAACAAAGCGCCGGGTTCTCGCTACAATTTTATTCCAACTATAAGGAGAACAAAGCGCTTGATTTTCACTAGGTTTTTATTCCAACTACAAGGAGAGCAAAGCGCTCGGCTCTCGCTATGATTTAATATTTTCTACAGCGGGAGCGGAGCGCATACCTATGATGACATTATTATGTTAAAAAAATGCGCTATACACAAGGAGAATGAAGCACTCTACTGTTTTTTTTTGAAGTGCTTCAGATGAGCTAATGGAGTGGTCGCATCCCTGCTGGGCAATTTAAAAATGTATCTGATATCTTTTGCAGTACTGATTTGGTTTCTTTTTTTGATAGAAAAATGCCTCAACAAGATTCGTTGTGTTCAAAGCTCAAGTTGCTCAAATTTGTCACGAAAATATTCCATTGTTAAGGCCTCTTTCCAGCTCTAAAGTAATGAACCAAGTAAAATTTTCTATATATTTCTTGAATGAAAAAAGTAGCAGGAAAGTATTTTTGACAGCAGACAAAAATTAAATAATTTGCTTTGAATGAAATATAAAAATTAAAGAATATTTTGTTGGAAAATCGAGCTGCAGAGAAATTTCTCCCTGTCCTGTCTTTTGATCAGGGTTGGCTGGGACAAAAGCTGTTGCAGTTAAGCAATAGGATTAACCTTGGCTAGAAGTGTCAGCTTTTCAGTCCGTATCAACGGGATAAGCTTGATACGAAGCTTGGAAATATGGTACGCTGCTCTGCCTTTTGTGAATTTCGGTCTGCCCATTAGAAAACTCTGTGTAAATATATACTTCATGAAACTTTCTATATCCAGATTCACTTATGAATACTCTCTTTTCAAGATTGGGTAAAAATACACTTGCCTTACGGGCGAGTTAAGTATTTTGGATGATAGATAGATAGATCAAATGTTGCATATAACACACACAATACGACTTCAGTACGTCATGACAGTAGTTGCCCCCTTATCCTTCTATTACAAAGTAAGTATCAGTACCCCGAAACGTGGTACTGATAGTTTCCTTATGAGCAATCGTCAGTTTGCTGAAAATGATTATAAAACCGAATATTTTTTGCGTTTACTTTTCCTGCATTTAAGTGGACTAAGAGCTCCATTGTTTTTCGTGTAGGACAACGTCGGTATACAGAAGTAAGTCATAGTAGAAATTAAATAGATATTTTGAGGTATGGCCTATGACTTAATAAATTGTTCTCTTTCGACCGTCAAATATGCCGCTATAACTTTACTCCTCTGCTCATCCCAGAAAACCATTCCTTAAACCCTAAAAAGTTGCAGTTTTTTATAATAAAGAATATTTCAAGCTCATTGTTTCTCACAAAATTTTCTTTAAGAAACAATGTGACTAGCATATAATTCTTGATATTCACAATGTTTCCGTGTTCGTTTTTCATCAAAAAAAAATTAGTATACAATTTTTTTTTCTTCCGAGCTGGATTCACTTTTAAGTAATTTTTAAAAAAGAAAATTTCTTTTTGATTACTTTTCAATTTTTTTATACGAAAACTGCTGCTTAATCCTGCTTTACTTGAGAGCTGGAAACAGGCCTTTAGCCAGAAAATTGCATAAGTTACCGAAAGATGGTCAAAAGATTACAAATTCTTCGTAACAAGCATCTAAAATTATTTAAATCCACCAAAGATGATGAACATAAATCAAAAAATTTCCATTATATGAGAGTATTAAATTTTTGAAATAAATTCTTTTATAAACAATATATTATGAGGTTTGAAGCTAATATCAAATCAAATCCTAAATCTTTCTGGAATTTTATACAATCTAAAAAGGGTGGCTCAAGCATACCAACCACAATGCATTTAAATGGTGTGACTTCTTCTTCTGTCAATGAAACAGTCAATTTATTTGCTGACTTTTTTAGTGGTAACTATGTTGATGCTCCAAATTTTGACAATACCGTTTTGTCAAACGTTAACTCTTTTTGGATATTGGTTCCCTAATGCTCTCTAAGTTAGATGTGTTTGAATCGCTAAGTCAAGTAAAAAACACCGTTAAAGCCAACATTGATGGTATTTCTCCAATAGTTTTATTAAATTGTGCTCGCACTCTCTCTGCTCCTTTATGCAAATTTTTAATATGTACTTAGTGTCTGGGATATTTTTAGAAAGTTGAAAAATTGCTCATGTTACTCCAATCTTTAAATCTAGATTAAATCACGATATCACTAACTATCGAAAATACGCTTGGCAATTTTTTTTGTCCCGAACAGCACGGTTTCATCAGTGGACATTTCACTGTAACTAATTTACCGTTATTTACTAATTACTGTATATCATCATTTGAACTTGGCTTTCAAGTTGATGCAATTTATACTGATTTTTCTAAGGCGTTTTACAAGGTTTGTCATAAAATTTTAATTGCTAAACTGTTTAAAATGGGATTTCATTCATCCTTTTTAGACCGAATGAAATCTAAATTAAGTGGTAGATCTTGTTATGTGTAAATCAATAATGTTAATTCTTACAAGTTCTTTGCTTTTTCGGGTGTACCGCAAGATAGCATCCTTGGTCCCTTATTATTCATATTATTCATTAATGATATTAAAAAATTGTTTGCAATTCAGAATTACTACTTTATGCCGATGACCTTAAACTGTTGAATAGGGCAAATTGCATCCATGATGTTTTTTCCTTAGGCTTTTTCCCACACTTGGTCAACGCAACTCCAACTCAAGTTGCTAGCCTGTGTATTTATACCGAAACCATCTGATTAAGCAACTTGCACGCAACAAGTTCTCGACACGTTCTCAACTTGTTCAACGCAACACGGCTTTCCGCAATTTTCATCTGCGGCTTGTTGTATCAGTTTGTTTTATGAATTCAATTATTTGTAGTGCAGCACGCTATATATTAATCAAGGCGAATAAGTAAATTAATAAGTTCCTTTTTTCATTAATAGAATCTAGAAGAAGAACAAATAGTTTGCAGTATAAATGACCAAGTGTTAAATATTAAATTAGTGTAAGAAGTGGAAAAGCATGAATTATTATATAATTACACATGTTGCACGACTTTTGAAGCAAGTCTGAAAGCATTCGGTTTATAGTTGCATTGCTTTTCAACTTTTTCGCTATTGCGTTGAAGTTACGTTGGAATTGCGTTGACTAAATGTGGAAAAGGCCTTACATGCTGACTTAGATAACTTGTTCCAATGGAGTAGTTTGAATGCTCTACCTTTAAATCTGTCTTAATGCTTGCACATTACCTATTCTAAATGCAATAGTTT
This sequence comes from Coremacera marginata, assembly GCA_914767935.1. NCBI lineage: Eukaryota > Metazoa > Arthropoda > Insecta > Diptera > Sciomyzidae > Coremacera > Coremacera marginata. The sequence continues at coordinate 17,136,881 of OU612045.1, read as the reverse complement.
CCTCACTAATTCTTACTCTATTTCTGGAATACCTCTTAATTGTGTTCAATCAATCAAAGATCTTGGCGTAATATTTGATACCAAGTTCACATTTATTGATCACATTAACTTTCTAGTCATAGTGTTCTGAATTTTCTGATCCTCACACCTTAAAGTCATTGCTTAATTCTTTTGTTAGATCAAGGCTAGAATATGCATCATTCATTTGAAATCCGCATTATGCCGTTCACACGTTGAGATTGCAATAAATCCAGAAAAGATTCGCTCTTTATTCACTATATTGTCATGAAGATTTGCCCTCATGTTATGTTAGATGCTTTCTTTGAGGCATAAAGATTTTAAAACACGAAGAAAAGTTCGGTCTCTGACTGTTATTTATGACATAATATCGGGTAACATTGACAGTTCATCTCTTCTGGTACTCATAAATTTCAATATACCATCGAGACAGTTGCGATGTTTTAAAGTGCTTTTAATTCAAATCCATAGGTCTAATTATGCACATAGAGAACCATTACAAAGAGCCCTGTCTTTATATGATCGTGTTGTGTTTGACTTTTCATTGTCTACGGGATGTTTTAAAGAATTATTAAATAATTTATTTGTCGTTTAATTCAGCCTGTTTATTTTGTTACTTTATTTTATTTTGTTTTATACTTATAAATGCTAATCTAAGTCCGTAAGAATCTATGTCAATAGACTCAATAAATAAATCTAAATCGAAATATGAAAAATACTGGTTTACTATTGTTAATTTGCCAGAACAGGTCTGTTAGTATCAGTTTGAAAGTTAAAATTATCCCACTATCTGATTGTATCGTTTCTTCCATTCTATGGTAGATATTTTATATTATTACAGCTGAAAGATTGAAAAGTTAGGAGGGCAACTTAGGTTAGAGCGATATTATATAAAATTTAGAGTTATGAAACTAAGAGATACTTTAGATTTAATCCATAGCTTAAGCAAGAATAAGTTCAAATTAAGGCTAAAACTCTCTCAAAAAAAAGCAATATTTAACTGTAGAAAAGTATCGGTTCAAACTAGTCTTAATGGAACTAGTTCAGATAAAGATAAAAAGGAATGCTTTTTGGGAGAATTGTATTTTCGTATGACATCAAGTCGTAAAAAGCGGCAATTAAAACAATGTAAAATGTTACTATAGTGGGACCAGTACTGATGCTTTTTGAAACTATTTCAGAACTATTTCAAATTTGGTTCACTTTTCTGCAGGGATAAAAAGCGAAAAAGATTTTTTCTCAAAGATGCTAAATTAAGCAAATGACTTATACTCAGCCACACTATACTGGATACGCTGTCAACCACGTGTAGCAGTAGTAGTAGTAGATTCACACAAATATGGCCACAAAACTACTTTACAAGCGTACATAGGTAAAATGTAAAAATAAAGCAATCGGTTGAAGTAAAAATAATGTAATGAAGTAAAATAAGAGAAGAGAGAAAACAAAAAACCTATTCATGCAAACAGGAAATTTAGGTTAATAGATTTAAAATTAGAAAAATCTGCTTAAATGATCAAATGACGCAAAACATAACCAGGTAGAAAGAAAAGCACTAAGTAAAGACAACGTTATGTAAAAAACTAAAAAGGAGGTAAAATATGTAGATGTGGAAGGTATTGAAAGCAAAAAAAAAAAAAAAAATTGAAGTTTTTGCTAGCTGCTGCTGCTGCCAGGTTGAAACATATTTAAGAAGCAGCAGCAGTATAAGCAGCAGCTAAGTTAAAGCATTTTCTTTGCACTGTCCTTGATATACATATATAAAGTAGAATAAAACTAGCAGAAAACTTTTAAAATTTTTACAGCAACTAACAACGCTGTGTGCCACACAAGCACGTTTCATTGCAGCTCGTCGAAACGTAGCAAAGCCTCGAATTTTATTTCATGTTCATGAAAAACGCAGCGCGAGTTTTGAGCATAGAAAGAAAACTCAGAAAAAAACGGAGAAAAAACAATTTATATAACATGTTGAAGGGGGAGAGAAAAAAAAAATAAAAATATATTTTAAAGCTTGCAACGCTGTAGCTGCTGCATTTTAAATGCAAAATAATTGGCTGCACTTTTTGACTCCTGCAACCGCTTCTGCATCTGCCTCAGCATGCATGAATATCACGTTCTTTTTCCACTTTGCTGCTGCTGAGGATGCTATCTATGCCTCGTGTGTGTATGTGTGTGTGTTTGTATGTTTGCTTAAGTGTTTATGTATGAGTTTGGATTAAAGCAGAAAATTTATTTTTTATATAAAAAACACGTTAAGCTGCAATCAAAAAGATTTCCATGAAAGAAATTTTAAATTAAACATTTTTTATGCCGCGTGCAACACTTGAAAAGTTTAGTTATCAGCATTATTTTTATAAAGCTAACAATGCTTAGTAAAGAGATTTTACAATATTAAAAGCTTTTGCATCAGCTTAAAATCATTTTTAAAGTAAAATAAAATTATTCAAACTTTGTCGTAATAAGAGCAATCAAGAATATTTACAAAACTAGTAAGGTTGGAGCTTCGGCAGGGCACCGAAGCTACAATACCCCCTCCCCTCCCCCCCCTGGCCATATTGAAGTATATTCGAAGTGTTTAGCCACGACATACACGATGACATTCAGTTTTATATATCAACGAAAGTTTTCCTATTTTGATGACGTCACTTTGTATGGGAAGTAGGCGTGGTTTTGATCCGATTTGGCCATATATCATAGAGATGGTTCATATTATATATCAAAGCTTAAGTGCAAAATTTCAAGACATTTCATTAATTTTTGTGGATTTTTAAGAGATTTAACGTTTTAAATAAAGCCAATTTGTATGGGAGGTAGGCGTGGTTTTCATTCGATTTTGCCAAATATCATAGTGGTGGTCTATGTTATATATCAAAGACTGTATGCAAAATTTCAAGACATTTCTTTAATTTGAGAAGAATTTTAAGAGATTTTACTTTTAAAATAAAGCCACTTTGTATGGGAGGTAGGCGTGGTTTTCATCCGATTTTTCCAAAACCAGGATTGAGACTAAAGAGCAAAGCTCACCTGCCAAATTTCAAGGCATTTCTTTAATTTTTGTGGATTTTAAAGACATTTTACAGTTAATATAGAGTTACTTTGTAGGGAGGTAGGCGTGGTTTTTATCCGATTTAGCCCATTTTCGAACTTGATCTTCCTTTTTTAAAAATAAACTTATATTTTGAATTTCATCGCGATAGCTTTAAGATTGCGGCTGTAATCGTGTCGACAGACGGACAGACGGACAGACAGACGGACACACGGAAATCGACTCAGGAGATGATGCTGATCAAAAATATATATATTTTTCTATACCTGCCACTCCTCCTTCTTGGCGTTACAAACGGAATGACGCAGTAATGACGCGATCCTTATCATAGTTTTTGAGTAATGCTGTCCACCGGTTAAAAACACCAGTTTTCGAGAAAAACGCGTTTAAAGTTCAGAAGTAGTTTTTTTAGTTATGCATGCACTTTTTTTCAACTTGTAATTGAATTTAAAAATCTCGGCGCAAAAGAAATGAGGTTTGGTGCCTAGTGCTTTTTTTTTGTTATTTTTTTTTTTTTAATTTCAGTGGCAACAAATGTGGCTTAGCTTAAAAACATACACTTGAGTGTATGAGTACATTGAGGCAATTACATTGTCTTCTCTTCGGACGATTGTGCTTATAACTACAACAATTTTTATTCAACTGAGTAAAAAAAAAATTGAGTTTTGGTCGCCGAAAAACTTGAATTGGACCTTAAGAAAGTAATGTACAATAATGTAAATAACGTACCTAATGTACAATGGAAAGTGTACTGCTAGCTAGTAGAAAAATAGTGTCGAAAAAATTAATCTTGAAATCGTCGTTGAGCGTGCAATACCTCGTGTCCGCCACTTGCATATACACACATACGGTGATAGTAAAATTTTACAGAAGCGCTGAAAAACTATTTCTGTTTTTTACTTATAAATGGATTTTCTACAGAATTAAAAACATTTTGACGTAGAATTACGTCTTACAGCGCGGTTTATATGAGAGTATTTTCACACAGTTTTTCAAGGCCATGCTAACGTTTTTTGGCGGACACTTTAGGGCCTTATAAAGCCTTTAATATTCATCGTACAAAGATAAAATTTATGCCAAAATATCAGTTATTTTGTGCATAAAAGGAATATCTAATTTTGGATTTTGTCACTTCTTTAATAAAGCCACAAAAGATAGCAAAAGAAAAAATGAAAAATTCACATTTTTGTATGAAAAAAAATGCATTGATGTTTTAGTTGCTTCTGACGTTCATATGCTTGTTGCCTTAGTTCGTGCCGAAATCTCGAACGCAACATCGTATTGTTTGTTGAATAGAATCGTTTTATGAATTTCTCAGAGCTTTACAAGCAATGCACACGTATATAAATGCTTGCGTCGATAAGAAGCTTTCAGTCTGCTGGCAGATTCCAATCAGTAAGTGTAGCGTCGCTTTGTCCGTCTGATGAACACAGAAAATAAGACGTTGCAATACATCGAGAAAAAAAAAACAATAGGTAAATCACCTAAGTCGGCTTGGTTAAAGAGAATTGTATGGGAATTATAAACTTATGCTTATTGACCTAAGCAATTTATTGTTTAATGCATCGCTTTGAAAGCACATACTTCGATACCTTGCCAAAAAAAAAAAAAAAATTCAATTCACCTAAGCCCAAAATCCAAATATACAAAATTAAAAAAAACAACTAGTATGTATGGCTTAAGCATAGTTTTGAGCTATTTTCTGTATGAAAAATAAACACAGCTGCGTCATTAGACACACGAGAGAAGGATATATTTGATAATTTAATGATTTTTTTTTTTGTAATACGATCACTTTTACATTCCAAAATGACATAAAGCAAATTAAAAAACACGCGTTAATATTCACACCAGTAAATTTTATTACATTTCATTAACAAAAAGAAAAGAAAATAAGAAAAAAAAAATCTCTTTGCCCGCCGTGTGGAATCGAACCTGGAACTTTTGGTGGCAGTTCACCGCTCTACTCACTGGGCCAATCAGCCTTGCTACTACTACTTGCTGACATAGCTGCAGCTATGTTTAACAGATGCTGTATTAACAGATACAGTATGCAGCAGTATTCTGTTGATAGCCATACAAGAAGGAGTTTGGCTCAATGCGTATTGTAGTGACTTCAAACACAGTGGTATCGGTTGGTTGTGGGTTCGAATCTCAACGGCATGCGAAGGTAAAATTTTTTTATTTGATATTTAATTTAATTAAATTTAATGTTCTTGTTATAACAGATGTCAAGCAGCAAGAAAAGCCGAGAAGTCATTAATTTCTAAGAAAAAAACGGTGTGATTAAAGAAAAATTTGTGTTGTTGTCGATTTCAGTCAAGCAAATCACAGAACGAGAGGCGGCGGCTAAAAAAAAAGAAAAAAAAAAAAAAGCTAAGCACGAAAAAAAGTTATATTTTTGAAATTTAAAAGCAGTGTATGAAAAATTACCAAATACTTGGTTAATTTATCACCCAAATAAAAATTGCCAAGTCAACATGTAAAGCTAAGGCATTTTGATAAAGTACTAGGGTGGCTGAAAACTGCCAAAGCCATCTTATAAATTATACTAGGTTTTTTCAATTTAACATAAGCTTTTTCTCGGTGTAAATTATTATATTACTTTATATTTGGTATTTAAAACACGCAGCGTTACTACATATAAACAAACCATTACATAAATCAAGAATCGTGTTACAAATATTTTTCAGTAACTGCTTGTGTTGTTCTAATACGTGTGTATGACATATTTACATATATATATTTCTTTCGTTTTTTAGTTTGTTATTGTTTTGATTAATCTTCAGCAAGATTAGTACAATAAATAATACATACATACATTTTTTCGATTTTTTATGAATTTTTAAAGACAATATTTTTTTCGAAAAAACACACTTTCATATTTGGAACATCACCAAAAATTGAAAAAAAAATTTAAAAAAAAGCTCGTGTCATACGATAACCAATTTTGTTAAGATTTAAAAAAGTCATTTTTTTCCAGATCGGAGAATTTTTGCAACTCCCAGCGCTGCAACCAAGAGGTCCCGTTTTTTTCTCTGCCGCCAGTGTGGAGCTTTATAAAACCATGTTGGAGTGAAAAACATATTTTTTTTGTGAATTTTTTTTCTTGTAATTTATTCAATTCTCTACAATAATAAAAAAATTTTTGGAAAAATTTTTGTTTTTGACTGAGTTATGAATTTTTAAAACAAGGTGTCATGTGTCGAATGTCATGTCCCGCCTTATGCAAAAGATTGCATTATATTTATTTTTAACCAACATAAAAATAAACAAGAACAACAAATTCATCAACAAATATATCAAACAAATAATTCTACATCCACATTTACGATACTATCGAAACTGTCTTTTTTTTTTTGAAATAAGATATTTGCTTTGTTCTCAAATAAGCATTTAATGAAAAATCTCCCATTTATTGATTAAATTAAATTTAATAAAAAGCCAATTCTTAACTTTGGCCTTCTTACATTTTACGAGGTATTGCTAGTAGTGGATATGCAATACTGCACTCGCAATAACGAAATGATTTCTTGGTACAACTTGGTATTTACTTAAAAAAAGTGAAATATTTCTTTTTCGTAAAACGTCAAAAATATTTAATTTATAAATTATTTTATATTTACATAAATATTTTTGGTTGCTTTGCTTATAATAGTAAAGGTTTTGAAATGTTTCCAATTAAATACCTTTGCTAGAGTTTTGTTACTTAAAATGTTTCTAATATTAAAAATAGTAAAAATTGTGTTGTATTTTTATATTTTGCTACACTTTTATGTTGTGAACAAAAATAAAGGAAAAAAAAAAAACAAAAACAAAAGAAAAACTAAACAAAAGGACATTCGCAGCATATCACGCTGAGTGCTTTTAATAAAAGGACACATATAGAGCGCTAGCCAAGATAGCTACAGCCATGCACACAAACGCACTCGTATATCATCGTTGTACTAAATATGTGTCTGTAGGTGGGTGTGTCTACCATGCCAAACACCGTGCACATGAAAACAAATGTTTTTTGAACAGACCACACAAATGCACGTTAAGGTTTCACACACAAATTCATAGAAGAAACGCCACCACATCCATAAATTGCTGTTACATTTAAGCATGTAAACAGGAAATGTTTTTAATATCTTTTTTTTTTGTGCTTCACGTTTGTTATGTTTTCAATTCAATTTCCAGCGCGTATACGTTGCGCCACACCCACTCTCATATGCGCTATATTCTTTTAAATAACTACCGCAAAAAAAAAGAAAGAAACTGTCACCTCGCAGGATGTGTGCTGCAAAAATATGAGCGATTTTTAAGAAATATTCATTTGAAATAAGCAAAATATAAAGCGTTTTATTTTTTTTTTTTTCTCTCGGAAACCATGTTTTGACGTTGCAATTCTTTTCTAATATTTTTTTAATAACAATTTGTGTCCATTCGCTCATTTCTTTTTGCATTTTAATATTGTATACCTCAGTGTGCTGCTGCGCATTTATGCAGCTTTAAAGTTTTACAAAGTCGTAGCAGTACTGCTCTACGATTTATGCGCAGATCGCACTGTCAACAAAGTTTTTATCATGCCATAAGTTCAAAGCATTACATTACGCTGCATTCTTGAATAACTTTAATGTTATTATTATTCTTGTGTTTTATTTTCATAACATGAATTGAAGTGGAAAACGGAAAAGCAAGAAACTGTTTATGAGTTAAAATAAAAAAAAAAAATGTGATTTCAGGTTTTAAAAGCTGCTTTCAAAGAGAGAATATTAAATGCTGTTTGTAACGAACTTACATTTTCCGGATTTTACAGCTGAGGTATACTCGCCGGTGTAAAGCGTTCATGGCAGAAATTTATAATAAAGAGACCCTTTCACTTATGTGAAGTTTTATCTTTTCACTTTATTTAAATCAAAATTCACCTTAGTTCTATTGGCTTATTAACAAATCTTAATCTGGATATACACACACAGTTGTGACCCGCTACGATGACTTTTAGACTTCCTTGTGGTGAGTGAGGTGTCCTTGTGGTTCCTGATATGAACTTGAAGTATTACTCGGCGTCGCGACGATAATGGCCTGCGACCTTGCGTGACCTTATATTAACCTTGCGTAACCTTGTGGTAATCTTGCATGGCCGTGTGTTAACCTTGCGTATCCTTGTGGCAACTTTGAGTGATCTTGTAGTAACTTTGACTGATCTTGTAGTAACTTTGTGTGACCTTGTATTAACCTTGCATGACCTTGTGTTAACCTTGCGTAACCTTGTGGTAACTTTGAGTGATCTTGTAGTAACGTTGAGTGACCTTGTAGTAACTTTGAGTGATCTTGTATTAACCTTGCATGACCTTGTGTTAACCTTGCGTCACCTTCTATTAACCTCGCTTAACCTTACGAAACCTGGGAGAGTTTCCTTGCTATGACTGAGACCGACCTACCGATATTAGGTCTATATAAGTCGAGGAGAAGCCTCGAAATCCTGGCAAAGAAGTTTTTGATTGCACTATTGAGAAAGAAAGCTTTATCATCAATAGGCAATCGGGGCACCCTAGGAGCGGAAACCAAAATATTATCGGGAAAGAAAACTTATCCCCGATAATATGTCTACATATGAACGCAAGAGCTCTGACTCTCAAGGTTACAATTTTTCACTTACCACGTATGCTTCGGGACGTCCGATCACGTTGACTGCACGATTGACAAGAGAGCGATTCCATGCTGTGACCGGCTTTTTATACCTGCAGTGCTAGCTACGTTCCGCACCAGCCGGTTCTGCACTGACTATGTTGGCGCGGCACTTGTTGTCTCCCTCTCACAGCTACCCTGTAGGAAAATCAACTAATTTAAAATTAGTTGATAAAGTAGTTTTTTGTCAACCACAACTAGTTGAAATTCTGACTTTTTTCCATAGAACGAACTAACATATTTTGTATGGTGATGTCCGCTAAATAAGTCAATTGACTTTCGTCTGCATATATTTCAACTACTTGTTAAATTAGTTATATTTAAACTATTTTTTTAATTACTTTAAAATAACCAATTGAAAACTATTACTGATGGCCTAAAGTTAATAATATTTGATGAAATAACATGGTTAAATATATATAAACTTGTAATCTAATAAAAATTTGCAATTAAAGCACGTCAAAATCAGAGTATTTGCCGCCTTAATAAAATTCAAAATAGTTTATCAATCACTTTTTTTTAAGTAGTATTTCAATTACTTCATATATAATGCAATAAAAACTATTTAGAATTGAAGTGGATGCCCCCTTAATATAATTCAAAGTAGTTCCTATACTAGTTTATTTTAAACTAGTTTTTTAATTAGTTGTTTTTAAAAACAAGTTAGTTTGTTCCTATAGGGTATCGTCAGAGCCATGCTGCGTGTGTGTGTATGTGTGTGTGTGATAGGTGACTCCTCGCTCGATAACTGGTTTTCACTAGCGTTTCACCATGTGGTGTATTTTCTGATTTATGTATATACTGCGTTTGTATAGAAGTGTGATCCCAGTAAAGAATAAAAAATAAAAGCTAGTCTTAAAGTAAAATTAATTCATTTTTGTTTTCATATTCTATTTTAGTATAATGAATGGTAAAGATAATTTAACAAAATATAACTTCAATGTTATTTTAAACTAGCTTAAACCCGCCGCTTCGCCGGGTTTTCAAAAAGTTTTCATTCAAAAATTGAGAGTGGGTAGGTAGGCTTGATTTTTCGCTACCAAAACGATTTTTTATTGTTTGAGTAATACTACAAATTATTAACCTTAAGATTGTTATATCATCTGATAGGAAATCGAAAACCTAAATTTTGGAATTTAATTTTTTTTACAACAAAAACAACTTTTATCCAATTTTTTGGCTTAAACTAAAAATTTTTTAACATTTTTTAAAAAAATTTTTAAAAATATTAATACTTTGGTTTAGTAAAAATTTCAACTAATGTTTGAAGGATATTTTAACAAACAACATTTTTCAAAAAAAATTATTGAAATCCATTGCAAACTGACTGAAATATTAGCCTTCAAAGCTAAAAGTGTGAATTTAAAAGCGTTTATTGATTTTGTTCTCGTTTAACCGAAGTGCAATTTAATCCATTAGGGCCGAAAGAAAACCATAAAAAACAGACATTTTTAGACTTGAAGCAACATTTTGGTGAAAACTATGTATGCCATTGAGCAGAAATAAGTTATTATTGCATGCTAATTTTACTTTTTTTAAAAAACTGGCACTAAAACTTTTGAAATATTATGCAGTATTTAATGAAAATTCGAGACGCATATGTTTCCATATAGTAACATTGGTTGTTAATGGGTTAAAATAAAGTATCCTTTTGCACTCTCTGCTGACCTATAAATATGTGTACAAAATTTTATAAAAATCTGAGTTGTCGTTTAAACGTGATGAGTGAACATAAAAAGTGGCTACAGATTTATTAATAGTATAGATAATTGAACAATATTAAATAATTTGGTTGGCCTAAACTTAATAATTTATGGTATACTTAAAAATTTTATTAGTATAAATTTTTGTAGTTTTGTTGTTATTGTTTCGAAAGATATTAGAAGCTTATACAATAAATTTAACTAAAGCACACATACGCCATGGTGAACAATTGCACATTAATTGTTATTATTATTTCTTTTAAGGTCCGTTACCATGGGAAACTTCCAGAGATTCAAACTCACCCACAGGATCAAAAATATATGTAAAAATAAAAAAAAATTAAATAAAAAAAAACGTTTAAAAACAAAACCTGATAAATGATATTATAAGAAAAATTGAGATAATGATGTAAATTTACTTGAAGAAGCATATTTACTTTTCCTAAAAAAATTAAAAAAAAAATTCGCTTGAGCACTGAAAAACTCTATCTTTAACAAATTGTGACGCAAAAAAAAAAAAAAAAAATAAAACAGAAACATCAAAAGTTACGGCATTTATACGCTGGCTTAAGACAATGACTTAAAGCTCATTATTTCACAATAAAATGCGACATGACTTATATGTATGTCTCATAAATATACACACTCACACTCAGAGCTTTACATACACACTCATACAATTTTTGTGTATGCGAACGGCGTAAATACTGCGTCAACAGCGCTTCCGTTAATGCCATTGATTACACGAAATGCTCAATTTGGTTATGACATCAGCTGAATAAACATAAAGACACTTTGTGTATGTGTTATATATGTGTGTGTGTGTATTTGCCTGTATATGACATTTAAGTAAGCACACAAGTACATGTGCATTTATATGTGTAAGAGCGTGGATTTGTTGTGTTACTTGTATTTTTGTTTTTATTAGCTTTGTTTCGCTTTTGCTTTAATTTGTTTTGTACGTGTTTTGATAATAAGTGTTGTGCATGTAGAGAATAAAAATATTTATCTATGGGTGTGTATGTGCAACTACATATGCAATTGCAAAAAAAAACGGTCCGCAGTTGTTGCTAAAGCTGGTGAGACGAGAGCAAATTAAATTTATGTGCGTTGACATGTTTGAAGAATGACAAACAGCGGTTGCCAAACTTAAGGCAACTGATTTATATGCTGCGAGTTTTTAGTAGAAATTTTATGTTAAATTTAACTCACGTCTTAAATTTTTAAACTGTTTTTTATATTTATTTAATAAAAAATGAACAAGCATAACAACAGAATTCTAAAATAGCTTTTTTTAATACAAGAACATGTTTTCTTAAAGAGCTTACAAAAAATCTTAAAAACATGCCGTCAATACTTAAATAAATTTACAGTTAACTATATTTGCGAAAAAAAATTGAGAAGAGAAGATAAGCATAAAAGGTTTTAGAGTACAATAAGAAAAAAGCTTATGTTAAATTAACAAAAAACCTAATATAATTTATAAGCTGGCTTTGACAGTTTACAGCCTCCCAAGATCATTATTAAAACGCCTAAATTTTACATGTTAACTTGCAAATTTTCATTTGGTTGAAAAATTTACTAAATATTTGGTAATTTAGCACATTATATAAAAAAAAAGCTACGTTTTAACAGTTATAACTTTTGTTCCGAGTTTTGGTTTTTTAATTTTTGTTTTGAAGCGAAACTTTTTACGACTGATTCTGTAATTTGCTTGAGTGAAATCGACACGACACTGCTCTTTTTTCGATCCCGTTTTTCTTAAAAATGTATAGCTTCTTTGTTGCTTGCGTTTATAACAACAAGAATATTTAATATCAAATATAAAAAGCACTACTTCGCCCGCCGTGGGGATTGAACCCATTACCAATCGATTAAGACTTCATTACACTACCTATCGAACCAAGCGGATTTGTGAGGCAGAGTCATTGATTTAATATTAATTCAAACTGAAGCTAAGCTGCAGCACAACACAAGAATCAATTAATAGATTTTTGTTTTATGGCTATCAACGAATAATTGTGATATACTGCATCTGTATAGCACCTGTGAACATATTTGCAGTTATATCTTATATGAAATCAATGACCGTGCGTAACAACACTTACGCTTGGATCGGAATAACTGTTTGGATCGGCGAGTAGAGCGATGGACTATGAATCGAAGCGTCCAGGAGCGATCACGGCGGGCGAAGAAAAACAATTTTTTTTCTTTTCGTTTTGTTTATGTTAACGCGTTTGTGTTGTTGTTGAAAAATTGACAATTGCCCACAAGTAGGGTTGTGCTTAACAGTTCCGGAGACGGAACGGACATGGAACGTTTCCTTTAGAGAGCGGAACTAGTTCATTTAAACATGTCCGCGGAACTATCTAGTTCCTTTGTTTATTTGAGCTGCTTTTTTGTTGAACGTCTCTTTTATAGAGCGGAACTAATTAATGGAAACATGTCCGCAGAACTATCTAGTTCCTTTATTTATCTGTTTGAGCTGGTTGTTTGTTGAACTGTAGAGGAAATTTGTAATACTCTAAGTATAATTTTAACTCAACGCTGTGACTAGCCTTAAACCAAATTGAACACAATTTTTCGTTTTTTTCAGTGTTTTCATTTCAAAATAAAAAAAAATAAAGGAAAATATTCATAAATTATTTAAAAAATAAACTTTAAAAATATGCTAAAAAAATTCATATAGTTCAAATATTAAGTAACAAAATTGTAGCATAAGAAAATATATAAAAATTATCTAATAGTTCCGCAGACAGTTTTGCGAACAGTTCCGCGGACATGCTTATTTTATAACATAATAAGCATGTCCGCGGAACTATCAGTTCCGACAGTTCTCTGTATTAGAGGAAATGTAACAAAAACATTCTAAATATCATTTCATGATTGTTCTCTTTCTTATGTTACAAGCAAAAACAAACATATAGTCTATTATTTCATTCATTCTCTCTCACAAGCATTATCGTTTTGCTTGCCATCACTGAAACAATTCGTCTAAGCAGTAATATGTATGCGGTAAGTGCGAAAGAGATGTCGGCTTATGTTGCTCATTAGAAAAAATTTCATTTCAATCGGAACTGTTTGGACATGCTTAAATCGTACAGAAGGAACGATTGGAACTATGTCCGGGAGTGAACATAGTTCCATGAACTAAACATGTCCGGAACGACCCAACTCTACTCACAAGTGTATTGAAATTACCATGACTGTAACATGTTATAAAATAAATTAAATAATAGGTGTGTTTCAGTACTCTACACTGTGTAAGATTTGGGTAAGTTCAAACTGAGAGAGTAAAAATGAAACGTGAGAATAGTTGCAAAAGTACGGAAACAGCTTCTAGTAAGTTTCAAGCACAAAACAGATGATTTTGACCGCAGACATGTCAAACGTAAATTGCACCAATTAAAATTATCGTCAATTTGTTTGTGAAGTTGATGCTTGTTTTTCTTGAGGCTTGTTCTTACTTTACTCGGAGTCTTGAGTTCTAGCACTCTATGTGCACTATGTGTGCTCGAGAGAGTGGTTTTATGCTTTTTCTTCTACTCCCATTTTAAGCACAGAAAGTACGGAAACATAAAATAGTGTCCCACAAGTTACACAATGTGAGTACGGAAGCACACCTAATAATTTATGTTGTTATTATGTTTATTTATATTATTTATGTTTTTGTTATGTTAATAACTTTATGTTGTTTTAAATTTTTGAATTTAAAGGCAATTTTATTACAAAAAACCATTAAATTATCAAATCTATGAGACTGCGAAAAAGCTTCGCTTCTCTCATGTGTCCAACGACGCACATGTTTTTGTTTTGCAAAAAAATAGCTTAAAACTATGCTTAGGCCATCTATTGGTTTTAATTTTAAATTTTGTATATTTAGATTTTCGGCTTAGGTGAATCAAATATTTTTTTGCAGGGTTTTATCGAAGTATGTGCTTTCAAAGCGATGTATTAAACAATAAATTGCTGGGGTGAATAAGCATAAGTTTATAATTTCCATACAATTCTCTCTACCCAAGCCGGCTTAGGTGATTTAACTATGGATTTTTTTTCTCTCCGTGTAGTAACTTTTTGCGGCACAGTAAACAAAATTCATTATAAAGTAAGATTAGTTCATCAGATTTTAAAATTAATTGCACTAAAAAATTGTGACAGATTTCGCTGAATTTTGACTTCCTATATATAGACCAAAAACTACTTCCATTTTTGTCATGTTCAAATTGCTTCTTTTTTGCTATTTTTTTTTTTTTTTTTTGTTTTGGAGCCAAGATTATGCCTACTACAAACTTTGACACTAATTAAAGCGCTGCCTAAGAACTTTAATGTTAACTAAAAAAGAAATGCAAATAACAATATACTTACTTTGCCTTATTTTCACTTTAAATATGTGCGACGGTCACGTTTGACTGTATGGAAATAGCCATATGGATTTTTTTTTTTATTATTATTCTTACATGGGGTATGTAAGAACAAAATCTAATCATGAAAGTAAAGTATTTTATATTATAAAAATTATCGCATTTTTAATAATAATAACAACAAAAGTTTTTAATAATAAAAAAAATTTTAATAGCTTTTTAAGATTGGTTTTTCTATTCAAAATATTATTTTATTAATTAAAAAATTATTGCTGGTGACTTCACAAACGCAACGTTTGTGGAAGAAGTGTTTCTAAAAGTAAACACTTGCATTTTCGAACTAAAAAAGACATGTTTTTGTCCCTCTGTTTTGCGATAGAATTGACCGATTCCAGCAAGGTGTATGGCAGGTGTATGTATGGTATAGGTGAACATGACATTTTTCGAAACATTTCTACTGTTGCCGAGCAAACAACAAATGAAATAGAAATGCGAATTTTAGATTATTTTTTTATTTCTCTCCAAACAACGTACAAGCAATAAAGACATGGACGTAGCCAGGATAGCAGCCAGAGGGGAACAAATTTTTTTTTAAAAGCTTGAAGTTGGATTTTAGAAAAATTTTCGTTTAATTAAAAAAAGTTGAATTTGTAGTGAAAAAGTTTTCGGCACTTTGAAATGAAATATACTCCAATGAAATAAAAAAAAAAAAAAAAAAAAAACGAAATGGCCATTTCAGCCCTTGAAAGGACTTTGACCGAGCATCTTATGACCAGTTGTGTTGTGTGTGATGTGAAATGTTTGCACACAAATGATCGAGAACTGGACCTACATGTTTTACGCCGACTCCGAACGGCTTATGTTCTCAAGAAGCTTTTCATGGCAGTTTTTACTCTCTGAGGTTTGCCATTGTCTGCAGAGAGGTGACGGCCGAACAGAAAAATTAATTCAATTGAAAAAATTTCCTGTGTCAGATGGAGGATTCGAACCTGAGTTCTCTGGCGTAAGAGTCGCACACTTTACCCACTACGCCACGGCCGCCACTCCAATGAAATATGGGAGGTAAAAAATTTTCCAAAACAACAACAACAACAATGAGTGCTGATTAATGACCAATGAGTAAATATCTTATTCATTCTTGTATATAAATAAAAATAATAAGAATTTTAGTGCTACTTAATTCTTTTTTTTTGAGTTTCATCTATACTATTATATAAAATTGAAGTGGAAATTTTTGTTTCCAGGGTCGATTTTTATGAAAAAAGTTTTAAAATGTCATATTTGTGTTATAGCATGCATAGAGGCACTTTTATATCGAAATTTTAATAATTAGTATGCTTAATTAAAGTGTCAAGTTTTTACAGAAATCATACCTGATGCCACGAATTGCTTGATCGTTTTCTTACCATGTGTTTGTGTTGTGAGAATTTCAATAAATTCCATGTTGTTCCCTACTGTTCTCTTTTTCCGCTCAGCCAGTACAGCACAACATAAAAAACAGATGAGCCACGCGCAAGGCGAAGAAAGAGATACATATAATTGCAGTGCCAAGGTTGGTTTATAAGGTTGTCGCAGGGCTGATCGCACTCTCTTCTCAGTATCCATAATTGTCAAAACCAAGGTTGATTTATAAGGTTGTCGCAAGCATGGTATAATGATTTACAAGGTAGGAGTGACAGCTCTGTTGGCGATTTGGAGTTGTCAAAAACACATTGAAAGAGAGAAAACGAAGAAGCAGCAAAAAAGACGAAAAGTAACACTTTGTTTTGATTTGACAACTCCCGATCGCCGCTCGTGAGAAAAAAGGTAGTTGTCAAGGCTACCTCGTAAATTATTGTATCATGGTCGCAAGGGAGAGAGCGAGTACCCATGAAACCAGCCAATTTTGCGAATGACCACGAAAGAAAAACGGATGATAAAAGAGAGAGCTTGCAGATTTTCATTGAGATGTCAAGGTTTATTAATACAGGTTAAATCATTTGAGAGAAGCTCGGTCGAACTGTCAAAATGGATAAAAGGAAATCAAAAAAAAAAAACCTGAATCTGTAAAATTTTTAGCTAACAGCTACTTTGACAGTTCGAGCAAAGGCAGAAAAAGAGTGCCTTTCTCTCAAGTGACTTAACCTATATTAATGAACATTGTGAGCTGTCAACTTCGATTTGACAATTATGGGTATTCGCTCTCTCCTTTGCGGCAACCTTATAAATCAACCTAAGATGCAAAGCAAAACACAACAAAACAAAAGAAAAATATGTTTTTTATTTTGTTTGACATGCATTGCCTTAAAGGCTGATGTCACACGGTGATCGTTTGGACGGCGCTTAAAAGTTGTTGTTGGATTAAAAAAAAATGTGTTAACGTTCTTTATTGATAGAAAAAAACAACTGTGTTCTGCCAGTCTATATATAAATAGGGGAAGGCAAACCCATTTTCTCCTATATTTCTCAAACGATTTTGATATTTTTTTTTCAAAAAATGAATCAGAGTAGGGAGAAGCACCGACGAGTTTTAAAGAAAAATGCTAACTGGAATACCCGGCGTTGCTCGGGGGTGATATAGCATTCAGGGTGTTTCTAAAACGATTTTGATGTTTTTTTTTTTTAAATGAATCAGAGTAGGGAGAAGGAGTGCACCGAATAGTTTAAAAGAAATGCAGCAGGAATAACCGGCGTTGCTTGGGGGTATTTCTCGGGGGGAGGGGGGGGTATAATTTCGACCACTGGCGTAATCTTAATAAAATTATATTCCAAATAGTAGGGTTTTTTGTATTTATATTTGTGGCCATTTTACTTTTTTGTGCATATAAGTGCTGCTAAAAATTAAAATTTGAAGTTTAAAATTTTATAGTTATAGTTTCAATAAACATTTCGTTTACGAGAAAAATGTGTTTTGATAAAATAGTAGCACTTTAAGAATTTTTGTTTTTTTATTATTATTTTTTTATACCTTTTGCGATAACTAAGGAGGTCAGCTTCCCCCCTTTCGGCTCCCTAAGCCCTTGAATAAAGACATAAAACTGAGCAGTAAAAGCATAACAAAAAAGAATTTTTCTGATTAAAATTGAATAAAGCATGAAAATAGCAACAAAAAATAAAAACAAAAGCACAAAAACAAAAACACCAGTTAAAACAATAAACATCAACGGTATACGAGATAAACTAACATGGACCAGGATGGCTACGAATTCCAACTTTGTACAAAAAAACATTTCTGATGAAATTTTCTGGACATACACACACACACAAAAATAAAACACACACAACACAGCATTGCAAAAACACACGCAGTGTTAGTTTTTGTTACAACAAATGATAGGAGGGCAACAAAAGCATTAAACCTAAGCTAACAACATAGAAAGAAGGAAGTTAATAGATCAAATGTGACGCTTACTTGATAATTATATGATTTAAACATGAGGAAAAATATGCTCATAGCATAACTTTACGTTCATTTTCACTTAATGGCTTGAAAAAAAGTGAGTTGTTGAAAAAATTGCATGGAGTGTAGTAGTTCTTATAGCTTACCATTAATGTGAGGGTTTAATTTAATAGATGATACGTGTTTAAAATTAAAATTGAAATTAATTTTATATCTGTGTTTAATAATAAAAACTGGAAATGATCATTTAAGCTGAAATAGTATTCACTCCGAGGTTAATCTAATACTTTATCCTCAAAGTTAAAGCATAATATCTGTGTCGATAAGCACTAACAGCCTAAGTCGACTTAATACAGAACAGATTTATTGATGACCTTAGCCAAAGTTATAACACAAAAACAAAATACCTAAAATAAAATAATATAAAACTTATATGTCAATTGAAAACTTTGAAGCTAGTTTTCTCGAAACTTTGAAATCAGACTTAAGCTGTTATCGCTTATTGACACAGAGATGATAAAAAGATCGAACAATAATACGATATTTATCTATATCCATCTATACTATTATAAAACAGTGAAGTGCTTATTTTTATTTCCAGGTATATTACAAAAGTATTGTGCCAATTTTTATGATATAAGCTCTAAAATAAAATAGCAATTTTTGTGCTACAGTATAGTATAGGGGTATGTTCATTTCGATATTTTTATAATCAGTTTATTTAATTAAAGTGTTAAGTTTTTAAGGTATCATCCTCGATGTCACGAATTACTTGATCGTTTTCTTTTCACGCGTTTGTGCTGCAAGAGCAATAAACTGCATGCTGCTCTCTACCTTCTCTTCTTCTGCTCTGCACAATATACATGTTAAAGGGCTGCACCATTATACAATGATAATGTAGGACCAGCTTCGCTGAGTGCTCTCACGCGTCAACGAAGAGTGGATAATGAGAAGGAACATATATGTCAATACGACGAATTTAGTAGAAGATGCAAATGAAGAAAATATTTTATGTTTCCAAGTTGCAAACAGTGCGGTCGTGGGTGTTACATTTGTGCTAATTTGAGTGAAAATATTATAAAAAAAGTGTAATAAAAACTATCAAATGTGAAAGAAGTCTTAAAATTGCAAAAAAAAACCTGTAACAGTTTTAACTTAAAAACAACTGCGAAACGTGAGCATAAAGAAATTTGCGATGAACAGCTGATTTTGACACCAATCTCGCTTTATTCTGCTTTCTAGTCCATTCCTCTCCGAGTCGACCCTACTTTATAATTCTGCCATGGGCTGCACAAATGCATTTAAATTGCTCTGCAAAGCATTTGTGAGGAGCGCAATTACTTTCGCTCTCTTATTCTCATTTGCGGATATCGTTGGTGTATGCGTACAAATAGTTGGAAGTATGCGCAAATGGAAAACCGGTTGAAAGCAAAAAGTATTTATTAATTGCCTATCACGCATTAATTCTGTAAATAAAAAGAACTTGCGAGAAGAGTGCAAGTAAGTAAGTATTCGAAATACTTGAGTATTTAAGAAAATAAATTTTGAGTTGCATGTGTTTATGAAAATTTTAATATTAATAAAAACAAAGAAAAAAAAGTTTAGTTAAAGATAAGGAAAACGCAACAAATATTTCTAATAATTTAATTTAGTTGGTGGTAATCAGTATATACATTATTATTCGTTAATGCAAAAATTATTCGGCGGCATTATTCAAACTGCTATTAATGTCGGTATTTGTAATAAAAGAATTACTGTTTGAAAAGTAATTCAATATCAACTGGCAACAGCATTATTTCAACATACGCAAATTCTTGGAGTATTCAATTGCCGTGATAGGGCCGATAACTAAAATAATCGATAAGAGCAAGCTGCGGAAGTCATTTGATCCTAGAGAGAGAGAGAGAGAGAGAGAGAGAGAGAGAGAGAGAGAGAGAGAGAGAGAGATAGAGAGAGAGAGAGAGTTAAAATATTATTTGTTCTGTGAGCAACAAGTAACGGTCTAATGCAGTCTCTTTGCTGAATTCTGCTACAAGTGATGTACTTAGCTTAAAGTACTTGATGTAGTCCTTAACTACATATACATTAGAGCCCTGCATGAGTATGCTTTTTCGCCTCCCTGAATATATTCTCTTGCTATAGAATAAAAATTTTCTCTATACCTTTTCTGATTTGCTCATATCTGCTCATACACTCTCTTTGTTTTATTCAGATATAAGAAACGATGAGAATAAGAGCACGATGCTTTACTAACAGCAGCAGGTAGCAAATAAAGCAATAAAATATAACAAAAATATCAGTGTTCATACCAAGGTTGATTAATATAGGTTAATTCACTTGAGAGAAGCTCGGTCGAACTGTCAGAATGGATGAAATGAAATCAAGAAAAGAAAAACCTGAATCTGTACAGTTTTTAGCTAACAGCTACTTTGACAGTTCGAGCAAAGACGGAAAAAGAGTGCTTTTCTCTCAAGTGACTTAACATAAATTAATGAACCTTGGTTCATAGCCTAAATATTTTCTTATTCGTTCGTTTGTAGAAATAGATGTTTTTTGTATTATTACCCAAAGAAGGGTTGTAGATAAGGGGTAGGTGTGTTGGGAAAAATATTGAGGGGCAAACAATAATAGGACCAACTCATATATTTGACCCCTCTAGGAGTTCAGCTACGGCCGATATAAACTATTTTCGACAGCTTTTGTGTTTTTTGTATGGAGACGACCCAAAGAAGGGTGGTAGATAGGTGTGCTCTGGAGAAATGTTTAGGGTCAAAAAATAATAGGACCAACTCACGTATTTTACCCCTTTAGGAGTTCAGCTACGGCCGTTATAAGCTATTTTCGACAGTGGTTGTGTTTTTTGTATGGAAGGAAGCGAATAAAGCAACAAACAATAACACAAATATGCATTAAGAACAACAAAAAGCTTATTGCGGTGAAAGCCCAACATATTAACTCTTATTCTGGTCACTGCAGCATATACCTGAGTATTCGTGTAGTTTATTAAGTGCTCAGAGAAAAAACTGAAACAACGCATAGATCGCAAGCTCACCTCAGTGCAACCTCAGTGCAGGAGTGTATGAAAAGAGAACAGAGAACAAATAAAAAGTTATTCTCTTGCGCTACACGACCTGTGGCTACACGACAACAGTTTACATTTATTCGCTTGCAGCTTTGCTTGCAGTGACTGCTACAGCAGAGAATTAGTGTAAGTTCACTTGATGAATATATTCATGAAGAGCTCTCATATCACTACGGGGAAAGCAGAGTCAATTGCCCGGTTACTGGTCCCTTGACAGCTTTAATGGACAGCTATCACAGGATAGGCCTGATATAACTCGTCACGCAACAGATTTTTTTGTGCCTGTTATGGGGCAGATTTAACTTTACTCATCACGGGACCAATTTTGAATGATACAAGCGGAAACAGATCTATTAAAACTCAATGCTGTATTCGTATTGTGCGAAAATTTAAAGTTGAAAATAAAAAATTTGCATTTATCACAGAATAATTATTTAACAAAGTGATGGACAATATCGATAATGGATAATTATTGATATATAATTTATTTTTCTATTCCTGCATTGTTTGAATCTTTAAATTTCATACGAAATAAGTTTTATTCAGTCCCAGAAGAGTAAGTTTAAGTTCTTAAGATAAAGTTCAAGAACATTTTGGAAATTGTCAATGCAAATTTTTTCATCAACCGTGAATATTCATGAGAGTAATAAAAATTGAATCCCTTTATCTGATATCTTAAAAATGAAAATTGCCTTGAGCCACTGGCATGAAGTGAATGACCCAAACTAAATGACACAAATTATATTATTTGAAAAAATTTAAGTTAAGCAAATTATTCATTTTATCTCAGAATTTTTTTTTTTATTTAAATTAGTTGAACATTTGGAAGTTGCGCTTATATATTAAATTAAATTAATATTTTACTAAAATGTAAGCTTTGTGTAATTTTATAAAAATATAGAAAGTTGGGGTTTGGATCTCAGTAGGTTAGGTCACAAATCTGTTTTTCCGGGCCGGTCACTGAACAGGTCTTAGGTGATGCAAAAGGTGGCAATTGGTCCCTTTCAATGACAACGCCATGTAAAAGTGACCGGTCGGTTTCATATGTTGGTGGCAGAACTGGAACAGGTCCCTACCCTTGGGGACCTATCATATGATAGGTTCAGAACCGGTTCTTTTCCCCAGATTTTTGATGTTGCTTTTATAGCAACTCACATTAGCAATTTCTTTGGTCATCTTGAAACATTGAGGTTAAAACTGTACTTTATAAAATTTTCACTTATGTTCAACTGAAATGGGTGCCGCCTAAAAATTAATTTTTTGAAATAAAAATTTTTAGAAAAATAGTAGAAAATTTTAAAGTTTGATGAAACGGTCTACTTAATAATTTTTCTCCTTCTGCTTAACCTTTCTGTGCACATGTCAGAAATCGAATAAAAATTTTATATATAAAAAAGTTGAAATAAAATATTGTCAACATTTTCACATGTTGTAATTATTTTAACACTTTTCAAAAAATTCGTAAAAATTCACTCATTTTCGTTCGTCCTAATGGTTTTCTTCCCTTAAAATTTGAGTATTATTTTTTAATTAAATATCCTTCCTTTGCGATTGCATTGTAAATTACTTAAATTTTTGCCTTATATTGCGACGAAAGAATAAGTTTAATACGCTCAAAAATGCATGAGTTAGTTTTCTTTAAACGTAGAAAACGATGAATCTCAGTTTATCCAGACTTCCAGATGCTTACAAGTAAGCCGCTGCTCCTGCTACTGACTGCATTGAGCAACGAAGACAACTACAACAAAAAGGATGACATTTTCAACAACGAATAATATATCAATTATTAATGGCAATAGAAAAATACCAGTAAAGCAGATCTTGATGATGATGATGATGATGGTGATGATTATGATGATGATGATGATGATGATGATGATGCTGTTACTTTTAAAGATGAAGATGAAGAAGACATTCACCGACTGAGTAAAAGAGTGACTGAGTGACGATGATGTGTCTTCGTGCATTTTTCATAATTTTGCAATTTCCAAGGATACACAGGGATTTACAGCACAGTTGAGCTCTGAGCTTAATACACATACAAACCTTATTTTTTAAAACACACTATAGTGAAAATCCTTTGGTAAATGCAGCCAGGAATGGCAACATTGAGAAAAAAAACTAAAAAATATAAAGCAAAATAAAAAACCTGACTAAATACAAAAACAAAGATGTACATATAAAGCAGCTAAAGCGGAAGCTTCAAACGTTGAAATGATTTCAGTAAAGCAAACTAATCCGCAAGGATCAACAGCGCGGCAAGGAATTGAAGTTGACTTTGAATGCTGTGGGAAGTGTTAGTGACACTCACTCAAAACGATAGATGGAGTGGAGTGAAAACGCGTAAAGTGAAGGCATATTAAGGACACAGTTAGACAGTTGGACAGAAGGACGGATGGTGGAACACAGAGCGACGTACATGCAGGCAGCAGCTATTCGCAAAGACAGGCAGGCTCGGGTTGAGTGCTGCCTGTGATCGGTGACAATTGCAGCAGCTGCTGCAATGCGTTGATGTTTGCTTTGAATTGCAAACGATGCTGATGACGATGACGATGACTTTGATGGCGACAAAGACCAAGCAAGTAAAACAGCAAAAAGGATGTGCCAAATGGTTTGAGTGAGTTGTTGTGAAATGACGCTGACACCAACATGCACCACTGATGCTAGCTGTTTATAGTGTGCTAAGAGTATGAAGTCATTTCAAAACACACTGTGTCCACACTTTGCATATGTTATTACCTAGCAAGCGCAGAATATTCCACGAAATTTGATAAAACTTACTGCTACTATACGTTATGCTCATAAATATGCAAGTCATTTAAACAGTAGAAAATTTAAGTAGTTTTTAAATATTCAATGAATTTCCGACACCAATTCCAACGCTTCATTATTTTATATGCAAAATTTAGCTAAAAATGAAATTCCCTAAATTTTTCTGCTCCAAGCGTAAATTCCCTGAACGCATTCGTGCAAATTCAGCCGGTGGAAAAATGTTATTATTTAGATTCAGGTAAAATTTTTACCACTCTAACCGGAGAGTAGGCAGCTAAAGTATGCAAGAGTTTTTCGCTCATTTCATTTACGCTTTCATATCCGTTTGGCCGCGTGGCTTATTCTTATTTTATTCCCTGTGTAGTCATTTTCTTTTATCACTAGAGCAGAGCCTGTGCATTCCATTTTCATATTGCCATAATCATGGCTCTTTTTTTTTTTTTGTGCTTTTTAGCTGTCCTTTGCCCGCCAGTTTTAAACAGTGTTAACAAAAAACCACTGTCTGTTTTCTGTATTGTTTTCGCATCCCTTGCTTTAAATTATTTTAGCTAAATATATTAAGGTAATTTTTTTTTTTTTGCCAACAGTTGCCATAATTTCTATGCTATACGGTTGGGTATAGAATTTTTGGCTTCCTTTAAGATAAAAGAAATATTTTTCCTTAGGTTGTGCTGATGCAAAAAAGATAAATAAACATTTCCTGGTAATTTATGTGAGTTGGAGGCATCTTCGACATTTTGAAAATATGCATCCTGTCACAGATATTGGCTCTTGTTTCGTTATTAAAATAAAAAATGTGTGATTAAAGCCGTAATTTGTTTGGTCTGAAATCAAGATCTAGATATTGCTTTGCATTCACTAGCGTAGCTAGGATATTGAACACTCAAGGCGAGTAATGATCTGCCGCCCCCCTCCGCTTTACATCATTTCAGCGAAACAGTCAGTTTTTAAACTTGCTGAATTTTATCCAAACGACTTGGACAACAGAGACTTGTTTAACGATATCCAGCACGTTATACTTCTACTGAAAAGAGCGACGAAAAATGATGAGATGGTGTAATTTTTGCCTGAGCAACTTTTATTTTACAATCCTTATATGGGATGGGAACCTACAAGGCATAAGCGACAGCACTAAAGATATTTCTTACTATACACGTTTCCGTTGCTTCCTACAAAAGATCATTCAGCAAACTTAAATTGATCAAATCGTACTTGAGATCAACCATGAGTAGGCTATCAAATCTTGCAGTTTTATCAATAAAATGTGAAACTGCAGTGACTTTAAATTACGATGATACTCGTATAATATGCGAATTTGCGGTCATTAAAACGAGAATGGTAAACTTTTAAGTTTTTTATTCTCATGGGAAAAAATGTTAAATTTGCTCAATACGTTTTAAGTTATGTGTTTATATAAACCGCAATAATTTTTCAATTATTAAAGTTTATATTTTACCGAGCTCAAGGTTAATGTTGCTTTCCGAAGAAAACAACTGAAGGAAAAACAACTAATACCCTATATACAGTGTCAATCACATAGCAGAGTAGACAGCTCTTTCGTTGGCCGCTACGCCAACTCATCATTAGCCTTTTTTCGTGATTCTTGCTGTGATCCACTAAGCTCTTAATTTTCTACTTGTTTCACGAATGCAATTAGTAAATTACCCTGAATTGCATGTACGTGAATACAAATGATATGAAAGCAGCTTAAAGTTCTTCTAATTTGTGAAACATACTTTCAGGGAAATAAAGTTCTTTTATTCGAAGCTTTCTAACTACTAAAAGATTTTGTTGTGCTAGTTGTTGTTATTGGAGTTAATATAAACACATAACTTAAAACTTATGAAAGAATGTCGTAATTAATTTACAAATAAATTTGCTAAATACTTAAAAATTTAAAAAAGTTTTTCGATCGAAAAAAAAAATTTTATTTCAACTGAGACTGTTATTTTTTTTTTAATAACTCTTGACCTTATTTTAATAAACGAAGTTTGTAAAAACAAAAATGTTGTGTCCAATTTTTCGATCGTTTTTCCGCCCCCAAACTGTTGCATCCATCCGGGGCGACCGCCACATTCAGCTTCCCTAGTTACGCCACTGTTTGCATTGTCACCGATAGGTATCAGAGACCTGCAGCGAATCGTTTTTTTACGATTCTAAATCACTTGTCAAAAACCGAGTGTGAATGCGTGCGGTTGCGCACAACAACAACAACCACTTTCACGCAAAGCATTCTCATAACAGCGATGAGCAACGAGTGCCGCTGTTTTCACTCATCGCTCATTAGAAAACTGCTGAATTCTAAGCATATGATTCTAAGCACCCTCAAAGACTCTAGAGTCATTGACTGATTTGCGTGCACTTTAGTATTGGCGTGCGTTTTCCTTGTTTTACTTTTGTGTTTTACGTGTCGATTAAGACAAAAAGCCAGCTTCTTTGTTGGGGATCGCTTGGTCAAAGACTTGAATTGTAGCAAACTTACTTTATAATTGTATATTGTCTATTATTTGTTCCTTGTTGTATTGTTTTTAATCAATTTTTTAAATCACTTTCACACTTGCAATGATGAATTGCTGAGCACCTTTATGTTTAGGGATGCCGTAAGGAAAGCGGCAATCCAAAATAAACGGATTGCTGCTGTTAATGATTTATATATTATACAATGATTTTATTTAATATTTTAATTATAAAAATTCTTTATTCTTTAATTATGATAATTTTAATAATTCTTAAAAAATGTTTCCAAGAATTATTTAATATATTTTTTTTCAATAATATTTTCACAATTCTTCACTAATTTCTATCAATAATTTTTTAAATTTTTTTTATTAAGTGCATTTAAATGCATTTAAATATTTTTTAATACTATTTTAAGATGTATTTTCTTAATATATTTTTTTTTTTCAATAATATTTTCACAATTCTTCACTAATTTCTATCAATAATTTTTAAAATTTTTTTTATTAAGTATATGCATTTAAATATTTTTTAATACTATTTTAAGATTTATTTTCATACATTTACCGAGTCCGCTAGTATTATATGTATATAATAATAAATTTATATATTGTATGTATAATAAAATATGCCAGCGGCAACACTGCACGCGATTTCCCTTAAAGACTCTTGAATCATAAGGAATAACTCTGGAATCATTTGAATCATTGAGCGGCATTCTTATGAGCGATGAGTGAAGGCGGCAGCACTCGTCGCTCATTGCTGTTATGAGGATGCTTCGCACGCACTCGCATTCGGTTTTTGATGGATGATTTATAGTTATTCGTTCGAATCATAGACTCGTTGCAGTTCTCTGATAGGTATCACACGATAATAACTGTCCATGGAAAAGTGCTTGCAGCTTATACGTCTTCTGAATACTGGAGAAGTTTGAGTTCAACATACTAATTTTTTTCTTATGTTATTCTTAAAATAAATAAATCTGTTCATATTTATACCCCAACGTATACTGCGTAAGGGGTATATTAACACTGTCATTCTATTTGTAATGCCAATAAAGAGGCATGGCTAGTATAGAAAAGCATATATATTTTTGATCAGCATCACCACCTGACTCGATTTTGTCCGTGTGTCCGTCTGTCAGTCTGTGATCACGATGACAGCCGTAATATTCAAGTTATCGCAATGAAATTAAATATATAAGCTTATTTCTTAAAAATGCAGATCAAAATCGAGAATGAGCCTTACAAAGAGGTTTAATATTAACCGTAAAATCTCTTAAAAATCCGCTCAAAGTACAGAAATGTCTTGGAATTTTGCACATACGTTTTGATATTTAATATAGACCATCACTATGATATTTGGCAAAATCGGATGAAAACCACGCCGACCTCCCACACAAAGTGACGTCATCAATATAGAAAAACTTACGTAAATATATAAAACTGAATGACATCGTGTCTGCATGCACACAAACTCCACCCACATCTTTTATCCAACCCATACATATATTCTTTGGTATAATTTGGAGTCTTTAGACTAGAAAAGTGGGTGTGGCATTTTAATTTTAATCAAACTTCTGTTACACCGTGTGTCAGACTTCAACCAAATTTTTCACACACAATCCTTTGCAATTTGAGCAATCTTAAGTGTATAAAATTTGGTGGTACTAGACAGGGGGCGTGGCACTTTATTTTTAAGCTAGCTCCATCTGCATACATATATTCTTTAGTATAATGAGAAGTCTTAAGCCCACCTAAGTGGGTGGGATTGTACAAGGGGCGTGTCAATTTAATTCTTATCGAACTCCTTCTACACCGTTTTTCTGACTTCAACCAAATTTTGCAAATATATTCTTTGGAATAATGTGCACTGATTAGTCTGCAAAATTGGGCTGAACTAGACAGGGGCGTGCCACTTTAATTTAAATCGAACTATTTCTATAGCGTTTGTCCGACTTCTACCAAATATTCCATTTCCTTTGGAATAATGAGCAGTCTGTAGTCTAGAAAATTGGGCGGAATTGAAAGGGGGTCGTGGCACTTTAATTTTAAATTAAATTATTTTACACCGTTGGCATGAACTTGCACATACCAATCGAATTTAGCACATATATTCTTTAGCATAATGAGCAGTCTACAAATTAATCTATGTGGCAGCTAAGGGTAAAATAAAATTAAGCTTAGGACACAAATATTTTCGCAGATTTTATATGAACATTTTTTAGGCGACTAAAGACCTTAAATACACGTCAATACGGCTGCGGGGGGCTATTTTAGCTTCGGTATCCTGCCGAAGCTCCATTCCTTACTAGTTTTTTATTTTCTATAGCACATTTCAGCAAAATCCAAAAAAGTTAAAAATTTTCGAAAAAAGTAATGGCAAAACTAATTTATTTAACTCTTTAACATATCTTAAATCTTAGTCTTAAATCATTTAATCTTTTATTTTCATACTAAAAATAGAAAATCCTTAAGAGTGTAAATACAAAACAGCAAATCCTTTACTCAGCTTTTGTAACAACTTATTTATAGTTTAAACTTAGCATTTATTCTATTGGAAAATAGAGCACTGTAAACATTTTTCAAAAATTGTATATATCTGTGGTCACAAGTTATAACAGCCCAGCTTCAAATATCGTTAATAAGGGATGTTTTATTTCCTCATATCGTCCGATCCCCGGAAGTTAACAGAACAATCCGACATGGATCTTGTACACCAAAAAAAAAAAAAAATAATCACGAATTTTTCAACAAAAATTTTTTGTTAGCTTTGACAGGCAAATTTTTCGTCACAATAACAAAAATTTCGTACATTTAACGAATGTTTTGTTGCTAGAACAAAAAAATTTTTGAACATTTGTTTCCTAACAAAATCCTAACAAAAATGTTCGTTAATTTAACAAAAGCAGTTTCTATCGTAACAAAATTTTTGTAACCACAACAAAAATTTTTCTCATATTCTCACAACACAAAAAGAATGTAATATAACGGAACTTTATAGTTAGCGTCGTTGAAAAAATTCCGCTTGTTATACGTTACCGCTTCCATCATTCGCGCGCAGAAAGTGTGTTTCTTCAAGTAATGAAACATTTCTGGAAAATTTTTCAAGTTATGAGGAGTTAAAAGGAGCTTTTAGTGAGATAAAGGAGCAAAATCAATTGCTCACTGTCTTGCATGGTAAGTTTATTTATTACTAGCTTAAACCCGCCGCTTCGCCGGGTTTTCAAAAAGTTTTCATTCAAAAATTGATAGTGGGTAGGCTTGATTTTTCGCTACCAAAACGATTTTTTATTGTTTAAGTAATACTACAAATTATTAACCTTAAGATTGTTATATCATCTGATAGGAAATCGAAAACCTAAATTTTGGATTTAATTTTTTTTACAACAAAAACAACTTTTATCCAATTTTTTGGCTTAAACTAAAAATTTTTGAACATTTCTTAAAAAAATTTTTAAAAATATTAATACTTTGGTTTAGTAAAAATTTCAACTTATGTTTGAAGGATATTTTAACAAACAACATTTTTCAAAAAAAATTATTGAAATCCATTGCAAACTGACTGAAATATTTGCCTTCAAAGCTAAAAGTGTGAATTTCAAGTCGTTTTTCTCTCATTCTCAGCTTATAATTAATACTAAAAATATTTGGTACTCAAATTTTTCACAGTTTTCAAACTACATACATGATTTTGGTATCAAATTGATGGAAATTTAAAAGCGTTTATTGATTTTGTTCTCGTTTAACCGAAGTGCAATTTAATCCATTAGGGCCGAAAGAAAACCATAAAAAACAGACATTTTTAGACTTGAAGCAACATTTTGGTGAAAACTATGTATGCCATTGAGCAGAAATAAGTTATTATTGCATGCTAATTTTACTTTTTTTAAAAAACTGGCACTAAAACTTTTGAAATATTATGCAGTATTTAATGAAAATTCGAGACGCATATGTTTCCATATAGTAACATTGGTTGTTAATGGGTTAAAATAAAGTATCCTATTGCACTCTCTGCTGACCTATAAATATGTGTACAAAATTTTATAAAAATCTGAGTTGTCGTTTAAACGTGATGAGTGAACATAAAAAGTGGCTACAGATTTATTAATAGTATAGATTAAAACTTGTAAGAATTCTTGTGCGAGCTGCTTAACTTTTTTCGCTAGCACGTGAAGTAGACGTGGAAGCTCTTAAATTTAAAAAGCTGATCCATTTACAAGAAATCTTTCGAGCAATACCTAACACACCCGTTGGTCAAAGAATTTTGTTTGAGAAGAAGTTGTTTAACTGGCAAAGAAATTTGGTAAGTTTTTATTGATTTTGTTAGCATAACTTAACTATAATTTTTATTAATGGTTTGTTTGTTAAAATAGGGTACTCAGGCTTACTGCGAACACTGCTCAGCTTTTCTATAAACACAGTTACAACATACATACAATTTTGCTGACATTGCTGCAGGTATAAAATGCTTTAAGTGCTTCAAAATATTTGAGAATTTAGCTTTACTTGTTCTTCATTTGAAATCTATTCATATTTTAACTACTAACAGTCAATACAGTGTCTAACAGTGTCGCCGTGTGGCAATTTATTCAAAATTCTTTTTATAAAAAAAACAAAATATGATATCGCTTTTCCAAAAATTACTCAAATTGAAAATGAAATTAACAAAATTACATAAATCTTTAATTGTAAGAACTTTTCGATCTCGAAAAAACACAATCAAATTTTATATGTGATATAAAATGATTTAAATTCTTTTGATTAAACAGTTTAATGGTTATGTATAGGTTCCTAGGTAAGCAATTAGGCATATTCAGAGTTGCCAGTATTTTGCCAGTATTTTGCCAGATTTTTTGTTATATTGACAAAAAAAATTTAGAAATTTGAAGAAACGATTTCATAAAATCCCATTTTTGAGAAAATTCGGGATATTGTGAGAAAAAATTAATCGTTATTCCAGGAGAACAGAAAATCCGGAAAAGTCGAGACATTTCTCATTCGATCGGGCGAAAAATTTCATGGATCTGGCAACCGAGTCGGTGGCTCTAGGATCGGTACTTTTCGAGATATTTTCAACATACCTCGAAAAAGGAAAACCCACAAGCTTAATGTGATAAAAATGCTGAAAACTCTATGCCGCATAGTACATTTGACAAAAAGTTTTGTTAAATTGAAGACAACAAAAATAAAAATTTTCCAAAAATGCTTCGTAAAATTTCTAAATTTTTTCGCCAATAAAACAAAAATGCTTTGTAAGGGTTACAAAATTTTTTTGATAAAATAACAAAAATACTTTGTTATGGGTACAACATTATTTTTTAATATAACAAATATGCTTTGTTAAGGTTACAAAACTTTTTTGTTAATGCAACAAAATTTTGCGTTTTATTAACAAAAGACTTTCGTTGCCCAAACAAAATTATTGTTTACCTAACATAGCTTTTTTGTTAAAACCTATGTAATTAACATTCATAAATAAACAAAAAATTACGTTGAATTGATTTTTTTTTTGTAAAATTTCAACTTGTTAAGATTTTGTTAAAACAACAAAATATGTGGTTAGAAATACATAATTTTTTTGTTATCATTTCATGATGTTAAAATAACAAAATCAGCTTTGTTGTCATAACAAAAAACTAGGTTGGATCAAAATTAACGAAATTTTTTGTTATGCTGACCTACTTTTTTTGTTAATTTAACATACATTTGTTTTTCGGTGTAGATACGGAGATAGTTAACGGAACAATAGAAGATGGAACTTGTAGATACATGAATGTCCCTTAATTTTTCCCAAATACCAGATCGTGTTTTTACGATATTTTGAGCTAGGCTGTTATGATTTGCGACCACAGATATTATTATACAATATTTATGCTTTTTTTTTACTCCTTCAATGGAAACAATCAAAATTTTATGTTTGTAAGAAATGTTATTAATATTCGTTGCAAATTATCATGTAAATTCAAAAACCAACATTAAATATTTCCCGCCTTTGCTAATCTATCTGTGCAATTTACTTTAATTCGCATAAAAATTTGTACCCAGGAAATTTCAATTTCTAAAGCTCAGTGTCGACAGTAAATTGGTATAAGTCAGAGCTAAAATTTTGACGCTTACCTTCTATTTGACATTCTGATTATAAAACTCGTAAAAGCAGAAACTAAGAGCAATTGAGAACGCGTTTTACTTTAAAATTGCTACTTATTGACAAACTACCCTCTTGAGTAACATTCAATGAATGGCAATTGATCGACCTTCAAAAAGTTTTTAGCTTCTGTTTGCAGTTATAGAGCTTTTCAGCATCAGCACACAATTACAAAACAAACCAGCGCACCATCACCCCTCCACACACACATACACACACACACACACTCACACCATACCCTGATACTCGCATAAATAAACAGACTTTAAGGCTCGCCTATGAAAATTCCAAAAATGATTTGAATGCTGAGCTGCCTCTATAGAATCTGAAGTCATGAGCAAAACTGCCGGGAATTCCCAGCGAATTCCTTGTTCAATGGTGCATGAAGGCAAACAAGATGTTGGGCGGGCGATAGCGGAAGTAGCATAAAACGTTAATAGTACGCAGTCAAAATATTTCAACAAAAATTGTAACAAAACTTCTTAAAAGGTTCTCTGGCACATGATTAGAACGACGTTGATGGGCAAAGGATCAGTAACGGCTAAATTGGCAGCTTCAATAGCAGCAACAAATAGAACATCAGAAACAACAACAACAAGAGTAATAATCACAAATAAAGAATATACGCCTGACAGCAGAGACTTAAAAAATATTTGCAATCGAATCGCATTTATTACAAATAACTTTAATAGCTGACATTTCAGAGGGTATGAGTTGGGGTTTGAACATAATAGGCGTTGGGTCGCATACCAAATTATAAGCGGAAGAGAAGCTGATTTTTCTTTTGCCACCTCCGTTATTGGTAATTCTCATGGGTATAATTTTTGCTCTAACCAAAAAAAAAAAAAAAAAAATTGCTTTGAAAAAAATCATCACATTATTGCCCCAACTTGTATTTCATTTTATGCCTTCTTTAAGACTTTGTATTGCTTAGCTTTGTGTTTGCCAAAGCTTTGAGAAATTTTAACAAGTTTCCGTTTTAACAGTCGACAACTTTGGCTACAGCTAAGAAAACAGCAGAGAGGCGAAGTGGGCAAAAAAAAAAAACAAGCTCGACTGTTTCCTTTTCAGCTTATTTGAATTCCTTGCAAGTTCTAGAAAAATTTGCAATCGGTTTGGTTTATGGTGCCATAAATGCTGCTTTAATGCGTTTTATGCATGCCACAGTAAATGCCAACATATGTGAAAATGTATGCGTGTGAATGATGCGAGTGTTTGTTATTTATATACATATTTTAGAGTGCAGTATTGATACTTATTGTAAGCCGTATTTGAAATTTAAATTATAGCGCATAAAATTTTAACGTCTTATAAAAGCAGAAAAGATTATAATGCTACATGCAGACATTTGCAGAATTATATAATCGCAGTTTATCTTTTGAGCGAAAATTTTGATTATTTTCAATTCAAATTGACTACATTAAAACATTTAATATTTAGATCTTAATATTTACCACTCAACATCTTACTTTGAAGATTTAACACTTGAAATTTCACATTTAATACCTAATATTAAACTTATAAAATTGAACATTTTATATATATATTATTACTTAACATTTGTCCACTCTAGCATTTAACACTTAATATAGTACACTTAACACATAATAACATATGTAACAACAAAAATTTAGCATATTATATTTAAAATTTAATACTTTATATCATAGATATAACATTTAACAATTAGCGTATAACATCTAACACTTAAAATTTTACCTTCAATATTTAAAAGTAAGCGTTCAGCATTTAAACTCAAACATTTAAATTTATTTCCTTTATAACATAAAACATTTAACACATAACATTTAAAATTTAACTTAAACTATCTAACAGTGAACATTTAACATTCAGCACTTCATATTTAAGATTTAATATCTAACATATAATATTTGAAACAAGCTTATACCCGGCTTATACTTATCCCTTCAAAAAGGACGTAGCTTGAGTGAGGACATGCTTTTATAGTAATTTCGTACCGAATTTCATTGATGTATGACTTATTTCGAAAGCTATAGCGAATATTTGGTGTGCTGGAAAAGTACCATGCCACTCGTCCAACGCCCATTAAATGTTACCAGTGAAACGGCATGTGTAAATAGACGTCGACTACTGAATTTCGAGGCTGTGCGACCTATAATTCCAAAACTGTGCGATATCGAACATTTGAAGTGTATTTAAAGTGCCTTTTACGATTGGCACCACACCTCACAGGAACACTTTAAAGGCTTTGGTATAAAAATTGGCTCAGCAGTTTCAGAGTATTTAAGTGATATACACATATACCCACATACGTTTATACATTAAGTCACCTCACGCTCCATAAAAAAAAGTTGCTCGGTCCGGTTCATCAAAATAATCCATGGCCTATGTTATGATGATCCCCAAAATATTTCGACTAAGCATATAGGCTGGTATGGTAGTTAAAAAAAAAAAACAAACGAAATAACAGTAAATAACAGTAATGAAAAAGTTCTTCTTCATAAAAAAATTTAAGGATTTTTAAGGATTGTTTTAACTTTTTTCATACTATTTTCACTAAAATTCTTATTAATTTTTTCCATTCTACTTTTAGTGAAATATATTGTAAAATATAAGAAATGTGTAAATATTTTTGGAATTTCGTTCAATTTAATTCTTCACTTTACACATTAATTTATCATCAAAAAATAATTTATTTGACTAAAAGTAAGATGAAAAAAAAAAATTTTATTTGAATTTCAGTGAAAATAATAATATAAAAGTTTTTTAACTATCACACCAGTAAATATTTTTACAAAAAACTCGATTTTTAGAGAATATTCAAACCATTCCGTGGCATACTGGTTGGGGTGCGTGGCTTTTATGCGATAGAACCCAGGTTCGAATCCCATCTGACACAAAAAGTTTTTTCAATTGTATTAATTTTTCTGTTCGGCCATCATCTCTCTGCAGACAATGGCAAACCTCAGAGAGTAAAAACTGCCATGCAAAGCTTCTTGAGAACATAAACCGTTCGGAGTCGACATAAATCTTGTAGGTCCAGTTCTCGATGACTTGTCTTCAAACATTTCACAACACGCACAAAACAATTGATCACAAAAAGTTCGCTCAAAGTCTTTTCAAGGGCTGAAATGGCCATTTCGCTTTTTTTTTTTATTTTAAACCATTCCAGCTCTCAGATGGCTATCGCTAGAGTTGAAATATTTAGGGAATCATCATAATATAAATCATGCATTATTTTGGGCACCGACCCGAACAACTTTTTTGCGTGAGGAGCCTTAGTATACATACATACATTTTTAACTGATAGATAGATGAGCAGAAGTAGGCGTGGCAACATTTATAGTGACCGCCACTTGGTCCCATTGCACCTAGGTACCAAATCTCACTATCAAAACGTGTAAAGTTCAGAAATTACAATAATTTTCAAAAAATCGGCGTAGATAAAGCCCATTTTTTTAAGGATACAAGTGGGTGTGGAAAACTTTATATATATGACCGCCACTTAGAGCACCTGCATATCTAGTGCCACTATCAAAACATGTACAACTCAGGAATAAGCATGAATTCGAAAAAGTGAGCGTATATATGGTGCATTTTTTGAAAAGTTGCCTACAGTGACCATATGAACTAAATTATCAAATCTTAGTCTTCTACGGTAAAGCCTTCTGATATAAAGCACTTTTACTGATTTGTGGGCGGTAAAAGTGGGCGTGGCAACATTTATATGTACATGGTGACTGCCACTTGGACCCATAGCACCTGCATACCAAGTGATAAAGTGGGCGTAGATATAGTGCTGTCATGTCCATTTTTTGAACATTAGCCGGCAGTAATCATATAAACTAAATTTCCAAATCTCAGTCTTCTACGGCAAAAGCCGTCTTATATAAAGCATTTTTACTGATTTGTGGGAGGTAAAAGTGGGCGTGACAGCATTTTTATTAACATAGTGACTGCCACTTGGATACATAGCACCTGAATACCAAGATTCACTATCAAAACTTGAATATCTCGGGAGTTAAAATGATTTCTGAAAAGAGGGCGTAGATATAGTGAGATCACGCCCATTTTTTTAACAAAATTACAAAATTTTTGTTTTATACGATAAAAATCGTCTGATATATACGAGTAGCATTTTTTTTTTTTGGTTTGTTGGCGATAGAGCCAATTTGGGTTATATGGGAGGTACCACGCACCCTTGTCCAATCAACATCAAACTTCACAGAAACACTCTCAGAATGTTGTTTCCCTACAAATTTCACAAAAACTCAAAAAAAAATATGAGTTTTTTGTCTCCTTGCTGGGATGTTGTGGAGCTTCTTTGGCGGGACCGAGTTGCCCAGGTGACTATCATGGGTTGGCCCTTCGGGGAGACTCGTGGTGACTGTGGTTGTGTATATGCTACACAAGTCTAGATTGACCGGAGGGGTAGCACAGTGGTACGACCGGACTGGCATACCTGCTTAGTATGCAAGAAATTGGGTAGGTCTCGTCTCCACCAGTAGATGACAATGAAGGTACGTCACTACTGGTAGTTATACTGGTACTACTATTGGAAGCTTGCGGTTCCATGGTTATACAATTTGTATGATATGTTGGAGTTGTAGTGCCTTCGGTGGTAGGGCACTGGGTGATGCTTATTTATACCCTCGGTCTTTAGCCCCTTGTACTTAGGCCTACAAGGCAGGCATACAAGTTGAAATGGAACCCTTTCTGCCATCCAACCATTTAACTTTAATGGTTAAATTTTAATTGTAATTTTATTTATGTATTATATATTATAATGTATAATATATATTATAATATATTATAATATATGTATAATATTTAACATTTGAGACTTAACATTTAACTTCGAACAATAAACATTATATATATAACATTTTCCGTACAAGTCCGTAGGATAAGTAAGAAAAAAACAAACATTTGATAAAACTCGATTATATTATTCAACATAGTTGCCTTCGAGAGCGTTACAACGAGTATAGCGATTTTCCAACTTTACGATACCACTTTTATAGTACGATTTCTCTTTCTCGTCAAAATAGGCTTCAGTTTCAGCGATTACTTCATCATTACCTCAAGCATACTCTTGAGATCTGAAAACAGGAAAAAGTCGCTGTTGGCTAAATCTGTAGAATACGGTGGGTGGGTAAGCAATTCGAAACCCATTTCATTCAATTTCGCCCTCGTTTTCATGGATTTGTGACACGGTGCTTTGTCTTGGTGAAACAACACTTTTTTCTTTTGCAAATTATTTGTCCTTGTCATTCTTAAGCATGTAGTTTTTATCTTTTTATTCAATTAGAGCAACACAAAAATAGCTTCTAGTTTTGCCATATAATTGAACTTTTCATTGTATGTATGAAATGTACATAAGTATAATTGTACTCGTAAAAGAAACAAAAGGAAGTCTCAATAAACTTACTTTACTTCACTTTTTTTGCAAATGTGGCCGTTTCTTGGCGATTTCAGCCTTCAATCGATCCAAATGTGCACAGTAATAGTCCCTGTTGATGGTGGTTCCTTTTTGGAGATAGTCGATGAATATTATTCCTTTCGCATCCCAAAATACAGACGCCATTACCTTACAAACCGACTATTGGGCCTTTGCTCGTTTTGGATTCGGTTCGTCGACTGCTGTCCACTCAGCTGAATGTCTTTTGGATTCTGATGTGTAATAGTGAAGCCATGTTTCATCCATTGTCACATATCGACGATAGAATTTGATTTTGTTGCGGTGTAATAGCGCCAAACACTCCTCTGAAGCATCAATTCGTTGTTATTTTTAGTCAACTGTGAGCTCACGCGGCACCCACTTTGCACAGAGCTTTGCAAATCTGATATCTTTACAATGTGCACATTGTGCTCGTGTACCTTTCATTTTTGAACGTTCATAACCAATTAGTGGCTTTTTTTATGTTTTGTGGAATAACAGTCTGATTTGGGCATCACTGCGCTCTGCATCATTTGTGCTGGTATGACCACGTTTAAATTCAGCAATCCACTTTTCTACCATTTGCCTCGATGGATTAGAGTCAGGATATTGTTTATCAAGTCATTGTTTGGTTTCCACTGTATTTTTTTCATCAAAAAGCAATGGTTTTATCAATACTCGAAATTCTCTATTTCCATTTTTTTTTTTTTTGTTCAATAACTATAATTGCACACAAAATGCTATAACTCACGAATCAATTGTCAGATTGTTGTCAAATTTTTATACGTATCTTTTGAAGGTCGATACTAAATAAAAATCATATGGAAAAAATCTAGTAACGCCATCTTTGTGTCATTCTATGGACTTTTTGAATGTACTGTTATAACATCTTATATGTAACACTTAACTTCTAATATCATCGAATATTCATTATTTAATATTAAACATTTCATACTTCATATTTGATAAGCTGCAACATTCAATATTTCTAATTTTACATTTTACATTTAATACATCACACTAACAATTTATTATTCAACGTTAAATATTAAACATTTAACATTTAATGTTTAATATCTAAAATTAAGCATTTAACATTTAAAATCTTACAATATACACTTCACATTTAACATTTAATAACTAACATTTATATTTTGACACGCAACTTCTAACATTTGACACTTAGCATTTAACATTAAATATTTAATAGTTTATATTTAATACAAAAAATTAAATAACTCATATGCAACATTTAACATTTACATCTAACATTAAACTTCTAACATTTGAGATTTAACATTTAAGAATTGACATTTAACATTTACCATAAAACATTAAGCATTTAACACAAAGCATTAAACATTGACCTTATAATATTTAACACTTAGCATTAAATATTTAACACTTAGCATTAAACATTTATCATTTAACATTTAACACTCTACATTTGACATTTAACATTTAACATTTGAGATTTAACATATAACATTCAATTATTCATATATAATATTTAACTTTTATATTTAAAAGAATTGAGATTTAACATACAACATTCAACTATTTATGTTTAATTTTTACTATCTAACATTGAACGTTTATTGTTAAACATTTAACACTTATCATTGAATATTAAATAACTAACATTTAATAATTGACATTTAAAGTACAACATTGAACACTTAACTTTTTATTTAATTCATTTCATTTTTTATATCGTTTTAATTTAACAATTCATAACAAACATTTAACATTTCGCATCTAATATTTTACATTCAGCATTTAACATATAATATATAACATTTAACATTTATATCAAACATTACTGATATTGTATTCAATGTAGCACAATTCTGCACAACACCCGACAAGCTTTGTTTGCTTTAACATCGTCCTTGTAAGATATTCCTCCAATACAACAACAACAACAACCTACTATAACATATCCGAATTAACCCGAATTTCATCGAAGTGGAAACATAAAAAATTAATTAAACTCTCAACGTGCATGAGTAGATAAGTGAGTGTATGACTTTGATGTATTTGTATTTGTGTGCTTGTAAAATCCGCTTAATGTCTGTGTGGGAATGTGTGTGTGACTACGCTTGAGAATAATTTCAAGTTGCTGTTGCTACTTAAAAACTTTTACATTAAAAACTTACACTCATAAAAATTTCACACAACCTGCTCAACACATTTGCTATGGCACGTAAATGCTTAAGAGCAAGGATAACTTATATAGATACACATACACACACACTTGTACGCTATAAATGCGCACTTCACTGGAATGGCATGCTTGCAAAATACAACAACTACAACAAGCAGTCGAAGCAATTGTATCGCTTACAACGTGCCTTCAAAATGATACGAAAAACTTTTTCAATATTTTCACAAAATACAACAACAAGTAAAAGAGTACCAACAAAAAAATGGATAGTGTGAAAGAATATAGAATACTCCAAATGTCGAATAGAAACGAAAAAAGTGAAAAAGCAGGGAAAAAAACATCGAGATGAATGCCAATAGAGCAAAATGCGCACAGACACATACATAAAAACTCAGACATAGCCACACTCACGCAGAGAAAGTTTGAATTTAGCAGCAGCTCTACAACTCATCCTCCATCCTCACTCAGCTGCTTCTTAAGCCGAATAACAAACCGTGGCGCAAAAAGGCTGCTCTTAATCCTTTTATTAAGGATGTGCAAATGTGAGCAGCAAAAGTTTACGCCATGTTTTTACTTGTGCGCGTTTTTTGCTTTCTTTTTTTTTATGCCTTCACTATTAGCTGCAGTGCAAATCATGCTGCAGCAGTTTGACACAGGATGTTCCAATTCTCGCTGCTTCTGTTGTGGGCGCCTGGTCCTCCAATTTTCGTCTTGTTCTTGTTGTAGGCCCGCTTCCGTTTTGTGCTATACTGCTCTTATTCTTATTCTTATTCTTCTTTACTCCTTTTGAGTCATGTGCCAAGTTTTGGTGGCAAAAGTTTTTTAATGGTTTCAGCTTTTTTATGTCCTGCACTTGCAAAGAACATTAAATATTGTCCAACTGGCCATAATTTTCTGAAAGTCATACTTTACTGCACGTTCTCATATTGTTTGAGTTTTTTTTCTTTTTGTTTTTTTTTTTTGTCCTTTTGTTCCACTTTGCTTTATGTATCATTTTAAATTTACGTTAATAACTAAGTTCATTTATTTGCGGTTTCCTGAAAATTTCGCCAGAGTAGGTGGGAAATTCTTCCTTGTGGTAATTTAAAACTAAGCCGACAACTTCCGGTTTTGCTGTTGCTTTAAATTGACTACAATAGCAACACAAAATAGTTAAGACAGCATGCATTAGTTTAAAACAAGGACAATAAAGGAAACCTCAACGGAGCTGCGGCGAAAGACAAAATGGCACTTAGGCAACCAACAACTACAGAGTTGAACAAATTCCAGGTTTGCTTGTGGTAGAAAATGAATAAAATTTTAAGAAATTGCTTAAGATTTTTCATTGAGAAATGCATTATTTTAGAGCAATTTTATAGGAAATTAATTTTAAAATCTGTACTGATTTTATTCGTTTAAAAATTTTCTAATTTTTTTAGAATAATGATATACATTTTTTTTTTATTTTTGAAGTGAAAACTTTTTAAGGCGCGTTGAAACTTCGTTTACTTCTTTGGTAGAAAGCAAAACTATAGATTCGCGATATCATCACGCTGTTCATTTCTGTTGCATTGTACAGCATTGCTTATGCCGTGGTTATGCTAGGCAAACATGTTTGGTGAGTTTTTTTTGTTGTCGATGCGATTACCAACCGATTACCGAACCAGTTACCAAATCAATTACCGAATACCGAAGTGATTACTAACCAATTACCGATTACTGCAGCGATTACCAACCGATTACCAGCCCAATTATCAATAACCGAAGTGATTACCAACCGATTACTGAACCAATTACCGGTTACCGAACCAATTACCGATTACCGAAGCGATTACCAACCAATTACCGAAGCTTTTACCCACCCATTATCGATTACCGCAGAGATTACCAATCGATTACTGCACTAATTATCAATTACCGAAGCGATTACTAACCGATTTCTGAACCAATTACCGGTTACCAAACCAATTTCTGAATACCGAAGCGATTACCAACCAATTATCAATTACCGAACAGATTAGCAACTGATTTAAAACCCAATTACCGATTACCGAACCTATTATCGATTACTTAAGCGATTACCAACCAGTTACCGAAGCTATTACCAACCCATTACCGATTACCTAAGCTATTACCAACCGATTACCAATAACGGAAGCGATTACCAACCGATTGCCGATTACCAACTGATAACCGAATACCGAAGCGATTATTCACCGATTACCGAAACGATTACCAATTGCCGAAGCGATTACCAACCCATTACCGAAGCGATTACCATCTGATTACCAATTTCCAAAGCGTTTATCATCTG
Organism: Coremacera marginata; assembly: GCA_914767935.1. Classification (NCBI taxonomy): domain Eukaryota; kingdom Metazoa; phylum Arthropoda; class Insecta; order Diptera; family Sciomyzidae; genus Coremacera; species Coremacera marginata. The sequence continues at coordinate 17,094,361 of OU612045.1, read as the reverse complement.
ATTACCAACCCATTACCGGAGCGCTTACCATCAAATTACCAATTACCGAAGCGATAACCAACCGGTTGCCGATTACCGCAGAGATTACCAACCGATTTCTCCACCAATTATCAATTACCGAAGCGATTACTAGCCGATTTCTGAACCAATTACCGGTTACCAAACCAATTTCTGAATACCGAAGCGATTACCAATCAATTATCAATTACCGAAGCGATTGCCAAACCAATAACCGATTATCGAAACTTTTACCGATTACCAAAGAGATTATCAACCAGTCACCGAAGCTATTACCAACCCATTACCGATTACCTAAGCTATTATCAACCGATTACCAATAACGGAAGCGATAACCGCCGATTGCCGTTTACCAACCGATTACCGATTTCCGAAACGATTATGCACCGATTAGCAATTACCGAAGCGATTACCAACCCATTACCAAAGCGTATACCATCTGATTACCAATTTCCAAAGCGATTATCATCTGATTACCAACCCATTACTGAAGCGATTATCATCCGATTACCGATTACCGAAACGATTATGCACCGATTAGCAATTACCGAAGCGATTACCAACCCATTACCAAAGCGATTACCATCTGATTACCAATTTTCAAAGCGATTATCATTTGATTACCAACCCATTACTGAAGCGATTATCATCCGATTACTAATTACCGAAGCGATAAGCAACCGATTACCAAAATGATTACCAACCGATTTCCCATTACCGAAGCGACTATCAACCGATTACCAAACGATCTACCGATTACCAACCAATAACCTAAGCGATTACCAATCTATTACCGACTACCGAAGCGATTACCAACCCATTACCGAATATCGAAGTGATTACCAATTACCGAAGCTATTGCCAACCGATTACCAATTACCAAAACGATTATCAACCGATTACTGAAGCGATTACCAACCGATTATCGAAGAAATTATGAACCAATTACCGATTACCAATTACTTAAGCGATTACCAACCAATTACCGAGCCAATTACCGAATACCCAATCAAAGTAGATGTATTTCAAATATATATAAACATTAAAAAATTGCAGTTTATGTATTCAATAACGCATAAATTGATAAAAAGAGTTTAAAAAGTAGAATGCGTCTGCTTTGTCGACTCTAACCACTTCGGAAATTCATAACAGCTATGATATTTCATAGTTTTAAGTTTTTACTTTGGTCGGCAGTGCCCCCTCCTGCCTACTTTTTTTAGGACAAATATGTGTAAAATTAACAATAAAGTTAACTCAGACAAAACTACTTCGAATATGAGCCAAAAGTCAAGTTAAATGCGAATTTAAGTCTCAAAGCCAGGTGAAGAGAATTTTAACAAATAGTAAAATTACTCCTAAGCTGTTGCTAATGTCTTTTCTCCCTTCCTGGCGAATATCCTTGCCACGCCTTTAAGTTTAAAAACCTATAAATCAAATATCAAGACGGCAACAACTCAAGTTTCCTAAGTTAGACAATTTTTAGCTTTTCCTAAAACTTTATGGTAAAAAAATGAAACTTACAACACAGCGAATATTTGCTGGTTTACACAACAGAACAACATAGTGAATGTTGTCATTCTGGCTGTTCGTTGTCCTGCCGCAGGAAGTGTCAGTACGACAGACAACAAAATAATGAAACAATACCAGAAATGGCTGTAAAAAAACAAATTAAAAACAAAAAGAAAAAAACATGATTGTTGTAAGAAAGTAGATTTTTGTGCTTACATTTAAGTTTGGGGAGAGGAGGAAGAGTAGCAGGAAAGTTAATTGCTTAAGAGCTTCCGACTCGTTAAGTAACAGTGACTGTGGCACCAGGCAATGACTTAAAACAAAGATATTCTCCTTGTTGTTGCAACAGTTTTCCTCAGTAGCTTTCTATCTTTATATCTTTCACTTTTGAGTAGTACTCGTAGATATTGTCGCACACTCTGATGTTTGTAGCTTTTTTATTTTTTGTGCTTTAAAAACTCTCTGAGATACTGCTTAATACTCTGGAATAACCCGGATATGCAAAAACTATTTAAAACAAAAACATCGATTATCATCACAATTATACAAAAACACATAAATAACTTCTTAAAGATTTTTGTTATTCGCTATCAATGGCATAAAAAATAACAATTTGCTGACAGGTGTAAAGGAAGGCCTTACTTGCAATGATGACTGTGTCTTGAATGCAGTTTTGTTCATATACCAAAAGTCTGGTTAGAATGTGGTTAAACGATGTGGTTGCTCTATGTCTCTGCTTGTAAATTAAAATTTGAATGATAGTTATTTAGTAAACTTAAGAAAAAAAATAATCAAACTTTCAACTTCAAGGCTGGGAGCAATCAATATTTATGAGTATTTCATTTACTACAGTTGTTGCCATTTTAATTTATGGCCAGCACATATTTCATAAATTCAAAATATTGTACATATGTGTTGCTTTTGTAGGTGGGGAAAACATATCAATTTTGATTTTCAAGAATGTAGCAGACTTATTATTTGATCTTTTTCCATTCCACTTCTATTACATTTCTAATAATATTTATTTTAAATAGGCTTTTTATTTTAATAGGCACAAAATATGCTATTTAAAAAAATTTTTTCTAAAATAAACTGCTGTTTTCTGCCAGAATTTGCCTCGCTATGATCCTAACTATAGTCGCCAAAAAACTTTCTATATAATTATGACGCTTTTGTCAAATTGTTTTGATTCATTATCTCATTTTTGACCAACATTCTTCACAATGACAAACATTGTCAGCAGCACATACTGCAGTTTAATCATAATTAACTTGGCTAAAACAATGTTAGCGGAACAACAGCAAAGACAACAAATAACATAAGAACAACAGACAGTAAATAACAAAAGCAGCACAACAACAACCACTATGAAATTACAAAAAATTTATGACAACATTTTCATGTTGCATGCAGCAGTGCAAGTAATTAATGTGGCTTCATTAACACTATTTACAGGACCAAAGAAAGGACTCAAGTAAAAAGACAGAAAGGCAGAGAAATATATAAAGTAAGACAGTGAGACAGACAAGCGGACAAGTTGTGTTGTGTTGTTGTACGAGTAAAAAAAAAAAATTAAAAAACCCCCACACAGACTTGGATTTATATTTAACAGCAAAACGAGTCTGTGAATAAGAACATAATAACAACAATGAAGAAGAGTCGGTTTTGCTCAAAGGATGAAAGATGCTAATGAGACAAACAACAATTACGCAAAAACGTTGGGAAAACATTTTCTGAAAACAATAGAATGTGCAAAAGGTGTGCATGTTGGCTTGAGTAAAGATAATAATAACCCATTTCAGAGCAACGAGGCAGCAAGATATGGCTACTGGCAGTATGATGGTAAGATAAAGTCAAGAATTGTGCACCAAGAAAAGTGCTTATTTCATAACATAACTCTTTATGCAGAAGAAGCCTAAAACATTTTTTTGTTAAGCGTTTTGTTGAAAAACAATATTTTTAGTTTTATTAAAACAGTAATAAAGGTTTGATGAGAAATCATCAAAGTGATGATGTGTGAAATATGGTATTTACTTTGATGTAAATAAGCTATGTGAAACTTTCGTCATTATGTCACGTCATGGCAATAATATTTAAAAATTTAAAAAAGTTAAATCCTTTAACATTTAAAAAACCAGCTATTGTATCTTTTGCATTGAGCTAAGAAGTTTTAAGATGAGATTGTGCACAATTTTTTTTGAAGTGCAACTTCTTAGGCGGCGATGTGACGATTTTTATTGGGGGTAAAATTTCAAAAAACACGCGACCATGCTTATAAGCATGTAACAAAAAAGTGAAACGACCAAGGGATCGCTGGTCTTGAATCTGATGTCAGGATTTTAAAATTTAAAATGACGGGTAGAGATGCCATCTCGATTGTTTTTTTTTTTTTTGCAAAACCTTGTAATTTTGAAATTCTGGCAACGGACTTGATTTCGAATCAGATATCACATTTTTAAGAATCAAGTTGGTGGATAAGTGCCCGTTCACAAACCCCAAGGACATAATCAACGAATCAATTTTGATTATTTGACCGCTTAATATGCGGTCATAATACCCACAGCGATTTTGTGGACTATGACCGTTTTTCAAGAAATACCTTATAATTTCCCTTATGCGAACTGCCTCCTTTTTATTTGAACGGGTATTTAATTCGGCATTATGTCACAAATTGTTTGGGTCTTATATGACTTCTTTCAGGGATGGCCATAGTTCCCAAAATCGTTTGGGGTGTTGTGACTGCAAATTAAGCGGATATAATCCCCAAATCAGTTATGGGGACTATGTCCTTGGAGATTATGTCACGGCACCTGGTGGATAGAACTACCTCATAAATATTTACCGCAATGCTGCCATCTAATAATAGGTATGTTTTTTACGAGTTCTAAATAGATTCTAAGAGTTTGATTCGAATCTGATGTCAGAAATTTAAATTTCAAGATGGCGGATAGGGTTGCTACTTAACTTTTTATCACAGAGTTGCCATCTGATAAAATGTATTTCTAAGAGTTTTAAACATCATCTTACTCTTTTATAGGGTAGCTGATTTCGGATCTGATGAATAGGGTTGCCACCTAAAAGTTTTTCTTTTTACGAATTCGGTACTGTGGTGAACGTAAGGTAAACATGGGTCGCTGAAGCCGAATCCGTAGTCAGAATTTCAAATTCAGGTTTAGAAGAGGACTATCTCCGACTTGGCATTTCCGCAAGCTGTTTTAAATTAGGTTAAATTAAGCAAATTATAATTCGTGCAAAAACTATTTTCTTTTTAACAAATTATTTATTAAATTATTATTTTTATGTTAATTATTATGTTAATTAAATTATTAACATATTTTATCTATACTTTTATATAAAACTGAAACGAAAATTTTTGTTTCCAGACGAACTCCAAAAGTACTGCGTTGATTTTTATGAAATAAATTTTAAAATGTCATATTTGTGCTACAGCACAGCATAGGGGTATTTTTATTAAAAATGTTTAAAAATAAGTATGTTTAATTAAAGTGTCAAGTTTTTAAAGAAATTATCCCTGATGCCATGCATTGTTTGATCGTTTTCTTACCACGTGTTTGTGTTGTGAGAATTTCAATAAATTCCATGTTGTTCCTTACTGTTCACTTTTTCCGCTCAGCCAGTACAGCACAACATAAAAATTAGAGGAGCCTCGCGCAAGGCGAAAACAGAGATACAAAATAAAACAAAAAGTGTTTTTTCATTTCATGTGACATCCATTGTCTTATGGGCTAATGTCACACGGTGATCGTTTGAACGTCGTTTAAAAGTTTTTTCTTGCTTGGCAAAACTGCCCAAAAAAACTGTGCAAGTGAGAGCGAATATGCCATTGTAGAGCCATTGTGGAATGCTTTCATATAAAGTTCTTGCACTCTATCTCTCTCCACACCGTGGCAAAGTCGCGGACCATTGCGGCCTGCTAGTATTAAATAAAATCTGTGCATTTACGCCAACGTGGTTTAGCATTCCACAAAACACAATCAAATTAGGCATCGACACGTTGATCTTGCGGTGGTACATTAACTTTCTTCGTACTCAAAAATGACTTTGGAACCTTTGTTTTATTCATTCTCATAGTTTCAAATATTTTTCAAGTGAAAACTTCTTTAGGAGCGTTGAAAACTTTTTGGTAGAGAGCAAAACTATAGATTCGCGATATCATCACGCTGTTTGCGATGTCATCACGCTGTTAGCGTAACAGATATTATTGCTGTACAGCATTCCTTTTTAGGGATTACCTAACATCGACCAAGCCGAAGACCCAAGCGATTAACGATTACCAGGCCGATTACCGAATCGATTACCAATCGATTACCAATCGATTAAAGAACCAATTGCCGATTATCGAGTTGGTAACCAACCAATTACCGAACCAATTACCTATTACCGAAGCGATTACCAAACGATTACCGAAACAGCTACCGATTGCCGAAGCGATTACCAAACGATTACCGAACCAATTACCGAAGTGATTACCAACCGATTACCAACCGATTACCGAAATAATTACCAACCGATTACAGAAGCGATTGCTAACCGATTACCAATTACCGAAGCGGTTACCAACTGATGACCAAGGCGATTACCAACCGATTACCAATTACAGAAGCGATTACCAAAGCGTTTACGAACCTATTACCGAAGCGATTACCAACTGATTGCCGATTACAGAAGTGATTACGAACTGATTACCGAGCCAACTACTGATTACCTAACCAAAGTAATTGTGTTACAAATATATTATAGGTATATAAACAGTAATAAGTAGCAGTTTATGCATTTAACCCATTAAGCCCGGCTCTCAAGCGTGTGGGCGCAGGAGGTTAAAACTTTTTGTGTGGAGTACTTCTGCCAATCATAGTGCAGTCCTTCACTGCAACGCCCTCAACACCCTATTTTATTAGACAAGCGATGGTGACTTTTTGGACCCATAGGCCGCAATGTGTTAAAATTACAACTGGAAAAGTTGTGTTGGATAGAATAAAATATTTTGGGAAATAAATAAGAAATTAATGTTACAAACAATACTAATTGGGAACTCACATAACCCCAAAAATGCGAAAAAACACCACAGTGTCATGTGGCCTGGTAAGCTATGGTATCGTACGTAAATTTGTATACAATAAAGATGACAACTACTATTGGGGGTTGGAATTAGTTTTAAAGGTTTTCTAAGAGATGGCGTAACTATCAATAGATCGCATCGGGCACACCTGTGACTATATTCATTTCAAAGCACATTGTCTAAGCTTCATTTTTCAGTATGTGTCATTCCACTGAAGTGTAAACAACATATATTTTTTTCTCTGTGAACATGTCGACTTTCGTTCCAACAAAACGCAATTTGCGGGAAGGTTTACTTTTGTGCTTCCATTTGAAGAAAAAAGCGGTTGAACCACAACGCACGCTTACTGAGGCTTACGGGGATTATGCTCCATCGATTTCTACTTGTGAGTACTGGTTCCGTCGGTTTAAAAGTGGTGATTTTGATACGGAAGACAAAGAGCGTCCGGGCCAGCCGAAAAAGTTTGAAGATGAGGAATTGGAGGCTTTGCTCGATGAAGACCCGTGTCAAACCCTTCAAGAATTGTCAGAATCATTGGGAGTCGACTTATTAACGGTCGGCAAACGCCATGGGAATGATTCAAAAGCAAGGAAATTGGGTGCCGTACGAGAATGGCGAAGGCCATGGGAATGATTCAAAAGCAAGGAAATTGGGTGCCGTACGAGTTGAAGCCGAGAGACGTTGAACGGCGATTTTGCATGTGCGAACAACTGCTTCAACGGCATAAAAGGAAGAGTTTTTTGCATCGTATTGTCACTGGCGATGAAAAGTGAATCCATTACGATAATCCTAAGCGAAAAAAATCGTGGGGACCACCCGGCCATGCATCAACATCGACGGCCAAGCCGAATATTCATGGCGCCAAGCTTATGCTGTGTATTTGGTGGGATCAGAAGGGTGTCGTGTACTATGAGCTGATAAAACCTAACGAAACCATCACTGGGGAACGCTACCAACAACAATTGATGCAATTGAGCCGAGCATTAAAGGTTAAACGGCCGGAATATGGCAAAAGACACGACAAAGTGGTTTTTCAACATGACAACGCACGGCCACATGTTGCAAGAACCGTCAAGGAAACGTTGGAGGCGCTGAATTGGGATGTGCTACCCCACCCGCCTTATATCCCAGACATAGCCCCTTCCGACTACCACCTATTCAGATCGATGACGCATGGCTTGGCTGAGCAGCGCTTCACTTCTTACGAGGATACCAAAAAATGGGTCGATTCGTGGATTGCCTCAAAAGACGAGTCGTTCTTCCGGCGCGGAATCCATATGCTGCCAGAAAGATGGGAAAATGTTGTAGCTAACGATGGACAATACTTTGAATAATATACATTGTACCGTTGTTTCTAAATAAATGCTCAAAAACCGAAAAAAACCTTTAAAATTAATTCCAACCCCCAATAGTATCGATCCTCACCCTACTTTTTTTTTGTTTTGTATATTGAAATATTAAAAAAAAAAATTGGAAAATCACAATTTTTGACTTCGGGAAAAGATAGGTAGACTACATCTTTAGGCAAAGCATGTCAAGAGTCTAAAAAAATTCCATCTTTTTGCTCTTCAATGCAAAAATAAGATCTAAGCTATAAATATTTAAAAATATGTCTTTTCGTGGTGCGTTTTCGCACCCGTAGAGCTTAATGGGCTAATAACGCATAAATTGATAAAAAGCGTTTAAAAAGTGAAACGCTTCACAATAGCTATATTATTTCATAGCTTTATGCTTTCACTTCGGTCGCCAGGCCCACACTGCCTATTTTTTTTTAATTGTACTCTTTTAGCACTGCATCAAACAGGGGAACATATGTAAGCTAGTTATCGACAGTGATGCGTCGTCATAATGCATTAATGAGCTGTGATAACATTTTTACGTAGTCTACTGGCATAGGTCTTTCGCATTGCACTTTTCCAATACATTTTCCAAGTCCGAGCATCGTTCATCAGAACAAACTAATTTCCATAATTATCTGGTTTTGATGTCTTGAAAAAGCGTAAAGGACTGCTACCTCTAAAATGTATCAACTTTTCGTCAATTGTACGCTGTTCACAAGGTATGGAATAAAGTTGGCAGTAAGAAATGAAGATTTTCCAAATGTCTTGAATAGGGGTAAATGCGTCACTTGGTATTCTCTGAATGCACGTGTTTTTATCATCAAAACAAAACCAAGAGGTTCAAAACTCGAAAAGAAAAAGATACATTGTTGCTCTATACAATTAAAGATGTTTCTTATGTCTGTCGTCGCAGTCACTTTTTATGATTTGCTGCTGCTGTCAAAGTTGTTGATTTTTATGGATGATGCTAGCTCAATAGTTTCCGAAATATTGCCTGCCAGTCTTCAAGTTATATCAATAAACTTAGTTATAAAAGTTTTCTTTCTAAGGTGTGCGATGCAAAACGGAGTACCGAAAGAAAATATAAAATAAGTAGACAGTCACATGCCAGGATGTTCATGCTGCGTTAGCAGTTGTGGCAATAGCTGTGCAATGGCATCCAGAACAACAACAAAAGCAATAACAACAACAACAACAGCAACAATAACAACAACAGCAGCGGCAATAACTTTGTGCGACGAAATTTTTATAGGTACTTTTTGTATTATTGCAGAAAATGTTAGTATGATACAACACTAATATTTTCTGAATAGTTGTGGTATGGTTGTATTTGAGTAAGTTTGAATATGTATGAATATGTGTGTGTATGTGTGTGTTGGTGTGTGTAGAAGCGTGCGTGCATGTCTCTTGCGGCTCACTGTCATGCCAAAGAAGAAATGTTTGCTGACACTTTGGCACATTTGTTGTAAATCGACTCAAGACGAGCACCAGCGGAAGCAACTTTCAAGAGTTCTCAATGCATCCGGTATAACGAACGGTATCCATGCGTTAAAAGTTCTTGTCACAGTGCCGTTATATAAGTATGTATTAAGATATACCTACACTTTCATAAAACTTTTACAAACTGTCTCCTACGGTATGTGTTGTTTGCTGTTTTCATGTAATTGTTTCTTTCTTTTTTTTTTCTTGTGTTCTGCATATATGCGTGAAACTTAACACAACCTCAAATTATGTTGTTTTGCAAAGATTCCAGCAGTAGCAGCAGCATTGAAGAAAACAACAATTACAACAATATTTTGCTGCATACTCTATAGTCTTTATTTCGAAGTGTTTCCATTCACTGTCTCAGGTGTTGTAATTTTTCACAAAAGTTTTGTGGAAAGTTTGTATGCTTAGAACATTCTGCAATATTAATGCTATTTTCTAACGATATACATTACGACATAAATTGTTACTATACATTATATTTCGGGTTGTTAAAGCAACATTTCTTTAACATTGGACATTGCTTCAAAAAACTACATTTTACTTATTGGAATATAGTAATATCTTGAGCTCTTGACCAATAGGCAATAATAATGTACTTAGGCAAAAATAACGCATAAATGCAACAAACGGAAAAAATTTATGAAAATGTAAAATTATTAAGAGAAAAGAGAAGTCAGCTGTTTTTGGTTATTCATAAGAAAATAATGTGTAATGAATCATCACGTTAGTTCGAAAATTAATCAATATTATCATAAAAACAGCAAAACAATTTAATCCGCAATATTTATATTGTTTTTCCATAATAAAATTTGCAATTCGTTGCAAATTTCATTCAATTTTCAGGATTTATATTAACGACTAGCTGAATACTCGGCTTAGCTCGGGAGTTGATATAAATAATTTTCGGTTTCATTCGTCAATTTGAAAAAACTTTTCACAAACTTTAGAAGGAATTTTGTGTGCATCTTTTAAATCGGTAACTTCGGCGAAATAAACTAAATGTAGCTTCAAAATCTGAAAATTATGAGAAAAAGTTAGGGAAATCGTGATTTGTGTGTGCGTGCCGCCGATCGCTTGCAAAAATATATTTTATATTTGTATATTGTATTCGATAGATTGCACATTTTTGAAAGAAATCAGACCAAAAACGAATTCTTGGCGATTCCCAAGGAAACTGGACAAAAATTAAATAAGCATTGAAAAAAGAAATTGAAATATCAAAACAACGCCAACTTACGACGCAACTGACTTGCGTATGTGTAACAGCGTATTCAAATACCACAGAATTCGGCATCAGCTGTCCTGATTTGCGAAAAAAGAAAGTGGAATATAAATACACATAAAGAAGAAAAGAAGATATTTATCACCCTTCGCGCTTTGCTACGTCTTACTGTATTTTGTAATACACCGCCCTTTGGGATTTTAGTGGTAGATATAGCAAAATACATAGCGCCAAAAGACTCACTGCACCCGAAAACCACTTATAAAAATTATACTTATCGGATGAGTTGTTTTGAGTTTTTTGCGGTATTTGTACAACAGCAACATAACGCCAAAGCCCTTTTCATACTCGATATAAAATCCTATATATCCGATATACAAATTTTTATCTAAATCGGATGAGCGGTTTTGGAGAGTTTTTCACGCTAATCGGATGTACAGCTAGGAGTTTTTTGACTTTTTTAAAACATTTGTACTGCAGTACCCTCTGGTGTTCAATATAACACAAAATAGATAAGTCATAAAAACTACCGTACCCGAAAACTAAATAAATACAAATAATAAATACAAATTTTCATGTAAATCGGATGAATAGTTTCGGAGATAAGCTAAAATAACAAAATTCGTGGAACCATCCAACATACACACGTACATATAACATGCACATACAAATTGTATAACAGCGCCCTCTAGTTTCGAGAAAGAGCAAAAAAGACAGCACCAAAACCGTTGCCGTACTCGAAAATCGATATTTACAAATTTACATCCAAATTTCGTAAGATTTCGTAAGATTTGTACTAAAGCGCCCTCTGGTATTCAAGATAGCACAAAAAAGAGAAGTTCAAAACACTCACTGTATCAGAAAACCCCTATTTTCCAATTTTCATTCAAGCCGGATGCACGGTTTAGAAGTTTTTCGAGGTTTTTCAAAATATTTTTACTATAGCGCCCTCTGGTGTTCAAGATAGAGCCTAGTTTATAAGTCATGAAAACTCACCGTTTCTGAAAACCTCTAAATACCAACTTTCAAGCAAATCGGATAAGCGACTTAGGAGTTTTTCAACGTTTTTTAAAATATTTGTACTACAGCGCCCTCTAGTGTTCGAGATAGAACAGAGTAGATAAGTCATGAAAATTCACCGTATCAAAAAACCTCTATATACTAATTTTTATATAAAACGGATACACGGCTTAGGAGATTTTCGAGGTTTTTCAAAATCTTTGTACTACAGCGCCCTCTGGTGTTTGACTCAAAAAAACTCAGCGTGTTCGAGAACTTCTACATACAAATTTTCATGCAAATCGGTTGAACGGTTTCGGAGATAAGCTAAAAAAAGAATGCCTGGAACCCGATCGCAGCGCCCCCTATCGGGTCCAACCTTTTTGCCTGGATAAAAAGTAGCCTATATGTTGACCGGGGATATAAGGAACCTTGATGTAAAGTTTCATTTAAATCCATCCAGTGGATTTCGCGTGATGGTTTAACAGACAGACATACAGACAGATAGATAGACAGACGGACAAACAGACAAACAGACAAAAATTTTAAAAATGCAATTTTCGGACTCAGCGTCATTTAAAATGTTCATCGCAAAAGGAATTTCAAAAAAATATTTCATGCACAGATTTTTTTTTTTACAATTTTATATATACAGGGTGTCCCACAATTGAGTGCAACTATTTTCGGAGCTGAAAGGTTATGTCGAGCTAAGCAAAAAATCGTATGAGAGGGGGGGGGGGGGGTCTATTTGCACGTTCTTAGGAGTTACAGGGTTAATTAATATTTCACGACTTTGATTCACGTTATTGTTACTAGCAGGCAAACTAATCTACATAAAACTTAATTTAATAATCCATTGCAAAGGTAATAAAATAACCTTTCTAACGGTATATCAACAAACCCTAACGACTTAACCGTTACCGAGCTGTTTTCGTGTGAAGATGAAATCAATCGGTTTTAACTACCAAATTTCAACTTTGCGTGCAAATTTCTCAGAATTTTACGTAATAAATGAAATTTTTTTCTTTAAGCAATTTTGTAATTTATTCAATTTTCTTTTAAATTACACCAAAAACATAATAAACATATCTTTAAAAATGCAAAAAATGGCTGTTTTAAAAAAATTATACTTTTTAGAAAACAATGATATTATCTACTGCATACCTAATTTTAATGTCATTATTTATCATTATTTTCTAATAAGCATACTTTTTTTAGTACAGTCAACTTTTTTATTTTTAAAGATATGTTTATGTTTTTGGTGTCATTATAAAGCAAATTGGATAAGTTACAAAATTGATCTAAAAAAAATTTCATTTATAACGCAAAATTCTGAAAAATTTGCACTCAAATTTGAAATTTGGTAATTTCAAGCGATTGATTTCATCTTCACACGATCACAGCGCGGTAACGGTTAATTTGGTGGGGTTTGTTGACATACCCATGGAAAGGTGATTTCATCTTTAAAATGAGCTATCAAAATAAGTTTTATGTAAGTTAGTTTATCTGCTCGAAACAATAACGTGAATTAAAGTCGTGAAATATTAATTAACCCTGTAGCTCCTAAGAGTGTTAAAAAAGACCCCCTCCCCCCCTCCCATACCATTTTTTACTTAGCTCGACATAACCTTTCAGCTCCGTAAATAGTTGCACTCATTTGCGGGACACTCTGTATAATAGATAATAGAAGATCAAAGCTTACGTACAAAATTTCAAGTAATTTGTTTAATTTTTGTGGATTTCTAAGAGATTTAACTGTTAAAACAAAGTCATTTTGTATGGAAGGTAGGCGTGGTTTTCATCCGATTTGGTTCATTCTCATTGAATAAAGACTTCGAAGCTTCGAATTTGTTTACTGCCTATTATGTTACACGAACAATCAGGCTTTGAAGCTTGATAACTACGAAGTTTTCTTACTATTTGAAGATTTAAAACGATGCTTCGAAGTTCTCTTTTTTTTTTACTGGCTTTGGACAGTGCAAGTTGTATCAAGACCTGTCGGAATTAACTTATATTGAGTAGTTTGTCATAAGTTTGATCTAATTTTTTTATCAGACTGAGACTAAGAAAATTTTTAGCACTTACTGCATGAGTTTGATCTCGCCAGATCAATCTCCAAGAAATGAGCCAAATGCTAAAATAGTTTTTGAAACTTATTACTATGAATTGCTACTATTTGCATCCACATTTTCCTTAATATCGTGCCTTTGTACTTTAAACAACTACCCGATGATAAAACAACTTATAAAAGCTTTGGTCTTTGTACAGAACTGATACACAGCAAGCCTTTTTTTCACTTGTGTTTTGTTGTTGATATTGGCAGGTATGGTTTTTACAAACGTATGTTTTTTTTAATACATTAAAAAAATATGCAAGTATAAAGTTTGGCCACAACTACCATCAACAGTCCACCACCACCACCACCATGAAACAATCAACAGAACAAAAAGGATAATAATTTGACTATACAAAGCGGAAAGTTGGAAATTGATTGATGTTCTAATTAACTAAAATTAGCATTATTTATTAGAAAGTCATTGGTTTACTTGCATAGTACAAAGGTCAAGTATTCTGTAATATATAAAATGAAAAAATTGGAACAAGGCATATTTTTATTTAAAAAAAAAGCCCTGATGAACTTTGAAAGCATGTCAAGATGCAGCTGCTCATGTTAAGACATTTGCGCTTTTTGCTTATCTTGTCATCGATAACATGTTAATTCAATTAGTTTCTTAAATTATGCCAATAACAACAACAGCAACATGGTATTGATATCCATTGAATGCGTCAAACTCAAGTAGTAAATGTTTTGCATATGGATAAAATTGAAATTTTTCAAACAACTTAATTTTAAGCTGCGCAGCATCAGCAACAGCAACATCAAAATCAACAACAAGGATGCTGATAATGATGAAGGATACTTCACTGCTATTTTTGCTTAGAGTGCCTTTTCGCGCCTCTAAACGTTGTCACACAATACGGCAAATATTGGCAAACATGCACACACACACATACACTTTAATATAATTTGCATACCAACACAATGACGACAAGAGCAAACGCGTCACTTACCCACACTTGACTGAAATAAAGTGCGCTGTAAAAAAAAATATACAAAAAAAAAAAAAAATGTAGAAAAAAACAGCGAAAAAAAATTGATAATAATATGGAGGCACATTGATTGGTTGCGGTTGTGAACAATTTAGATCAAGGATATCGATATGACACTTCATGTTTGCCGCCATTTTGTCATTTTAGCATTTATGCCAATTTTGTGGCAAAGTCAACAAGAACAACGACGACGACGACATCGTTTAGACGCGCGAATAAGTAGACCCGCGTGAAAAAGCGCGCCCTTCCAGCTCTAAGGTTAGGCAATGAGACGAAGAAGACGCTGAAAAATTGAATTATAACGCCAAATAAGAATGCTACGTTGAGCATTAAAGCTCAAACGTTGTTGTTTAATGTGATTTTTTTTTTAAATTTTTTTCGCTGAGTTCTCCTTGCAACAGCAACAAATCATTGGCATAATTAAGCAATAAAATATCTAGCGATATCCTGGCATGCCACAGTCTAACTTTAAAGGCTGATAAGAATTGATAAATATGCAAAAGCAGGAAATTGAAATTTATGGCAAACGTTTATTATTGCCAAAAATAAGATAAAATCCATACAATACACAACACATACTATAAAGATATTTGTTTTTATTTTGCTTCAATTTAAATGTCAGCAATATAAAAATACCGATTTTTATTACGAAAACTTCTTCTACTGACAGCACGTATTTGAACTGCGTTAATGAATTTCATTCGCACGTCACGTAAAACGGGGGAAATTGAATTCAAATTGAATTCAGTTTGTCCAAAAGCATGTATCTAACCCATTTGATGACGAACGAGAACGTATGCATACAATGCAAACAATTTACATTTAGGCTGATTGGCGCATTGTGCCACGACGCTTGGCACGCCTTACGCACACACCAAAATGGTAGCAAAATTTTCCATAAACTTTACGCCAGCTACTTTTAGCTTCATCTGGCACGCATCCTGCGGCTCATTATTTGTTAAGGCAGCGCTTTATGTGCATTATCCTTGCCAACAACCTACCTGCAACAACAAAATCTGTGCAGCATAACAAAAAAAGCACTAAAAAAAAAGAAACTACAAGGAAAGTGGAGAACTGTGCGCTAATCATCTAGTGCCAACAATTTCCCAAGGACCATCTAACGGAAAAGCAATTTCCAATATCGATGAGCTCGGTCAAGTGTTGCCGCCGCCGTCGTCATCAACGTTCTTGGTAGTCTCATTGAAGTCGTTCTAGTTCTCTCGTAGTCGAGTCGTCGTCGTCGTCGTCGTCGTCATCGTCGTTGTCGAGCGGGCGCATATTTAGAATGCGCTGATTAATTGGGGCATTAATTTTGCTAAATTACTTCGATACATCAAGGGAATCAAAGTCATTTGTCAAAATTAACCTGGGACCGAAATGTAAATGAATAGCATGAATTCAGGATAATGAAGTGTATTGCATTGTTGGCGAGCCTTGATGGGGGCAAATTGTTGAGGCGTGCTTGTTGTTCTTGCTATTGTTATTGTTGTAGTTGTTATTGTTGTAGCTGCTGATGTATTCGAGGTCGTTGCGGCACCTAAAACTTAAGCCTGTTGGCAACAAAATTGTTAGCACTCGCATTAGAGCAATTTTGAAAAAAAAATACAAAAAAATAAAGGATATACGTGCAGCTCATTGAAAGGTTGTGTTTGCAAAACTGTTGTTGGTTAATCTGAAAAGCTAGATTAATGTCACGTTCTTTGTGTAAGAAAAAAAAAGGAATAGGATTTCACAGCCAAGGATAATTAAAAAAAAAAAATAAAAAAATTTTTATTGGCACAAAACAAATTCGATTTAAGCGAACATTTTTTAATGTACAATAACTAGATAAAACCAAAATGGTAACACGAGTAAAGCAGGTTTAAGAAAAGCCTCAAGGATTAAGTAATTCAAGGGATAGACGGAGAAAATTGACACTTTAAAAGATAAAATAATTTTTAAATTCATGTTAAAAAAAAATGTTTTTTATTATCTAAGTAACAGAAAAAGCTTTAAACTGTTTAAATATTGCAAGTATATAGTTGAATAAAAAGGATATTAGTAAAAATTTGTAAATCAATGAAAAAAATCTAGGCAAAAAACACTGCATGTAGCCTACTTATTTGTCGATACCTTTTGTGACACATTTTATTCCACATTTTGTTCAGCATTTAGTTTTTGTTTTAGTTTCAAGCTAGTTTCAGTTTTTTTTCTTCTTTAAATACTTATTTTTTACAAAATTATCATAACTTAGTCGCATAAAAAACTTAGCCGCTGCTTCTTTTTTACAAAACTATCATAACTTGATCGTATAGCAAATTAAACAGTCGTTGAAAAATCGAATTGAATCTTTTAGTAGGCTTATCTGTATATAAGCCGCGATCAATATCAGTGCCTTAAGCTTTTAAAATTTAAATGTATATTACATTTTGAAAATTTATAAATTTATATACGTCCCTAGAACTTACCTATTTACGTACGCTTTTATTATGATGATGGGTAACCAAGAGAGAGGCTCTTCTGAATCTAGAATAAACCTACTATATACATAGATATATGACAAATGTCACTGAAATTTATTTTTGCTTTTTAGTTCACGTTTTGGTTTTAAATAAAAGCTTAATTTTTAAATTTTTTTTTTATATTTTTTTTTATTTTATACTTTTTAGTTTTAAAGATTTATTATGAACATCTTTAATTTTGAAAGCCTTACGTATAGCATTTTAATTTTTCAGACCATTAACCTTAATAGTACATTTTTATTTATTATTATTATTTATACTATTTACATTATTTAATGCATTATATACTTTGTTATGATATAGTGTTTTTATGGATTTGTGGGCGGGAATAGGAGGTGTGGCCAAATTTTAACCCCTATCTCCTACTTGATGTAAATGTGCTGCCAAATTTTCAGCTGAATCGGCCTAGTAGTTTTGGAGATGTATCATTTTTATTGTTTTGTGGGCGTTGAAAGAGGATGTGGCAACATTTTTTTTTCTAACCCATGCAATACTTGAAGGACATTTACTTCAAAAATTTAGCTGAAACAGCCCGAAAGTTTTGGAGATATATGAATTTGTGGGCTGCAAAAGGGGGTGTGGTGAAATTGTTTTCTTATACCCCCTATTCTACTTGAAGGAAATTTACTACCAAAATTCCATCAGAATCGGCCTTGAAGTTTTGGAGATATAGCATTTTTATTAATTTGTGGTCGGTAAAAGGGGGTGTGGCAACATTTTTTTCTAGCCCATGCAATACTTGAAGAACATATACTGCCAAAATTTCAGCTGAAACAGCACGGTAGTTTTGGAGATATATTTATTTGTGGGCGGTAAAAGGGGTGTGGTCAAATTTTTTTCTTAAACCTCATTTTCTACTTAAAGGAAATTTACTACCAAAATTTCATCTGAATCGGCCCAGTAGTTTTCGAGATATACAATTTTTTTTTATTTGTGGGCGGTAAAAGGGGGTGTGGCAAACTTTTTTTTTATAATATTAAATTGTATACTTGTATAATTGGAGACCAACAAGCTGTCGAAAAATTGTTTGCAAGATTTGCGGACATACATATATATACATATATACAAACGAAGCAAGTTAAATAAAAGCATATAAAAAAAAACAAATTTTATAAAGAATTATAAACAGCTATAAAATTGACAGTGCTTTTGATGAACTTTTTGAAGTTATCGTGTCAACAGTTCGGGATTTTTACGATCTTAAACACAAGAATATTATTCCAAATAAGAGGGAGAAGAACGAAAGTGCATGATTTTCGAAAAGCTTTACTGACCGCTCAATGCTTTTTTTTTTTTTGAAGGAAGTAATTCAACTATGGAACCAACACGTTAATGAACTACTCAAAACTTTGAAGGCAGTGCAACGAAGATAACAGCTTATGCAGATGTATAAGCATTAAGTGGGAAAATGTCTGCCAACTCCAATAATGGAGTACACACCCACAAAGGTTCTCAGATGGGCCATTTCAGTCGGTCTTAGGATCAGTGCTGAGAAAAGATTTCGCCGTATATACCTTCAAAACGAAACAATATACACCACATCCCGAAAACTCACACGAAATATCTAGGAGTCGTCCTGGGCAGTAAACTGACATGGAGAATCAATGCTAACGAAAGGGCGAAGAAGGCCACCAAAACTCTATACGCAACTAAGAATATGCTGGGCAGCTCTTGGGGTATCTCACTGATGCACTGTATCTACGTAATGGTAGTTCTACTCTAGTAATTCTACTCTACAGAATCATCGTATGGTGACCGGCCAGCTGTGAATAAATCAACATATCTCAGACACCTAGAGAAAACACAGCGTCAGGCTGCAATCTGCATAACAGGGGCTCTGAAATCAACTCCAACTAAAGCGCCAGAAACCAACCTTTCTGGAGATTCACGCAAAACTAATAGCCGAGAAAACAGCGCAGAGTCTTACGGTAGCAGGGAACATGCACAAACAAAGTTTCGGGCTCTGTATAATCGGCAAGGATCTATCCAGTAGCACAGACTATCAATACTTCTAGGTCCGAACGACTGGTGCTATGGCATAGAACAAGCACTGCGGGCGGTCAACATATTTACGGACTGTTCCAAACTGCTTACGGTGGTGGAAGTGGCAGTTTAATGTACAGAACTACAGAGCCCGAGATATGGCAGCGTTATAAACTACCGAACCACTGCAACATCTTTCAGGCGGAAGTGTTCGCCGTAAGGAAGGACGCGGAGATAGCCCTATGCTTGAACACACTTCATTCTAGTAATAACATATTTGTCGACAGCTAAGCGACGATCAAATCCATGTGCTTCGCTAGCGTCACGTCCACAAATGCCCTGGCAAGCCTTGAAGCACAATAAAGAACCTGCATAGCGAAAGTGTTTCGAAGTAAAGTATGTGCTTACATCAAATCATTTTATAAAGTTCATACTTCAGTAGAAAACTTCCATTTATAAACAAAATTTAACAAAGTACGATTTGCAGGACTGCTATTTTATTTATTTTTTTATTTATTTAACTTCATTCGTCTTTGTATACATTCCTTGCAGACTACATAGTATGTATGATAATAACTAAACTATAATAAAATAACTAAAATAAATTATTGACTAAAATAAAAAATAGCATTAAGTGTAGATTTAAACTTATCTCTAGAAATATAAAAATCAATATTAGGATTTCTAGAGAGAGTATAGAAATCAATCATAGCTCCAGTAAGTGACTCACTAACTGCATAATTACTACTATGAAATGGAATAGAAAAAAATATTATGCTGACGAGACGGAAAAGAGAAATTTACCGGATCTAATAATGCAGGACAATCAATGTGTCCAGAAATAATACCAAAAACTATCATTAGTGTACGAATCCTTCTTCTGCTTTCAAGCATTATAAGTATGAGGGAAGAAGTTCAACAAAATTTAAAGTCCTAAGCAAGAACCTTAAAAAGGATCCGAGAATTCAGAGATGTTACGACAAAAAAAAGCAAGCAAGGAATATGCTTTCGATATGACATAATTAATATGTGGTATAAAAGAGAATTTAGAATCAAAAACTACTCCCAAGTCGAGAATTTCATCAGCAATTTTAAGCATACTGTTATTCAACTTATAGGAAGATTCAGAAATATTTTTTTATTAAGCAAAAGTTGCATGATATAATATGGAAATGTTTAATGATAATATATGTATTAGCTAGTTAGAAGATTATTTATATCCGACTGAAAGGAACAAATATCTGAAGGACTCTCAATTCTGTAGAGCATTTTTAAATCATCAGCGTAAAGCAAAAAGTGTATATTATTAAAACAATCCGAGATATCATTTATAGCTAAGAGAAATAGCAAAGGGCCAAGAATACCTACATGGGGAACCCCCGAAGTTGCGATAAAAGAGTTTGAACGTATATTATTAACACAAACATAACAAAGTCTGTTTATAAGATATTATTCAAGGCATTTTAAAAAGCTAGAATAGAAGCCAAACTCGAAAAGTTTACTTATTAAAATTGTGTGAGAGACCTTGTCGAAGGCTTTAGAAAAGCATGTGTATATAACATCAATTTGACACTTAGATACAAAAGAATTTATACAATACTCTGTGAATAGAGCTAGATTAGTAACCGTCGAGCGACCAGAAACAAACCCATGCTGGTTTGGAATAATCAACTGTTTCAGAAGCAAATACAATTTTTCTTTAATGATTCTTTCAAAGAGCTTAGAGATGGTAGATAGCTTAGAGATGGGTCTATAATTTGCGACATCATTCTTGGCATCAGATTTAAGAATAGGAGTGATATATGCTATTTTCCATGTGTGACAAATTCAACGGAAGATAAATATTTATTAAAAATAGCTAATAGCGGCTTTGAGAGTGAAGGCAGATGAGTATTGCTTTTTCAGAAAAACGAAAATATGCCATCAATATCACATTCTCAAGAATTTTTGAGGTTTAGTTTTCCATTTGTAACATTGTATATTTTTATTTCACGCCAACTAAGGCAAACGATGATTGGTGGTTTGTAAAATTTTTACTATTAATAGGCTCAGTTCCGAGTCATAATTTGATTCAAAATATTCTGCGAATAAGTTTGCAGATTCCAAAACTAATTTTGACGTTTTGTTATTATATGACATCGCGGTCGGTATAAAACAAGACTTTTTAAGCGACTGAATAAATTGCCACAAAGAATTTGTGTTCGATTTCATTTTACTTTCACAATTTAAAATATATAAAAATTATAAATAATTTAAAAAAAAGCTTTTATAAAAATTTGCTTAGAAAATTAAACTCCCTCATATAATGTATATATTTGCCTTTCTGATCCGAATTATAAGAGGTCTTATAAAGATTGAAAAATTTATTTTCCAGATTTTTTAATTTATTTAAGCCTTTGGTATACCAAGGAAGCTTATATACTTTTTGCTTTGTTCTTGTAACGAAAGCACTACAGATATCAAAAATATTTGATTTTAATATTAAATAAGAAGAATACAAAAAAAGGCTTTACCAATTGATAGTAGCAAAGCACATCAAAATTGCACTGTTAAAATTTAAATTCATTGAAAAAGTCTCACTATTATTAATAAATTCATAAAATTAAATTTGCAGAAAAAGTGGGATATGGCTCACATCAGCAGGCTGAAGGGGATATACAGTCGAACCTGTTTTTGTGCGGTAGATAGGGACCGCAGAAAAAAAATCGCACAAAAAAAAATTCTTCGGAGACTTCATAAACAGCTATAACATAAAACTTTAAGTAATCTAATAAAGAAAATTTTTTTTATGTGGTTTTTTTGTACCGCATAAAAAAAATCTCACCTAGGACACATTCTATGAAAAAGCGAAAAAGTGGTCTCGAAGCCAAATAAATAAATAAATTACACACGGAAACGTTAAAAATATAGTTTTAATTCTTCATTTTAAATGTGAAAAATACGAAAAATTATTCCATTAATAAAATGCATATTAAAAAAATAAATTAAAATATGTATATGTTGATAGTCACAAATTATGTCTATACGCACTTTGAAAGTCGGTTAAAAACTAATATATGTACTTGATAAGAAGACATAATATGTAATGAAATCGGTTGATGCAATATATGTATAGTATATATAACTGACCTAACTTCGCTGCGAATTTACTAGGGCGAACAACTTGCACATAGCGAAAATTAAGAGATTTCACGTTTCAAATGCGCGCAACCTCTCTTCTGCAATAACTTCTCTGACATAAAATAATGTCTCTCGCGCTTTTTTTGGACATTTCAAAAACTTCAGAATTGCGTTTTGCTCTTACGCTTTTCTCTTTATTGCTCTTTTTAATGATAATTTCAGCTAGTGCAGAGTTTTTTTTTGCATAGAAAAGATCGCATACAAGAAAAAATATCATAACACAACTCGCACAAAACAAATCGCATAAAAATAAAAACCGCATAAATAAAATCGCACAAAAAAAAATTCGCACAAAAAAAGACCGCACAAAACAGGTTTGACTGTATACACTTTGAGAGCGCATACCTTACATTGTTACTTATAAAAATAAGATCTGAAATTCTGTTTAGTTTGCTTAGAAAGGAATTCATTTGTAATAAATCATAATTAAATCATGCGAACCATAATAAATTTGATGAAACCTTTTAATGTTATTTGGAATTAAAATATTATTTTTTTTCAAAAGAGGACCAAACAATAGAATTAATGCTAAGATCACCAAATATATAAATATGATCGCTTATATATGATAATGATATAAACAGAATGCTTAAAACTGCTTAATATGATTGAATACGATATTAAATAAAGAGTACATGGTTAGAATTTTATAAATTTATATATTACAACTTTTTTTTTTTTTTTTGTTCGTGCTTTTGAAGGAAGAATAAGAGCTTATTGGGAACTCTTTAGCAGTACATTTTTGAACTTGTTGAAGAAAGAATCTACATAGTGACATTTTATAGTCACATAACAAAACACTTGTTTGTGTGATATCACAACGTTTAACTTAAGAAAAAATTTAAAATACAACAACTTGAAAATTTCTGTAAAAGGAAATTTGTTGAACTTAGCAAAAGAAAATATCTGAAAATATTTTTAGAGGGCAGATGAAAGCTTTATTGATGTTAGTGGTTGCATGATATTTTTTTATTAAAGGTTCAGATATTAAGAATAACCTTGACGAAATCATCATTTTTAGACTTAGCATATAACAAAAATATTGTTTTAGAATGCTCAAGATGCTGGAAGAGAACTCAGAATAGTATCAAAACTTATTAAATACTTGAAGTTCAAAATAATAAACAAAGGACATTAGAGGAACTTGGGAACCAATGGTGCTACAAGTCATTTTGAGTTTTAATATGAAACTTTGAAGAATCTTGCGTTCTTTAAAAACATAATATTTTCATAAATGTCGTTGCATCAATAAAAAAGCTACATAAGGAAGATTCAAGAAAATTTATCAATACAGAAACGTTAAGGCGTAATGTTCCAAAAGATTTCAGGGTTATAGAATACTATTTGCATATTAATTTTAAAAAAATGGCATTCGTTGATTTCTCTATACTGTGAAGAAAAGAGAGATCTGGTTATATTAAATGTATCTTCATTCCTTAAAGTAACAAAACTGTAATATTCCTGAAGGACAGAAACCAGTAAATTTTTAAGGAATTCGAAAATATTTGATAGTATGTAAATTGGACAAAGAAAAATTTTTAGTGTGCGTGCATTCTTTAAAGCTTAATTTTTTTTTTAATATGCTTAAGCTAAATAATAATATTAAAAATATGGATATTGGAGGGATTTTTTCTTTAGGGATTTTTAGTGTTATCAAATTTTTAGAGATTGCATATGAAAAACTGAAGCTTTATACGTTCCTATAAAATATTATAAAGCTTATACTGCTTTTTTTAAAAGATTGTTTTTTATACATAAAGTATGCACTTTAAGAAGGAAGTACAAATTACAAACTTATTTAATTCGGAATAAGGAAACTTATTCGCTTCCTTAGCAATAATTGCTTGATATTCCAGAGAGCTCACACAGACTACTTAGTAAACAAATTTAAAAATGGCATTGGTAGAATCCGTATTCATTTTAATTTTATCGATTTTTACATGTTTTCAAATAAAAAATATCGATTAAAGTGCAGAAAGCAGGAGGAAAATAATGCAAAGTTTAAATTGAAGCTTAATTAAGGTGTAAGAGTTTTGTGTTCTGCAGACAATGGCAAACATCAGTGAGTAAAAACTGCCATGAAAAGCTTCTTAAGGACATAAGTCGTTCGGAGTCAGCATAAGGCTTGTAGGTCCAGTTCTCGATCGTTTGTGTTCAAACATTTCAAAACACAATTGATCATAAGATGCTCGGTCAAAGTCCTTTCCAGGGCCGAAATGGCCATTTTCATTTTGTTCGATAAGGTGTAAGAAACACAAAACTATGTGTTTTAGAGCTTTAGAATTTCTAGAATATTCTTCCATTAATATTGCGTGCGTATAAAAAAAGGACATTGTAGCACATATTGTGTTTGCCTCATGAAAATATTTTCAAAGAAGGCAATTGAGTGCTGCTTCAGTTTTACGTCCTTTAGCATCAAAATATTGCATTTCCTGCCTTGAATAATTAAAAAAACTGCAACAGTGTACATTAAGAAATTTATTCTAGCTGCACAAAATTTTGCCAAATCGAGTATTTGGCATTTTTATTGCACATTCTAGTTAATTATAATAATGTTAGCCTTTTCCCATAAGTTTTTTTTCACTTTTGTCCTTCTAATTTTATGTGCATTTGCTATTAACAGGGCAAAACTTGGCACAGCACGTAAATTAAATGCATTTCATTATGCCGAATAGTGGAAAAACTAAAATTTTTAATTCATATAAATTTTTGCAACAATGCAATGGTTGTATAGCTATGCAGTGACATAGAGAGACCAGGGAAAAGTTATGTAAATAGAAGCTGGCTTGCCACTGTAGCTAGTGACTTCCATGCACAAACACACACACACTTTTATACACTAACACAAAGACCAACAATAGCCAAGCAAGTCAAGCGTTTTGTTTTTTGTTAGTTTTTTTTTTTTTGTTTTTTTTTTTTTGCTTAAGCAACAGCAGGATGTGAAAAGTGCTGCATTGGCAGCAGCAAGTAAGCAATTTTTAATGAGATATGAAATGCAGCTGCATAATTGCGAAAGGACATGCACAAGAAGGACGTCAGGACAGTATGGCGACAAACATTAAAGGACTTAGTGGGGCTTAGTGGTATGAGCTGCGCACTACTGAGACTCTGTGACAATTGCAATTAAAATTTTTCGTGTTGCAATTTACATTTTTGATGTTGTCAGCAACATTTTGTATGCTGCACGGCAAACAATTTTCAAAAAATTTGGCCAAATAATAAAAAAATTCGCTCGCTATAATCATTTGCAGAATAAAAATAAGCTTTGACAATTAAAGAAATATCATAACAATCATTGTTTAATGGTTTGGAAAAAAAAGGATATTACTGTGACGTGCTCGCAGTGCAATATTTCAACCAATTTCCTGGACTAACGAGTGTATAAACGTTTTTGTCAAATTGTGGCATGATTTTGTGTTTCAAAAAGGACTTGGTTTTGCTAGTTTTAAGGATATAAATGTGTTTTAATGAAAGTTTTAGTTAGCTGGCAAAATTTTTTACTTAATAATATAGTAGGAAAATAATATAAAGGAATATTATGAGGATAGCGTGCAGTGACATAGCTTCACTTGTAATAAAAGGGAAACTTGTATTCTTTAAAAATACATTGAATATATAAGAAAAACAACAATATACTCATATAAACAACAGAGATTGTTAAATAAATCAAGGACTCACATAACCTTTCACTAACAAATTGGTAAACTAAGCCGAATAACATGCATAAAATCATAATAAAAATAAATCCACATTATACAAAAATATTTTTCTTTATTAATAAGTAACAAAATCAACAATTTTTCTTGCACAAAAGTTGTTAAACAACTAGAGAACTTTTTTGGCATGCTTAAATAATAATATCGTCTAAGATTAGTAAAGTTGCTCGCATATCCTTTTTTAACAAATCATAAAATTAAGTCAAAAAAATTAGCATCATGAACAATGGCCAAAAAGGATATTTCCGCATTTGCCTCAGGAACTGAGTCTCTAAACCACATTAAGGTCTCACGCTTTACTAAAATATAAACAACATTGTTGCAAAATAAAAATAGTTGAGCAGGTTTTTATTTACTACTTTATATTTTCTAGTAAAAACAGGCATAGGTATGTATATAGGCATACTTTCTAGGTTGCAGTGGCACAGCTTACAGAATAGCACTAATAAAGGAATAAAAAGACACTTGTAGTTTTTAAAAATACATTGAAAACTAAAAAAATCGACAGTTTTTTGAACACAGAAATTGTTAAATAAATCAAGGACTCCTTTGACATGCTTAAATAATAAACACACATAACCTTTCTTTAACAAGTTGTTAAGCTAAATGGAGTTACATGCACAGCATCCATATTATAAATATAATATATATATATATATATATATATATTGTTTTTTAATAATATAGAATTTTTCTTGCAAAAAGTTGTTAAACAACTAGAAAACTTTTTTGACATGCTAAAATAATAACATCTTCGATGATTAGTAAAGTTGTTCACATATCCTTTTTTTTGACAAATCGTAAAACTAAGTCAAATGTAAGGTCTAGCTTCATAAACAATGAGAAAGAAAGGATATTTTCAACAGTTGCCTCAGGGACTGACTCTACGAACCACATTCACGAAACACGCTTTGCTAAAATATAAACAACATTTTTGTGCAGAAATAAAAATAGTTCAGAACATTTTTCATTTATTACTTTATATTTTCTAGTGAAAACATTTTTGGGTATATGTCAAGAAAACTCCGAACTTTTCAACACAAAGGCTATCACACAATAATTGAAGGACTACAAAGAAAACTTTAAATACACACTTCAACCAGATATGCAAGGCTATACAAAAAGCCCTTTTTCATTAAGAGCCTGAACATTAGTCTTGTTACCTAGCTTGAAAAAGGGTTTCTTTGGCTGCCTAAGGACAACAAGAAATATCCTTAGCCAATACAAAAATGTCAGAAGTTGCTACATATGATAAATTGTTCAGTTAATTTTTTGTCTTCCATAGCCAAAATTAATGTTTAGTAACATGCACAAATATTAAAGAAAATTCCATTTAACTTCACTTTCTAATTTTCCATGAATTTTTGAAATGCGATTTTGACTAATTTTTCTACAAAATTTAGCACAATTTAGTGGTCTGAAATGAAGTCATGCTTGCGGCTTTTATGCACCAACAAAACCAAAAATTTATTATTATTATTATTGATTTTTTTAGTTATTACACTCTATTGCACACTATTTCGTTCACACAAGCCATTTAAATATAACAACAACAGCAACAACAATTTATGCTTTAATATTATATGGTATTCATACAAACTAAAGTCAATTCATGCTGAAACTTATGCAATTGCGTTCAATGTTGCGTTTGAATTGTTCTCGAATGCTTAAACATAAACAAAAGCAACAAATAACAAAACAAAAACAATAGCAAAATCTACCAAAATCGAACACCTAAATTTTTGAGCAGCACTAAGAACAACAAAATTTAATACAGTGTTGTTATATTAATGGTTGCCATGTGTTACAGTTTAAGTTTATTTTCTCACAAATTTATTAGTTTCAGAGTTGTGGCATTTATTTCTTATTCCACAGTATTTTTTGTTCACATGAAGGACTTTCAAAAGTCCTTAAAATAATATGCATTTATAAGTTCTAATAGCCACTTAAATCATCATTGAAATGACCCAAGTTTTCAACCTCACTTGAGTTAAAGTTTCTAGAACAATGACCGCGCCACTCGTGAAGTCCTGCAATTTGAGTGGTATCAGAAAATAAATGAAATGAACATTAAAAAACTTAACGAGCAGCATTTCAAATATTTCTGCAATAATCAGTTGTTTTTAACAATTGCATGTCTTGCATAATGCAGGTAAATAAATAAAAAGTGGCATTACTTTAAATGACATAAAAAAAGGGCATATTTCTGGTAACTACTACTTTAAGAAGTTATAAAGAAAATGTTTATTTGCATATTTATACCAAGAAAAATCGTGCTTAACCAGAAAAATCTAAATACTTGCATGCATTTTAAGAATACTAAGCAGAAGAAAAACTAAATTTATATTACAAGTTGCACAAAAATTGCATGATTTGTGCTAAAATTTTTATTTTGATGATGTAAATGCAAATGCATTCTCGAATATAATGAGTGGGCAGAACTTTTAAAAAAATGCTACCTAAATAAAATAAAGATATATAAGTAAACACAACAAGCAGTAGTAATATTTTTAATACATGCTACACAGTGGCAGGCTGGCCGTACTGATGGATCTGGAGAGTTACAGCATGGCTTGTGCAATTTGGGGCCGTTCGCCTTAAAGCAAAACAGAACATTATCTTTTAATAGTATTTATTATCAAAATCGAGTCTTTGTTCTACATTTACATTTACTACACTGGTGGCAATTCCCATAAACTCACATTAATTTTCTCGAATTTTTTCATTTATTTTAAAAAAAAGTTATTTCAGGCAAAACAAATGTATTTGGATATTTATATTTCAATATAAAAACTCATTTAAAAAGACAAATTCAAATATTTTTAATTTTTTGTACTCATTTTTAAACTAAAAGAAATATTTTAAAGTGGCAATTCACATAAACTCACTATATTAATCTTAAGATAAATTGATAAATAAACTTAATTTTCATAGTTAACAAACTTGAAATACTTATTTCAATAATCGGTACTATTTCCGTTACGTCTTAGAACCTGGGTCAACCTTTTTGGCATGGATAATACAAGGTTTTGCAAAGTTTGAGTCGAAATTCCAGCCCAGACCTCTTTTATTACAATTTTCAGGGTATTCACTGAATGAAATTGCCGTCCTTTTGCGTAAACACCACGAGCAAGGATTCCCCAAAGGTTCTCTATAGGGTTCAAGTCTGGGCTTCGGGCGGGCCAATCAAGAACATTAATATTTTTCTCGCAAAAAAAGTTCATTGTTTCTCTGGAGCGGTGAATTGCGGCGTTGTCCTGCTGAAAAATGAAGTCTGGACCACTAAGTTCCTCTGCCCTCTCTATCATCATCGTTTCCAGGAGTTCGCAGTAGATGGAGGAGTTCATTCTTTGAGGAACCCATGCACTTTCCGTCATTCCACTAATGCCAAAACCGGCCCAAACCATTACTCCACCGCCTGACGATGCTCGACTCATGCAGACTACTTTTTCGACCAACTTATCATGCCAATAATATTGAAAGCCATCAGTACCATCTAAATTAAAACGTTTTTAGTCACTAAATAAAACTTTGGACCACTGTTCACGCCAATGAATATATTTTTCCGCAAATTCCAATCTCTTGGCTTTTTGAGCATTAGTCAATGGAGGTTTTTTGAGGCGTTTGGTGTAAACAACTCGGTCTGATTTCTTCAAAATTTGTCGAACACGTCTGCTCTTTATTGGCAAATCGAGACTTCGCACAATCTCTGCCGACATCATCTTCTCTTTCGTGGCTAATCGGATTATCTCTCGTTTTTGCCTTGGGGTAACTTTAGTATTTCGGTCATATCTCACGTTTTTACCATAAGATTCGCGTAGTTTTAAATAATTACAAATTAAGGTTTGAGATCTTCCAATTTTTACCGCTATTTCACGCGTCGATAGCCCTACTTCACTAAATGCCTCAATTTTAGCTTTTTCTTCAGGCGACAGCAACTTTCCTCTCGGCATTTTCACAATTCTAAAAGAGATGAAACGAACACGGGCTCTGTAGCCACAAAAAAGACTAAAACACTATAAAAAGTCATTTCTTACCTAGAATTAGCAAAATTTTCGTTAAACTAAGCAATTCAATTAGCTGAATTTATATGAACTGCCACGTTGAAGCACTGCGAAAACATTAGTTCAGTTGAATTTTTGTACGATCACTCAAATGACACGATCACTAAATAACGGTACACATACGGTTATTTTCAGTAAACCAACAAAAACTAATCTCTACTAAGCAAACTTTCTTTTTTAATGCCAAAATAGAGAAGATAAGCTCTCTTTATAAATTACGCAAAACTGAGTTTATGGGAATTGCCACTAGTGTACATAACTTTCGAATAAATAATAACACTGTTCTACACGAAAACTGTACAAGACCATCAACATAGAAATCTTAATAAGTGGTTATTTATGATGACTTTCTGCATTAACAGAATTTGTGTGTCACTTCGATTTATTCGTGAAGGACCTCATAAATGAGTCACTTAAAATTTTCGTACTTTGCCTTATTTGGCTTATCATAACTTTGCTTCTGCTAAACTGATTTTTAAAATCTTTATATTATAACAAAGGTAAGACTTGCAGTTTTGTGCTCTAATTTAAAAAATAAAAATACAGTAGACTCGCGGTAACGTGAACTATTAAAAACCGAGCGTGTTCACGTTTGCGAAGTTGTTCACGTTTGCGAAGTTGTAATTCTTTAAAGTTTCCAAATAAATTAGACATGTGTTTTAACTCAAAATCATTTATTTTTATTTTATTTCGGATTGTAAATACTTGTAATTCATATGTTTATGTATTGTTAAGGAAAAAAATGTACATTGAAATTATTGGAAAAACTGGGTTATCTGTTTTTGGATTTTCTTTTTTTGCAAATTGCTGAACACGGCCTTTTCGCGGAGACGTTTAAATACGCTGATATCTGTTGGACTTATGTTTTCATCTTCCGCTCATTCCAAAGCTTTGTTAAAAATGTTGATTGCTTCACTAGGCTCTATTCTTGTATGTGCTCTTTCCAGATTACTGTCCTCGCTTTCACTTTCATCACTAGTTAAAACCTCATTCGTTTCGGTTGAGTTTCGAAAATCTTCAGTCCATTCATGGATATCAGCAAATGAAAAACTAACCTGCAAATACACAGACAATTTGAACCAAATGCGTTATTGGAGGGCAGAAAAGGTTCAAACCTCTGGATTAATTGTGTGAAGCAGTTCTATTGTGCGTTCTTGTTGGGAGTTAATTGGTAAACAAATCCTTCCTCTCAACGTAGCTAATGGGATATCCTCATCACTGTCTTCTTTATCTCCTATAGAGCTTAAAATGTTCGTCCAGCATTTTGCTATTGTTTCCTTTTCAAGACGTTCCTAAGCTGAAACTTATAGCTGAATGGATAGCCAATAGCGTCCCGTAACGTCAATTTCTTTAGGGCTTCAATAACATCAGTCCCTGAGCCTACAATTGATGCCAAAAGACTGTTTCTGTAGAAATGTTTTGTAAGTCGTATGGCATTTTGATCCATTGGCTGTATGAGTGGCGTGACGTTTGGTGGCATAAACATTGCAGTCATTAACTCGTCGTCTAATCTCAATTCATTTTCGGGAGGATGAGATGGAGCATTATCTGTCAACAGCAGAGCTTTATTGGGCAATCCTTGATCTTTTAAAAACTTCCTGACCTACAATAATAAGAATGTAAAAGTTTGAAATCACTAAAACTATTTTTTTTTTTTTAACTTGTGGTACAAACAAATGGTGAAACCAATGTTTAAAAATGGCAGCTGTCATCCATGACGACTTGGAGCAATTGTAGTCAACAGGAGAATCAAAATTTCTTAAAGATTTTTTGCATTTCCAATCACAAGAAGTTGAACTTTATGTACCCCTGTTGCGTTTGCACAAGCCAGAAAAGTGACACGCTGTTTTTCCGTTTTCCTTCCAGGAGCATTTTTTTCTTGAGATGATACGTATGTTTTGTCAGGTAGCAGCTTCCAAAATAATCCCGATTCGTCTGCATTATATATTTGATCGTGCGACAGACCTAGCTCTTTAATTTTGGCTTGCAGCTTGTTTTTGAAAGGGTCCACAAGTTCAGGTCTAGAAGATAACTTTTCTCCACTTATTTTAATAAAACGCACACCATAACGCTTCTTAAAGCGTTGCAACCATCCATCACTCGCATTGGGTTTATTTAATTTTTGAATGAAAAAATTTAGCTTTTTCTTTAACTATCAATCCATTGACAGGATAATTTTTTTTGTCGCTGTTTAAGGAACCAACGGTACAGAGGTTTTTACATTTTAGGAAGTTCAGAACACTTCAAAGTCTTCCGCATTCCAGGTCCAGAAAATGTATTGTTAACACATTTTAAAATGTTCTCTTTTTTTTTTTGTTGATAGCGCAAATTGTTGACTTTGCAACACTGTACTGCTTTGCTAAGCTAGTTACGCTTGATCCTCCTTTTAATTTTTCTATTACATTCACTTTTTCCTTTAAAGACAAGTATTTTGGTCGTTTTTGCGACATTTTACACGAATAACTTTAGATTAGATCATGCCAAGTCAGCAGCGCGCACTAAACTAAATGCCAATCCATATCGATCCATGCCAGTATACTCATAAGCAATCATTTACGGGTATCCCCAGTTTTATAAAAACCGTTCGCATAACCAACATACATATGTTGGTTATGGTACCAAAAACAAGGACCTCGCAATAAGGACGAACACACGCCGAAAGTCGAGAGTGGCAGCTCGTTTTCGTATAGTGCAGCGCTCAATGCCGTGGAAGAGCGACTGAGTGCAAAGTTGACGGAAGAAATACTGCAGCTTGAGAGTCGTCTTCGGCAGCATTCGGACAACAACTACAAGCAACTGTCGAGTGAGTTATCTAACGTTGAGAGTAAGTTGAGTAACGAGCTCAGGTGTGAAGTCGCGTCTATTAAAGACAAATTTGATGAGCACGAAGAAAAAATCCATTCACTAGAGCAACGCATCGAACTTTTAACTTCGCGATGTGATGTATTAGCAGATGAAATTAAGAGATACTCCACCACACCATACATCAATAACAATAATAATAACAATAAAGATCTGTCTTCAGATGCCGTTATCTTTGGAGTTCCATTCACCAAAGACGAAAACATCAGGAGTATTTTTAACCTCATCTGCCACTCCATTGAGTTTCTGCCACCCACTATTAAAGACGTTTTTCGCGTACGACCAAGAGCGAATAATACGAGTCCCGTGATAATCATCAAATTCTATACACCTTACGATCTGTCTCGGGTGCTCAAAGCTTTTGGCGATTATCGTAGACGTACCAAGAAAGCAGTACATTGGAGAAATGATAGTCTCGACTCAGATCACAACGTTTACATTCACGAATGCCTGGATGCTGAAACCAGAAAGCTATTGCAAGCTGCAATTGCCTGCAAGCGACGTAAGTCCATCTTCAATGCTTTCACGGTCCGTGGTTGTGTTTACATTCGGCTACAAAAAGGATACCCAAGCATCCGTATCAACGATGAAAGCCAACTACAAAATACTATCTCTGGTGCTGAACTTAGCAGCAACATATACCTTCCTCAAGACGATGTTGCTGCTTGCTGATTTAAACACTTTTTTTTTACTCTCAATCATATTTTTATTTGGTCTAATTAATCCTTCTTCCGTCATCTATATCAAATTTTTATTTTTTCTATATACATTAACTTTTCCATCCATGACTTCCTTTTTAAATAGGTCTATTATGAAAACACCAAATTATCAACAAACTTATTTCAATTCCAGCATTGCATGTAGGCTTCTTTCAAATTTAATATCTTCATACAATAAATAATTTAACTAATAGTCGCTCTAGTTCCAAAGACAGCATTTATACACTCGTTCGAATTTAAAGCAGACAAAAGAAGGGCTTAAAGTTATGTCACTTAAATGCGCAAAGTCTGAACAACAAATTTGATGAATTTCGGTACATCTTTGAAAACTCAACAGTTGATGTAATCTGTGTTTCTGAAACATGGTTTCAGCCCTCTGTTCAAGATAGTGTCTTCCGGGTAAATGGTTACAAAACTTTCCGTGCGGATCGAGAGTCCCATGCTGGTGGTGTTGCAATATTTGTCAGAAACGGAATTACCTGCAACTTGATCAGTAAATCTGACATAAAAGATAATGTTGAATTCATTTTTATTGATATAATCTATGATTTCAAAAAACTGCTTGTTGGTAATGTCTATAGGCGACACCGTAACATCAATACTGATAATTTATTGCGGAAATTTGAATCGTTGACAAGTTTTTATTCCGATGTAATTATTTCCGGTGATTTCAACAGTAATTTGCTGGTTGAAACTCATTTAACTGAGGACATGTGTGCTTTAGGTCTTACGTGTGTAAACCGCACTACACCTACTCATTTCTCTAAGTATCGAAATACTCTGTTAGACCTTTTTTTTGTGGGTGATAGTGAAAAAATCTTACTGTATGACCAGTTGTCAGCTTCTGTCTTTTCCAGGCACGACCTGATCTTTCTTTGCTATGATTTTCAGCTACAAATACCACAGGAAAAAATAACGTATCGCGATTTTAAAAACATCGATTTCAATTCTCTACGGTCAGAACTGGAACTCGTAGACTGGACGCTTATTTTTTATATGCTTTCTGTTAACGATCAGCCGCAATTCTTACAACAGAATGTAAACGCATTATTTGATAAATACGTCCCACTCAAAACTGCAAATATTAAACACAGTCAACCGCCCTGGTTCTCAGGTACTATAAAAGCTTTGATTGCAAAACGTGATAAGTTTTATAAGAATTGGAAACGTTTCAAAACACCGGAACTCTACAATCTTTTCAGTACTTGTAGGAAAGATGTAGTAAGAGCTGTAAAGGTCGCCAAGTTGCAATATTATGAACGCAAATTTAGCTCAGCTATTGATTGTAAGCTGAAGTGGAGAATTATACGGCAAATTGGAGTAGGAAGAAACATTTTGCCCCCAATGAACGTGGACGTTGAAGATTTAAACAGGAAATTCATAGATTTTCCCATGCCTGTGGCAAATAGAAACGCATATGGTCATTATCAAAGTAATATTAGCCCGAACTCTGCTTTTAGTTTTCAATGCGTAAAAGCCGTTGAAGTTCTGCGAAGTTGCTTAGCAATCAAATCGAATGCCGTTGGTTTCGATGGAATGCATCCAAAATTTTTTAAAGCTCTTCTCCCAGTACTACTTCCTTACATAACGCATATTTTCAACACAATTATTATTAAATCCTATTTCCCCGCTATTTGGAAAAAAGCCAAAATAATTCCTGTACCCAAAACTGGAAATGATTATCGCCCTATTGCTATTCTGCCTTTTCTCTCAAAAGTTTTTGAATCACTGATGCAGAAACAAATAAGTAATTTTCTCCTCGAGAACTCACTTCTTACGGACAGGCAGTCTGGATTCCGGCCAAAGCGCAGCTGTGTGACAGCATTATTAGACGTTACTGATGAAATTCGCAATAACCTCGATCGCAATGAATTAACTTTTCTGGTACTGCTTGACCACTCAAAAGCCTTCGACACCGTCGATCATGAAATTCTTTGCGCAAAACTATCAAATATATTTAATTTTTCCACTGCTGCAACTCGTTTCATGAGCTCGTACCTCACCCAAAGATCCCAAGCAGTAAACATTGGCTGTGTGACTTCAAACTTTTTGTCAGTAGCGCGTGGTGTGCCTCAGGGCTCCATACTGGGGCCACTTTTGTTTTCGCTTTATATTAATGACCTTCCTAATTTTCTTAACAGTTGCAGCATTCAGATGTATGCAGACGACGTACAACTTTATGTTAGTTGTCGAAAGAACGATCTAGTTTCTTGTGCTACCAATTTGAACGAAGATTTGAGTAAAATAAATGAATGGGCGTCGGATAATGGCTTATGCCTCAATCCCAATAAATCTAAATGCTTAATCATTGCCAAAAAGCACAATCTAACATCGCCATTACCGGAAGTCATCCTCAATGGTTCACGTATTGAGGTCGTTAGCTCTGCAAAAAACCTTGGCATTACCTTTAATAGTACCTTGGATTGGATAAATCACGTCAACATCACTGTAGGAAAAATTTATGGCATGCTCCGCAATCTGTGGGCTACGCAGCACTTTACCCCCTTCAATATCAAAATGCTACTGGCCAAAACGTATCTCGTTCCCACTTTGTTGTACGGATGTGAAGTTTTTGCATTCTGTGATGCCACAAGTAAACGGAAACTGAATGTTGCATATAACAATATCGCACGTTATGTCTTTGGGTTAAAACGAACATGTCATGTAACCCAGCATGCAAAACAGATTTTTGACTTGACCTTTGACAGTCTCTTGAACTTTAGGGCATTGATTGCTTTGCAAAAAATAATTTTTACAAAGGAACCACCATATTTGTATCAGAAACTACAGTTTTTAAGATCTCAACGTGGACATAACTTAATTATTCCCACACATTTCTGCTTATCGTCCGAACGACAGTTTTTCGTCAATTCCATACGTCTTTGGAACTCGCTTCCTCCCTACATTCAGCGTACTTGCAATGCAACTTTATTCAAATCTCTCCTGTCAGATTATCTGTCTTCTAGGTAATTTACTGTTTTCATCACTTATTTTTCTTTTTGTCTTTGTTCTCATACTCTTTTTTTTTTTTTTTTTTCTCTCTATCTTAATCTTTTATTGTTCAACATATATATAGCATTTATTTTATCAATAATATAACTTTTTTTAATTTTTTAATATTGTTAATGTTTGAAATTTTATAATAATGGTAATTAAAACTTACGTAATCGGTGCTTAACTATAAGTTAATTCTCATAAGCGCCTAAATTTATCTAAATAAATAAAAATAAAATAAAATATGTATGTAGAAAGAAAATAACGTTTTAACTGCATTTTAAATTTGTTCACGTTACAGTGCTTTCTCATAGTGTTCACGCTACAGAGTAGTCAGTGTAAAAAAAATTATGTTCATGTTAGCAGGTGTTCACGCAAGGAGGTGTTTTTGTTACCGCGAGTCAACTGTATGTCCATCCATTTCAAAATAAGAAACGCTAAAATATTCAACATATATTTTTATTTTTAATTTTTACATTTTCTAACGGTAAGAAAACAAAAAAAAATGTTCTGATATAATTTTGTTTATTTTTTTCTTCAGAAGACAAAAGTTTTAATTTTTGAACTCATTAGAAAAAAACTAAATCGGTTAATAAAGTTAATAATAAAGTTATTGATGAAAACACGATTTAAAAAATTTTCAAATATTGTTTATTTAAAACTATCGATTTAGAAAAATTAGAGTTAATATTGATAATATTGTTTTTTTTTTTTTTTTTTTTTGTTATGTGTCATGGATATAGTTTTACAAAATATTTTTATTTTAATTTACTAGTCCCTGGTGTAAAAACTCTTCGACGACCTTTTCCTCTGATATCAATAATCGCTGGTTTCGCGTTGAAGAGACTAACAGACTAACAATATTTCAGTAACATGGGAGTTTTGCTATTTTCTACGAAACTTGTTTCCATTTTTGAAATTTTCTGATGGAATCATTCACCATGCTCGTCACTGAACTTATCTTAGTCTTGTGGGTGGGATAAATCGAAATGCGAATGTAAATAATGTACTTTTGTGGACATATTACATCCCATATCCTAAAATGCGACTAGCAATTTCTTCACAATTTCTAAAAATTTTCATAAGCTGCAACAAAACAATCAGTTGCATAAGCTGTTGGATTACTTGGGTATATTTTACTTTTTTTTTTTTTTTTGTGCAAACGTTATATTCAAGTATACGAGTATATTTAAAGAAATTTCATTTTGGTGGAACTATCAATAGAAAGTTTCCATCCATTGACATTATTTGGTTATTATAAAATATATATTTATTATGTTTCATAGTCAAGATAAAATTTCGCAAATATTGCATTCACATCCTTGCAATAAACTAAAAAAACTGCGCTCTGCGTCCCCAGTGAATGACTGAAAAGCAGTCGTTTGTTTAGTTCTTCCAAATGTAATGATAACATCATTTTGTAGAAAGTTCCACTGTTGCATTCTGGATCCTTATAATTCTGTTTGGCATTTTAATAATTGCAAATCGCGACTATGTTAACTAACTACTTATGTAGAACGAGCTATCACATTTATCGCACTTTTTAATTAAGTATTTATTAAAAAAAAATGTTGATAATATCAGTGTTAATCGCTTTACTAAAACCATAGATAGAAAGATATAAAAACTCTTGGACCACTGATAAGAAAATTGACAAAAATGCCTGCCGTGAGGCTATAAAATTGCGCTAATGATCTGAGGCTAGAAACTCAGCAACTTCCAGTATCTAAGCTGTGGTGAACGCATTCAGCTTCTTTTTGTAAATACATATATTATTGCTACCGCTTACCTCTTCAAAGTAGAAGCGTTTTAATTTCAGCCGCTTGACGTAGCGGCAGATCTTGTATTTCTCTATGAATTGGTTATACAAAAAACCTCATTCATATCGTCCATAACTTAATTATTTGATTTCCGATTTCAGTTCTTGTTACAAGCATTTTAAATCGAATATCTTGGCTTTTATAGACAATTAGTCAAAAAAATCATGCCAGAAGAATTTGTTGGAATATTTTTAACAACAAAACGGAAATTATAAAAAAAAACTATTTTTTCTGTTCATGTAAGAGCCTATAACTTTGTAAAAAATTAAAGGATGTAAAACATTTGTGCAAAAATGGAACACAACATTATCCTTTTTTTATTATCTTTAATAAAAAATAAAATTTTGGTGAACAGAAGCAAAGTTATGACACACTAAGTAAGGCAAGGTACGAAAATTCGAAGTGATTTCTTAAAATGGCCATTTGCGAAAAAATCGAAGTGATGAAAACATTCTGAAAACGCAGAAAGTCACCATAGGGATTGGCAAAATGTAAAATATTGGTGGTAACTCTTGTACATTAAAAAATTTTTTTTTTTGTACAACAGTGTAATTGTTTTCAAATAAATATTAAAAATTCTGCCAGTGATGAAAATTCAATCATATAAAACTCGATTTATGTTTTTTTTTTTTCTTAATCCGTTATGTGACTGACGAAAAAAACATCTTGATCAGACTGACGAAGTATCTGGGTACCATCACATAATTTATGTAGAAAAATAGCGTGTAAATGCTTTAATGTTTAGCTGGATCGATGTTTCGTGAATTTTCAATTTAGCTTGGCCTATAATAAAAAATAAAAATGGACACATTTTTTTAATAAAAAGCCGAGGTATTTTTGCAAAAATGTCAATTAAAGCTTAAGCAGCATCACTTCTTGAATGCTGAATTTTTTTTTTTTCTCAACTCTTGATAAAGTAAAGAAACTCGGAAAAAATAGCTTTTCTTTGAGCACAATTTTTTTCCATGCATCACAATTTTTCAAAGATTAATCAAATTTCTATCGCACTCAATCTCACTACAAGAATGCATTAAAATAATCCGCTTTTCTACCGGTTGGCATTTTATCTGTAATAAAAGTTCTTTGCTTCCTTTCAACGCGCGCTCTGCTATACATATCATCACGTTTGTAGCAACAAATCTATCAATAAATCAATATATATGTGTTGGCTTGTTTAAGTGTTTGGGGTGAATGCATGTTTGTGTGTGTGTGTGTGTGTGTGTGTGTGTAGAAGTGCGCGTTTGTATGAGTTCAAAAGTTTACTTGTTTTTGTCGCCTGCGCTCATTCATCTTAGTCAGCAGAAGACTTAAGCGTTTCTTATACAACAGCAGCAGCAGCATCAGGAGCAGACGAAAGCGCTGTGATGCAAGTAAGCGAAGCTTCGATATGCTTCAGTTTGCTCGCTGGAATGCCACCTTTTTGCACCTTGCAATGACAAATCACTTGCAGCTGGCTTAAACATAAATTTTCCCATAAAATCGTCATGCATCAATTTTATTACATGCAACCAAACGCTCAACGACAACGTCAGCTTGGCAGGCAGCGCATCGGCAATAAGATGTCAACAATACCAACAACAAAAATAAGTTTACTTCACTCCAACACAATGCTTAAATTGCATGTTTAATACCTTCACCCAGCTCTGCTCAGCTCAGTCCACCGAAATGTTGCTGCAAGTTTTTTATGCCAATGGATTTAAGCTATGTGCGTTGTCGTTGTTGTTGTAGTTATTGCCAAAGAGATCAATTTTCGTCAAGCTTTGAGCGCCATGCGTGAGTGTGTGTGTGAGTGGATTTTATTATTCTTGTTGTTGTTGGGCTTATTTTATTTTCACGCCATTGTAGCAACAAACTGATTGCAGTGCCTTTTTCAATTTTTTTTTTTTTTTTATTGATGACAATCCTGTGTCGCATGATCGTTTTCGATTTTTCAGCAAAATGTTATAACATTTTGCTGCTTGATTTTTTCAATACACTTAGCCAAACAACCAGCAACTAACAAAGTTTTATCATTTTTTTAATCAAACATTCCATTTGTATGTCAAAAGGATGGAAGCGTAAAAATCCACTCAACAAAGTTGAGTTGAGTATTGAGTGCCCTTGCATTGAGTCTCTTGACTGCCTGCATCAATCGTGTCCTTTGACTGCATCCAACTCTGCATCAATTGCAATATACTGCATACGCAAGCAAGCGATTGAACTTTTTACGATTATGGCTACAGCTGCAACGAACGCATGGATATCAAGCGTCATAGTTAACGCTTCATGAATCAAAGTTCAATTTGATGTGCGCGCCGCGGCAAACAGGATATGATTTATGACAAAGTTGTTGTTGATAAGGATTTGTCTTTTATACGCTGCACTTCAATTTTAATTTAGCAGCTGTACAAAAATAAAAGCTGCAAAGGGCTAAAAGAATTGTATGCGCTGGGTACACGGTGCGTATGAGTAACATTAATTTTGATGATGTCAGCAGTTTATATGGAAAAATTAGTATAAACGAATTATGGCAAAGAGAAAAGTATCTTAAACTCAAATTATCACCTTAACAGAACTCATGTGAATGTTATTGAATTACTTTTTAACTAACCTACGAATATATTTTCCAATATTTGCTTTACTGTTTTACGTTCATCCCATTTAACCTGCATTAGTATATGCAGCCAGAATTGGTCTTGCCCACAGACCAATCCTTAATGTGGAGCCTACAGCTATGCAAAATTAATCATTCAATTCGAGCAAAACATTTGAAATTTTGCATAATGTTTTTGTATTTGTAAATTATTTGGGTATATTTTAATGAGATCTTAATTAAGTTTCCTCTGCCTGTGTTTATAATTGTGCATGTTTTGCTAATTATGCATGTTTGTCTATATGTTTGACCACACATATGTACATTAACATGTTTGAATGTTAAAGTGCAACTGTTTGCTTGTTCAGCTAAGGTGTTTCTGCTCATCATCATAGCCCGTGCGTGTTGTTGCTAAGGCTATATTTAAGTGCAACTAAAGCATCATGCTTAAATTGCATTTCCTGCATGACTGTCAGATAGCCCATCAGCCTGCCTACCCTTCTCCCACTTCTCTGTCCTTGGCCTGTCCCTGCTTAACTTCACTATTCTGCACAGCACAAATTGTGTGTTATACAATTTTGTACAAATTAGTTGGTTTACAATTAAACACTTCGTATTGATTAGATTTCGTGCACAAAACTTTAGCATAGTTTGCGGCTGATTATTTTTGTTTTTTTTTCCAAAAAATTTATCCTAACATCGTTAAATAACAAGCAAAAACTTTATTCGTAATCATGTTATGCGCTGGCGGGCTTATATTGTGCTGAATTAATTCGTTTAGAGTGTTTTTTTTTCATTTTATTTTTGTATTTGCGTAAATTCATCACTAGCTACGTAATTGCATTTGTTTTATTTGTAAATTTTTGTGTTTTTGATGTAAAGTCAGGCCTGTTGGGGAAGTTGCATGAATTAATTTAGTGTTTATTTAGCTAAATGTTGGTTATTAAAAAGTGAATGTAAAATAGTTGTTATAGTTAATGTTTGTGCAACAACATGTTGAAATTTGAAATATTTGGAATATATTGGCTTATTGATGTGCTGATCTTTTTTTAGTTTTTTTTTTAGGCTATTTTGTGCTTTCTAATGCATGTTGGGTATATTAGTAGTATGTAGAAAAAAAAATTAAATTGTTGTAATGTTTTATTTTATGGTAATGAAAAATCTTTATTTATGATTAATAACGCTCATTAGATTTTGCACAGAACATAGATCAATTTATCTCAGCAAAAGCTTGAAGATATTAAACAAAACTAATTGCTTAATTTTTATACATTAGGGTCAATAAGTAATTCTTATATATTTTTCAAAATAAAATTTTTAATTATTTTTAAAACTAACAATACTGAAATGCCAACTTGAAAACTATTCAAAAAAACCTAAAGTTTTTAGAGCTCGAACTAAACTACACGTGTATACGAAAGTTTTAACTCCGTAAAGTTCGTTTGAATGAAGAAAACACGAACTCAAAATACACGTGAATGTTAATTAAAAACTATATGTGAAATTGCACAGTACGTGTTCATGTGTTCCCATATTATCATGTTCACGCGTTCTCGTTTTCAAGTATTCACATTTTCAAGACTTTCACATATCTTTGCCAATACTCATATATTTTAGCGTCATTGTATCAGATATTATATTACAATAGGTTTTTCCAGCCCAAGATTGCTTTATTGACGCTTGTTGGTCCTTCAATGGCTTTCTATAGGCTGAGCTTATCTTTTTTTCCAGGTTAGTTATAACAACTTTTGTGAGTTCTTTGGAATCCCTTGTCACAAATGGAGGATTATAAGGATTATAAAAAAAAAAAAAAAATAGATAAATAATGGCTTCAATATAACCTGTGCACCAAAAATATACTTCTACAGTCTTAGTCTTAGTTATAGTACCGGAATAGTTGCAGTGCATTCGAATGTCCATTGAGTTAAACATTTTTGTCCAAAAGGTCAATTTAAGCCAATTCAACCTATGAACTGATCTAGCATTGCAGATCATCTGATTGGCCATAGAATCATTCAATTAATGATTTTGTAATTGAAACTGTTTGTGCTATGTGGATTTCTAAGGCATGATTAAATCGTTTTAGATTCTTTGAACAAGATAATTTCCGCAAGCACTCGTTTTTTTGTATGTTTCTGTCCAAGTCACTTAACAGAGAAGGATTTTGGACATATTCATAAAACTCAACGTTGCCCCAAAAAATTTCTTAAAGTAAAGCTTCTTACTTGTCGAGAATTTACGAGTGTGCAGCATTTATAGTCACAGTGATGTGGTAGTACCAGTGCATCTGATAGCATATATAATCATTCAGTTTTGTATAAGATATCCATGAAAACCTTAAAAGTTCTAATAACCTTATGATAATCTTTTCCCAGGGTCGTTCAGCAGCGTCCAGGGTTCCAAATAAATAAATAGAACGACGGAAGATATTTCGAAATATATTATTTATTTATTTTCCTGAAGAAACAAAGTTTAGAGCAAACACTAAACCTTTTTTTTTACCAATTAATAAACGAAATAAAAAGAATACTCCACGGATGACTTGCCGGAACCAGACTCCCTTGGTTTTCGCATTCTCGTCCCTTTTATAGGGTTTTTGGTTGTCTTTGGGGTGGTTAGTAGGTGTTAGTATTGGCCTGGGATCAATGGAAATTCCTAACTAGTTGACTCCCTATGCCCTTACCACTGCCACTAGTTCGCCTGCGCCGATTGGTACCGCATCGACCCTCTGCGACTTGTAGAGGTGGGAGTTGGTACTGCCTGTTGTATGCGTGGCTGCGAACCAAGGCTGTTACATACCTGTGGCAGCTCTCCACCCACGACAACCGCACATATCCAACTGAAGTTTCAGCTGTGTTGATCACCAGCTTTATTAAAGTGGCGTACAATCCGACAGCGCTCTTGTTGGGTGTAGGTATAACAAAATACGTAGTTCTTTTAGTGTATGTACGGAGAGAGAGAGGCTG
Source organism: Coremacera marginata (assembly GCA_914767935.1). Taxonomy (NCBI): domain Eukaryota; kingdom Metazoa; phylum Arthropoda; class Insecta; order Diptera; family Sciomyzidae; genus Coremacera; species Coremacera marginata. The sequence goes on along the minus strand of OU612045.1, from coordinate 17,050,217 downwards.
TGAACATAGCTTGGTGAAGTGACTGATGAAGCTGGTGTGTTTGGTGCGTGGATGTGTAGGTTGATCTGATTAGAATGTATGTGATGAGAGTGAAGTTGAGAAAGATGCAGCTGGTGCGTGGATGTGTAGGTTGATCTGATTAGGATGTATGTGATGAGAGTGAGGTTGAAAAAGATGCAGCTGGTGTGTGTGAGTAGTATGTGTATTTGTTTGTGTGTTGAGTTTATTGCAGCTATAGACTTAGAGAAATTGGTGTGATGAGTATGAGGTGGTATGTGATGAGAGTGAGACTGGTGTGTGTGAGTAGTATATGTTCGCGCGTGTGTGTAGGTGTGCGTGTGTGTGGTGAATCTATTGCAACTATGGACTGAGAGCAGTTTTGGTATGATGAGCGTGAGATTGTGTATGTGTTTGTGCGAATTAAGTGTATCGGAAACTCTTCCTAAATCTATCTTATAATATAAACTTAAATCTTATAATATGAACAAAATGTAACTACGTTACAACCTACATAAAACTTAAGATAACCTCAGTGCAACAGTTCACCGAACTGGTCACTGAATTATCCATTTGGTCCAAAATATCCTCTGGATCTATAATAATATCACCAAAAGTCCACTGAACCCTTAAGTTTTCCAATGAAGCATTTAGGAGCTGAGATAATCCCTGTTTATCCGATTAGCCTTAGAATCATTCATTTATAGCCAAGGATTCCATGGAATACACAAAAGATCAAATAACCTAGTTTGGAAAGAAGAAAACCCGAACCTAAGGCCAGCCAATGGAGCAAATGAAGCCTCAAAAAGTTCCAATGAAACAATCTAGAGCTAGACAAACCTTTTAGAATTTTTTTTCATCGAATGGATATTGCCTTCAAGTATTATGATAATTTATGCCTCAATCACACTTCCGAAGGCACTAAAAATCTATTGCAAATATCTTGGATGCGTGAAAGTCATGAAAACATGAATACTTGAAAACGTGAGCGCATGAACCCGTGTACATGAGAACACGTACTTTTACAACTTCATATGTAATTCGTGCATAACATGAACGTTTAGTTGGAGTTCAGGATTTTTTTTGTTTTTATTGTAAAATACACGTGAACATGTGCTACCCAAATTGGCTCACAGCAATTAAACAAAGATTTTTCTAAATTACACAATTATTCTAAAGTATTCTAGTAGAAAAGACAAAAACTTACATGTGTATTGACTTTTTAAAAGTTTACGTCGGAAAAATACTCAAAATGAATTTTTAATTTACTCTGAATTTAGCAATTTATAAATATAAAGAGTAAGAAAACTTTTTAATGTATACCTTTGACATAGTTGATGTGTTCACAGGCCTATTATAAATCCTTATTTATTTATTTATTTATTTGTAGTAATAAAGGTATTAGCATGCAAGATAAGCTCTTTTAAATGCAACAATTTAATTACTTAATATATATATGAACTCACAATTGGTATAACAACAGATAAAAGTGATAATAAAAGCAAAATATTATAAAGTTTACAATAAATTATAGTAACACTGATAAAATATAATTGAACGAAATGAATTTAATTTAAGAAATGGGTAACCATTGTGATAGAGAAAAGTAAAGTTTGGATAGTTTGTTTCAGAAAAGCGAAAATTATAAGAAGAGTCAAGAGAAGTGTTCATAGATTAGATGCTTAAATTTCGTTATGTTACTAACGCGTTTCATGTTGTTTGGTAGGGAATTCCAGAGTCTTATTGCGCTAATAAAAAACAGTCTACTAGATTCATTGTAACGAAAATGGGGAACTACGAGAGATAAATTTCTAGTTGATCTGCAGAATTGAAGTTTATCATACAAGTAGCTTGGACATTTCAGAGTTACAAGCCTATGCAAAAAAATACAGTTTCTTGCAATAAGGTGACTTGTAATGCTGCGACCTAGTATGCGATTGCTGAATGATGAGATATGGTCAAATCTTCGGATACCGTACACATATCTTGCTGCATTATTATAAGCCACTAAAAGCTTGTGGGATGACCTAGAATCCAGCTTGCTATAGACAACGTCAAAGAATGTAACAAGAGGTACAATTAATTGAATCACTAATTTACGCCTAGTTTCAGTGGGAACAAACGAAGCGGTTTTCCTAAGGTTGCGTAAGGAATAATAAGCTTTACTTACCACACCATTTATGTGATCTACACACGTAAGAGAAGAGTTTACAACAAATCCTAGATTAGTAACTTTGTTTACAAAGTGGTAAGACATACGATTTTAGAGGATTCAACTTTAATTTATTTGCATCAGCCCATCTGCTGACAGCATCCAAATCTTCATTAACTCTTGCGCAAAGATCTTCAATGAGGCATGTCGGTCGTGAGAGATAGAGTTGCAGGTCATCCGCATAGGCATGCATTGTGACATTCTTACATTCTTATAATAAATACTTTTGAAAAATAAGTTAACCCCTAATTGCTTGAATAAGTGTCACTATACGAAATTATCAACAACAAAAAACATTTAAAAAAAGTGCCTTTGCTGGTCAATGCATAAGTTCACATTTTTGAAGTCACTAATTTCGGCGAATTACAACAAACATAAAGTTATTGAAGATTTTCAATAATTTCTATTAAAACAACATAGTTGACTTTAGTAAAATTTTTTGAGTTAATCAAAATTGGGCTTTGTCACGACCTAAATTTAGAAGGGAAGAACTTTTCAGTGAATAGATTTGAAAAAATCGGTCAACCTTTTGCTGCTATTTGATCCTATTAATATTTTGTGAATACAAAAAAAAAAAACAGCAGCACAAAACAACAAAAAAGAACCAACAACCTTATCAGCGCTAGTGTCAGTTACAAATTAAAATTATTAAGAACTCTTAAGGGGGTCTTCTCATTGAGCAACTTTTTTTTCGACTTTTGCATTTATTTATAGCTTGGGTAGTTGTGAATATGCCCCTAAAAGGATTTTTAGAAATTCGAAATACTTTAGAAGATACAGCCTTTTTTGTGAAGCAAGGTCTTCGTCAAAATGAGCTATTTTTTTCGACTCATTTTCGAACGAAGCGGCATAAAGTAACCACCGAATTCCGTTGAAAATGTTTATTGTTAGGTAAAAACGTGTTTGCACACATATTCATACAAACATACGAATACACATTTCTGCTTATTTTAGGGGTTGCAGCATTTTTTGAGTCCAGGTGTTCAACTGAAAGCATCATTTAGTTCAGTTTGTATCGAGTTGAGCAACAGACGCGTGCGCTTCAGTGAACGGAAAAGTAAATTTTTCATAAATTTATTGTGATTTTTGTAAAATGGATCGGAAAAGTAATAAAAAAAAAAAAAACGCCCAAGTGAGCGTCAGAATCGTGCTAAAAAACGCGGGTTTAGTGGAAATCAGCATCTTAGACCAGAGGATTCTGAATATACCAGTACATCGGCCAAGAAATTCAAGAATAACGAAGACGACGAAGTATCAATCAAAAACAATTTGAAGTATTGCATTCTCGAGTTCTGTTCTGTGTTTACCACGTTGTCAACGTTGGTAATTTGTGAATCATGCAAGCAAAAAATTGAGTTCTCAGAAGCCTCACCAAATGGAGTTGGATTTAAAATCGCTTTGAACTGCGCCTGCCCACGCACAACATATATTCCTTCGTCACCTATGATCGGAAAACCATATGAAATTAATCGACGCTTGGTTGTTGCCATGCGGCTCTTAGGGATTGGGCCAAAAGGTATAACCATGTTTTGTGGCCTCATGGACCTCGGACAAAGTTTGTCCAACAATCTGTACTATACTATCCTACAAAATTTGTACGTTGCTGGAAAAGCCATGTACGAACATGTCATTTCAAAAGCTATTGGAGAAGAAAAAGAGGCTATGATCGAAGCGAATCCAGAGTGCGATCCCACTTTATTTACTGTGTCGGGGGATGGGACTTGGAAGAAGCGTGGCTTTGCTTCCCTTTATGGTGTCACAACTCTGATTGCCAAGCATACCAAAAAAATTGTTGACACTGTCGTGTCAAAATCTCGTCTGTGTAACAGCTGCAAATATTGGGAAGCCAAGAAGGAAGAAGAGCCAGGCTTACCAAATTTGGCTTGATACTCATGACGAAGAATGCACCATAAACCATGAAGGAAGGTCTGGGAAAATGGAGGTGGACGCTGTAATAGAGATGTTCTCCAGGTCGTTTGAAACACACGGCATAAAATATGTAAAGTATATCGGCGATGGTGATTAGCAGACCTTCAAAGGTGTATTAGATGTCGACCCCTATGACGGTGACCCTATAGTGGAAAAGAAAGAATGCATTGGGCATGTGCAGAAGCGAATGGGCACGCGACTTCGAAAAATAAAAAAAGAAAATAAGGGCATTGGAGGCAAAGGTGCGGGCAAGCTCACCGACAAATTAATATCCGAGTTGACCACATATTATGGCCTTGCGATCCGCCGTCATCCTGACTCCGTGGAGGATATGAAAAAGGAAATTTGGGCCACTTTTTACCATAAGTGCTCCACCGATGATAAGCCGCAACACCAAAATTGCCCCACCGGTGCGTCAAGCTGGTGCGCATGGCAGAAAGCAGCTGCTGAAGGTACTTTAGATAGCTTTCACCACACGTATGCACCTCTCGACAAGAAGGTGATGGAGGTAATCAAACCAGCTTACGTAGCGCTGTCGGCAGATAATTTGCTTGAAAGATGCCTTGGATCTGAAACTCAGAATTCCAATGAGTCCTACAATTCTGTTCTTTGGTCACTTTCGCCCAAACACATCAACTCAGGCGCACGCACCATCGAAGTGGCCAATTTCATTGCAACGTGCCTCTTCAACGACGGTTTTATACCCATACTTAAAATTATGGGTTTGATGGGTATTGCGATTGGCAAAAACGCATACGAATACGCACTATCTCGCAATGAAGACAGATTGAACCGATCAGAGACTCGAGCTGCGGCATCATCAAAAGCTGGCAGAACGGCTCGCAGAGCAGAGAGGGCAGCAGAAAGCAGTTTCTACGAAAAAGAGGAAGGTGGCCTGTATGGAGCTGGCATCGCCGACTAATATTTGTAAGTAAAAATTGTCAGCTCTTTAAAACTGCATTTAAACATTTTTGATTTTTTTTTTTTTTCCCAAAAAAATTACTTCAAACTTTAAACGCGTTTATCTCGAACCCACGTTTTTCGAACTGGCGGCCATGATATCTCCAGTTCAACTGAACCGATTTTCATGAAACAAAGTGGAATCGACGCAGAATTGTCACCATTCTCGGGTGAACCTCGACCATAATTTTAAAAAATATTTTACTATTTTTTTTTACACTAAACTACAAAAAAAAAACCCGAAATTGAAATTTTTTTTTGAATGGCCGCCATTTTGTCAAAAAAAATCACAAAATTAAGTTTGAGGTTCACCCGAGAATTACATCTATACTGGTTATAACCCCGTTTTTATTTTTCATTTCAGACGCTCCGGAGACCCGGAATCGTGGCCGCCGTGACGACACTTTTTTTTCACCACCAACTTTGAAGTCTCATTACTTTTTGAACAGCCCACGTATCGAGGCAAAAAAAATTTTTTTATTTACTTTGAACCTTTTGTAATACAATAAATAAAAAAAGTTTTCAATTATTCTTTGCGTTTTCAAATAAGAATTTTTTTAAAAAGGGTCAAAAAAACGGGTTTTGAATGAGAAGACCGCCTTAATCCAGCGAAAAACAACACGCATTTTTTAAGTTTTTGTTAATATTATTTGTACTTAAGCTTTTGTATTTTTATTTTAGTAAAATTTTTTGAGTAACTAAAACTTAAGCTTCGTCATGTGATTGTTTTAGAAGTGAAGAACTGTTGATTAAAAAAAATTTAAGATCGATAAATACATTGCTGAGATCTGCACCCGATAGCATTTTGCGAACAAGTTGTTCCGGAATCCAATTGCAGCATCACCTATCAGGGCCAATTGTGAATCTAAACTATCCAGGGACCCACTCAATACAAACAAAATAATTCATCAAATTGGTTCAGCCTTTAAGGATGAGTTCAATGGCATAAACACGTACAGCAACATTTTATATATCACCCATTTTACATTGAAGTGTAATATCACAGCTATCTTGTGTTGAATTTGTATTGAAAATTCATTACTACTACATGTCTTACACCATAACTTCCGAATTCTTCAAGCACATACCTTCATTTTACATCGTGAGAAATGGAACTTAAGAAAAATGAAAATAATGAAAAAAGAAAAAAAATGAAAGCACATGTTGTTGGCCTGAGGAATTCTTCATTTTACTGCAATTTTTTTAAAAGTTTTAAATTTTTCCATAAAAATAGGAAAAATAGCCTTTTCAATGATGCTTTATTTACGAAAATCGGATTTAAATTGACTGTGCAACGTTGTCTCAAAATAAACCCTATTTTGCCATTCGCATGGCTGTGGGTCCGCGTAAAAATTTCTTTAAATCTCAAACACTGGATTTGATTTTCTAAGCAATAAACCAATCTAAGAACAAAATTTGAGCCAAATTAGAGATGGCCAGTGCAACTGATATTACACTTCAATGTGAAATGGGCGATATATAAAGTTGAATTTGAGTTTTATTGCAATAAATCCGAGTAATTTTGAGTTTGTTGATATTAATGAATGTAATGTAGGTCGGTGTAAAATAAAATCCAACGCAACGGAAGATGAACGGTGAAGATGAACTATCAATTAAATTTATAAAAATTATTTTGCCATACATCCTCAGCCCGCTCATATGTTCAATCACTGTTTTACTAGTTCGTGCTTCCCTGATGTCTGGAAAGCAGCGACAATTATTTCCATAGCGAAAAAAGCTAATGCTTGCGATCCGTCTGATTATCGTCTCGTAAGTCTGTTGTCATCCTTGTCAAAAGTTTTTGAGTCTCTCATAGCCATGCAAATCTCGGAACACATAAGAAGATTCGACGTTTTGTCCCTCTACGACGATAGTTGCTCTACAGCTGTAATAAAGATCTTAGATGACATCAGAGTGTCCTATGATTTGGGGTGCATTAGCTTGCTTTGTCACTTAGATTTTTCTAAGACGTTTGATTCTGTTGATCACTCAATACTGTGTCAAAAACTTGCCGTTAACTTTGGATTCTCTAGCATAGCGGTCCATCTGTTAAATAGTTACTTCAAGGGAAGGTCTCAAGAAGTTAGGGTGGGAAATAGTCTGTCTGCTTTCTGTTATTTATACTGTGGGGTGCCTCAAGGCTCTGTACTTGGTCCGTTAATATTTTCAATGTTAGGATGCATGCATATGCTGACGATCTGCAACTGTATTTAGACAATCCCATAGGTATTGTTGATAATTTATGTGTTAGGATGAATGAGGATTTAAATGAAATAACTAAATGGGCTAAATCCACCTAAATCATTTGTTCTGCCTATTTGCAAAACTAGACATTCTGTTTCCAATATAGCAACTATTTATTTAAACGGTGTTGGGCTGGACTTTGTTGACAAAATTAAAAATCCAGGCTACAAATCTAGTGCTTCAGCTTATAGTGCTGTCAGCTCTCATTTCATACTTAGATATTGTCTATAGCAAACTCGATTCCAGGTGCAAGCTTAAGCTATAACAAGCTTTTAATAACGCCACAAGATATGTATTTGGCTTCGAAAATTCGACCGTATCAGTCACTTGAGCAGTAAAATACTCGGTTGCAATATTTTCAACTATCGTGATGCTAGGAACTGCATATTTTTACATAAATTATTATACACAAAGACACCTAAATACCTAAAATACCTTTTTGAGAAGCTACAATTTTGTAGATCAACCAGAAATATGAACGTTATAAAACCATTATATATTTTTTTACACACCAACAGACTCTTTTTTGTTAACGCCGTCAGAATTTGGAACTCACTGCCTTTAAGAATAAAATGCAGTACAAATAACCGCAACTTTAAGTATGAAATTTTACAATACTTTTCTTAATACTATCCTTTTCATCATCTTTTAGAATAAGAATGATTTATAGCTAATCTTTTTTGATCTCTTATGATTTGATGTTAGGTCACTTGTTGATTAAAATATTTTTTGTATTACTTTTTAATTAAATTTTTAATTTGTTAATTTTAAATTGTTATTTGTTTTTAGCTATATTTATTTATCAGTTGTTTACAACTTGTTTTTATTATATTGTTTTTACTGCATTTGAAAGACTCTGTCTTACATGTGAACTTTATTAGTTAATAAATTGAAATTGAAATCAATAAAGACAAAATTTCATTTGCTATTTTTTTTAACTTCTGATTTAATTTGTATTTAAGTGTAACTGGGTGCAATTACAGATGTAATTGTTTCTTATAGCATGATTACTCAGGCATAGCTCAATTACTCTCTAATTTCCTCTCTAATCTAAGAAAAATTTCAAATCATATGTGTAATAGATGTTGTAACGTTATATGTAATTTGAAATGGGAAGCGGTTTTTTTTCTGAGTGTAGTATAGATATATATCAGCAAGAAAAATAATTTTTTCTAAGCCATTTTTTACTGCATAAAAATTGTAATATTACCTTAATGTTTAACCCTCAAGCGTATTTTGTTTTTTGTAACGTAAGAGTTGTTCATATGTCAAATTGACACAATGCTATATATTCAGAGATTTTCGTATCAGTTTGAAGAAAGAAGATTTTTTTTTAGGCTAAAATGTGTTTATTAACAAAACAACTATTACGAAATTTCAAAAATATGTGTGTGAGTAATTATTAGAATATGAAAATATTGAAAAACAAATAAAACTTAAAAAATTCATAAGGTTTTAGAAAAATTATTTAAAAAACTAAAAAATTAATTATCAAAACATAGTTTTTTTTGCACAATTTTCGCAAAGGATAAATCGATGAGAAGGGCAAACATAGGAAATGCACTTATCACATCTCGCACTATGAAGATCGTCGTTGTGTCAACAGGAATCCATTTATCCTTATAATGTCGAACACCATACAAGTTGGTCATATCGACAACCGTTTTTTCTATCGGTTGTAGAAAGAGTAAAAATGACGAAACAGAATCTGTACATTCTGATGCAGCGAATGTTGTAGGGCCTAACGCAGGTATACAAACAATAAAAAGAAAAATCTTGAAAATATGTATCATATTTTACCTTGCCTGCTCGCAAACGACTGTGAAGAAGAAGTTCCACGAGCCAATGGAAGCGGATCCTTCGAATATTGCACTGTTTTATCTTTTGACAAAAACAATATATTTTGATCTAGTGCAGCCGCGTCTCTTGCCTCTTGTTGTAAGAACATTGCATCGGAAGCCTCACTATTATATTCATTTTCACTACAGGAATATTCTTCATTTGGAATATAATCATCTTCACTATCACTATCAAACAGATAACTTTCATCACTCTGATATTGATCAAACCACGAGGAACTCATTGTTTATATTATAAATTTATTATAAAAATCGAAAGAAAAAACACGTCGATATGTGCTGAATAAGACCAACAACTGACAAAACCACGTGTTTTTCAAGCAAAAACAACGATATTTACAGTTACAGCACGCATTCTAAGCCTTGTGTCAATTTGATACATGAACGCCCAATTAGGGAAATTTTTTGCACAGCCCAACAGCGCCATCTAACGATATTTTTTTTAATACAAATTCAAAATTTACATATGATTTTTATATTGAGCCAAAATCTCAAGGGGATTTGAACAAAAATTAAGAAGTTACAAGACTTTGAATTCTAAAATTGTGTCAAATTGACACAAAATACGCTTGAAGGTTAAGTAATTTTAGGACAAAAAATATAAACGTTAATCATGTAATCATAATGTTGCCCAAGCCTCTGATAAGGTCTGGCATAAAGGGCTTCTATATAAATATAAATTGAAAAATGTTTTTCCATCACAATTCACAGCTATATTAGAATCGTATCTTACACAGCGGTCTTTTTTCGAATCAAACAAAACAACTCTGATGCTGAATTTATGCCAATCAAAGCGGGCGTTTCACAAGCAAGTATCCTGGGCCCAGTCTTGTATACATTGTTCACTAGTGACCTACCAACCTCAACCGCTGGCTGCATAGCAGCATTTTCCGATGACACCGCGATCCTCGCAATTGGAAAGAACGAAGAAGAATCGGTACGAAAACTTCAGCAGTGCCTTGACTTAATTGCAAAGTGGACAATCAATTGGCAAATAAAACTGAACCACACTAAATCAGTTCACGTAGATTTCACCAACAAAAAAAATCCTAGAATTGCCAGTGATCGTTTCACAAATTCACAAATTCACAAATTCCATTCTCAAACACAGCAAAATACCTTGGTATGACCTAAGATGCCAAGCTGCGATGGAATGAGCATTCAATATGAAATTCAATAAACTAAACTGGCTAATTGGAAAATATTCACCATAATCCGCATACAACAAAATGCTAATTTATAACTCTGTGTTGAAATCATCAAACATCATTGAAAGTTTCTAAAACAAGGTGCTAAGATGCAGGCCTGTAGACAAGGGGAACGTTTTAGGTGTTGAACCCTCCCCCCATACCCCCCCCCCTAAGGGTACGGAATGTATAAAGGAAAAACACAAATGAGACTATTAAATTCAAAATGTGATTTTTTTTTTAGATAAACTGTGATAATGATGTTAATTTCTGGAAAACTTCACTAATAATTAAGTGTTAACTAACTTAATTATTAAAAAATTTTTTGGCCAAGTGAAAGATTAAATTTGCTTATAGGACTCATAATCAATATATTGGAATTCATTTCTAAGGAGTTTGTATATTCAAAATCAGTTTCAATGCTCAAAAAGTCCCTGATATCCAGTAAAATATACTACTAACTATATATATAGCTAGAAGCTAGTTGCGGAAGTTTTGTAAATTGAAGAAAATTAGCTTGATATTTTTATGTCATATCTACCCAGCAAGCCATAGTTGACGACTATGTTTCTAAAATTTTAATGATAATGCAGTAATATTTATATAAATATATTAAAAAGTGATAGATTTAAAAAAAAATTCAAATAGTTGTAGAAACCAAAAAAGTGCTAGATTTACCACAATTGTGGAAAAGTGGCAACACTGATGATTCTTGTAGCAAGGGGCTTAGCAAGTACCCAAACCATAAAAAAATCATTTAATCAACTCTTGTAGCAAGTGACTTAGTAGCTACCCAAACCACACAAATACATTAATAGATTATTGGATGTGCTGCAATATAGCTTCAATTGTACTTAATACTGAATCAATGCTACTGCATAAAGAAGGTGTTTGGCTCAATGGATAGAGTATAGAACTCCAATCGGTGGTTGACGGGTTCAAGTCCCGATGGCAGGCAAAGAAAAGCTTTTTTATATTTGATGTATTAAATTGTCTTGTTGTAAAAAACGCAGAAACAAAGAAACCTTATAAAATTCTAAGAAAAAAATCTGTCGAAAATTTTTCAGATTTCACTCCAAGCAAATCACAGAACAAGGCGTAAAAAGCTTCGCTTCAAAAGTTTTATAAACTCTTCTCATCTCTCTTATGGTTATTTAAAAACAGGCATATTCACAAATAGTCTTAAAAGAAAACGGATTTGCTTAAAAATTTTCATATCCTTTCTTTCAGTTATTACTGGTATCTACTTATTGATTTTTTATCAAAACCCCCATCTGAGGTAAATCCTGGCTACGGGCCTGCTAAGATGCATAGTAAATGCGCCTTGGTACTCGAAGAACATCCTACATCCTACGTGATCTACGGATAGACACTGTTGCACAAGCTACAGCCAAGTACGCAAGGGCCCACAACACCAGAAGCAGCCATGCTTGCTGCGTCAACACCGGTCCAACTCGAAGATTAAAGCGTATCAAGCCAATCAATATACTTGGCAACAACCTAGGCTAGAAACAACTTTTCCATTATTCCTTTTTTTTTCATCAAATTCATATTGTTTTGTTGAAACAATTCTTAAATCAAATTTAAATTGCTCGTTAGTATTTTTTACTAGTTGCAGTATAACGAAATAATAATGAAAAAAAAAATTTATTTCAATAAAAAAAAATATAATCATACCATAATAATGTAGCTTGAGATCACACTCAGAATATGATGCCTCGAATTTAATTAATTAATAAGAATATTACAACATTTCCGCAGATAGTTTTGGTGCTTTTATTGCTAAAGAAATCCATAAAACAATACAAAGTTCTCGCCACAAAAATTCCCAACAGAATAATAAAATCCCTAGGCCGTTCGTTATTTTAATTACCGACAATATCTTTAGCAAAAAATGTTGAGCATCATGAAAACGATGATTAAACGCCGTTATACGAGGAAGTCTGCCACTATGAATTTCCTTAGGAACAGCAGAGTAAATAACTTTATTGCATATTTTCCGGCGAAAATCGGCCATACTCTGCTTTCGTGGTGTCTTAATATGTGGTAACAACCGATGCTGAAATTAACTACAAAGTAACAAAACTTAAAATAGTAACCGACGAAGAGAAAAGTTTTCGTAACAATCTTGAATGTTTGTATTATAGTTGTGTTTAAGTTTTGTTGCTGTTGTTGTTTAGGACACGCATTCCCAGTGCAATACAAATGGAAAGCCACAAAGTGTGGAAACTATAGAGGAAGACATAGTGTGCAATAGCGTAGAGTTATTAGAGCGCTGCAAAGCACAACAAAATAGCGCAGAAGATGGCGAGTAGAAGAGTAGAGCAGGAAGCAGGAGGGGAAAGAAAGAAAGCGATATAGCAATACAAATAACTAACAGTTCAGCTGCAGAGAGCACAAGGATTGACAAAGTGGCACATATAGCGTGTGTATGTATGAATGTGTGTGTGTGTGTGTGTGTGTGTGTGTGTGTGTGTTTCGTGTAGGCGTCGATCCTGCCTGAGGTTTTGCTGGTTTTGGTTGCTAAAACGCGCTTACTTAAAACTTTTACGCATCAAAAACATTAGAGTTTCGATTACATCCTTCGCTGTATAAGGTTAACAATTTCTTCAAAATAAACTCTATTAAGTTTGAGTGTTTTTCCCTGCATTCAACGCAAGGATTAAGTTTTAGTTTAGGTTTTTGAGGTTTTCCTTTTTTTATTTTTCTTTTCTTGTGTAAAGTTCGTTTATAAGTTTTGCAAAAATTTAGCTGTTGTTTTGGAATTTGTTTTGTTTTAACACGCCTCCTTGCAAAGCAACGCCTACTGTTGAACACCTTCAAAGTTAGTAAGTTTTAACTTCATTAAATACGCTGCGTTGGTAACGTACTGCTCTACTCTGCCGCAAAATGAAAGCGGAAGTACGAGTCGCACACTATTTGCAGCTTTGCTTTTTTGATCTTCACATCCACCCATATTTTGTGTATAACTTATATATTATTCTTAGCATGCTATTTGCTTCAACACTTCGTGCTTGAATATTCTTAAGTATTATTTTTATATATTTCACTGTTGCTGCTGCTACTGTTGTTGCTGTCGTTGCTGTTGTTTTGATTTTTGTTAAGCATCCTAAATTAATTTCGCTGCTTAGTGGCTGGCTTGCTTTATTCTGCTTCCTCTTGTTCTTCTTCTTCTTCTTTAGTTCATTCTCCAAGGAGAATGAGCTGCTATTTTTGCTCAAGTTTTAGCAAAGTTTTGACAGACAAACACTCTTAGGCTGAATCTGTTATTCGAGCGAAGAAAGCTATTTCTTCAAATTTCACAATACTTAATGCTCTGCTTCTTTGACTGGTTGTGTGTGCGTCTGCATGTGTGGTTGAGTCTAAGTTAGACATTTAATTTTCTAGTATTCACTTAATTTGTAGTGTTTCTGGTATAATTTGGCAATCTTTGTAGTGCTTTCTACTGCTCATTTTATAGATTAAAGAGTAAATTTTTTTTAAGTAGTTTGCAGTTATTTGGTTTTTGCCTTCAAGATCAAATCAAATGAAATGGCAATTTATGACATCAACTGAGTTAAGCGTGTAAAACTTTGGCATAGTTAAGAAAGTTTCCTATAAAACTAATACGATAAAAGCTCAAATTTGCGTGATTATTTATTGTTAGAAAAATTTTTAATTTTTTTTTTTATATATTCAAGAAGTTCAGGTAAATCTAAAAAAAAAAATCAAAAATTATGTTGCGTAAAAAGCATGAGCTTTCATTTCAACTACTTTTATATTTCATGTTAAATTGATGTTCATACTTAAAATACTGCTTCGAAAAATCTTGCTCAGGTACTCTGAGTAGTTTTCTTAGAAAAAATTTCAAAATTATCTATACACTCAAAAAAAAAAAAAATAATTTAATATCTCTGAGTTAATTTAAATATTTAAATTTAATATTTATTTCAAATAAGAAAATATTATTTTTAAATAATTTTTTTATTAAGAAATAATATTCGAATCTTTAAATAATTGCAAGAAATTTTAATATGAACTATAAGAATATTTTAATATTCAAAATATTTGAAAGCAATTTATTAATATTCTCTTAAAATATTGAAAATCTTAAAAAATCTACTATATAAAAATCTCGTGCCACAATGTTTGTGGGCCAAATCCTCTGAAACGGAACAACCGATTTTAATGAAATTGTTTTTGTATAGTTGAAAGGTATGAAAATAGGTCTTAAAGTTCTTTTTACCCTCCTATGCAAAATAGGCGTGGCTCGACCCATACAATTCAAATTTTTGTAACAAATAGCTTTGGAAGTAAAAGTCACAGAACATTGAAACTCAGAATTTTTTCTCAAAATGCAAAGAAATTTAAAATGAGTAAGTATTTTTGGTTTTATTGTTTATAAAACTTTTGTTGATTTCGAGTTTTGACTGGATCTTAACACAGCGAACGCAGCTTCTGACATACAGCGAAATACAGCAGATCGAAAGAGACGATATTGATGAGTGTAGTGACTTTGCGGACGAAGACCCGAGCTGGGTTGTAATGATTCCTTTTGGAATTAATTCCGCCTCAATTCCAATTCCTTGAAATTAGGAATTGGTAATTGGTCATATCTATTCCTCAGGATTGAAATTGGAAAAAATCGTTAATTTTATTCCAGGAATTGTAATGGGTAATTGAAATTCAAATTCCTCAGGAATGTAATTAGAAAAAATCATCAATTCCATTCCAGGAATTGTAATTGGTAATTGAACATCTCAATTCCTCAGAAATGGAATTGGAAAAAAATGGTCAATTCCATTACGGAATTGTAATTGGTAATTAAATTTTTCAATCTCTCAGGAATGGAATTGGATGAAATGGCCAACTTCATTACGGAATTGTTAATGGTAATTGAACATCTCAATTTCTTAGGAATTGGTAATTGAAATTTTCAATTCCATTACGGGAATTGTAATTGTAGGTTACTGTTATCCAATAACAATTGTAATTTAGACTACTGCAATCCAATTACAGTTCTAATTGAGGTTTCTATAATCCAATTACAATTCTAAATGAGGTTAATGCAATCCAATTACAATTGTTATTAAGATTACTGTAATTTAATTACATTTACCGTAACCTCCAATTACAATTCCTATAATGGAATTGAAAATTTCAATTCCTGAGGAATTGAGATGTTCCATTACCAATTCCTGATGAATTGAGAAGTTCAATTACCCATTACAATTCCGTAATGGAATTGACCATTTTCCCCAATTCCATTCCTGAGGAATTTAACAATTCGATTACCAAATACAATGCCCTAGTGAAATTGACCATTTTTTCCCAATTACATTCCTAAGAAATGGAGAATTTCAATTACCAATTACAATTCCTGCAATGGAATTGACGACTTTTTTCCAATTCCATTCCTGAGGAATTTAACTTTCAATTACCAATTGCAACTCCTGGAATGGAATTGATGATTTTTTTTCAATTCCATTCTTGAGGAATTGAAATGTTCAATTCCCAAATACAATTCCTGGAATGGAATTGACGAATTTTTCCAATTCCATTCCTGAGCAATTCAGGTGTTCAATTACCAAATACAATTCCTGGAATGTAATTGACGAATTTTTCCAATTCCATTCCTGAGGAATTGAGATGACCAATTACCAATTCCTAATTCCAAGGAATTGGAATTAAAAAGTTATGAACACTTTTTGACCCAGCTCTGGTTTTACTCTACTTTCTTAACATTTTCCAATGCTGAGAAATCAGTTTATCTTTTATTTAAAATTTATTAAAAATGGCTTTCAATTATATTGGCAATTATTAAAAAATGTTAAGTCTTTTATTGCCCGTTTGATTTCAACGATTTCAAATGAATCGTTTGAGTTTCCAATTGTGAGTTTTTTTTATCCACGTCTTGTGCCAACAACAGAGTCACAGCCATTTTTTTTATGCATGAAAAATTCAGCATGAAGCGGAACAATTTACATAAACAAATGAACCTAAGCCTTTTTAAATCTACATCCAAGGTTAATAAATTGGCATTGATGTCAACAAATTGTAGTCTGTTAAAAAAAAAGCGAACCCAAATCATCTAAAAATATGCATGACCACAAGCAAAATTTTAAATTGCCCTTAGATTATAATTATTCACTGCATACCTGAGTACACAACAGATAAATAAACATAACCACACACTTATGCAAACATATAACGCTTACTCGTACAATTATTCAATATATCAAAACTTAGTTAACCGCAGAAGTAGCACGTAAGTGGATTAAATTTACCACTCATTAAATCATATTAAAATGAACCATTACAATCATTTAAGGCACACATACACGTACATTAATACCCCAATGCATATAAAAGGATGTTTATCCAGACACATACAGCTAAATAAGGATTCAAAATGTCATACCTGAAACAAAAAAAAAAAAAAAAATCTGCCGAAATTTGCTGATATGTGCAAAACAAATAAAAAAAAAATTAAGGTATATATTAGCACAGTGCATCAAAATGACAGCTTTATATTTTCGTAATCTAGATGGTTTTTACGGCAAAATTTCCCCAAAAAATTGTATCATGCTGAATCTGCTGTTCTGTATTAAGAGCTATGAGGCCTGAAATATCCAATAGATGACTATAATTTCGGCAGACAATTACAAGAAAACGCTTGATTCACCGTACGTAATGTCTGAGAAACCAACTGGATATAAAACTTCGAGGACCATTTTTATTCAATTCTGCAAACTTGTATCTCCTCTAATAAAGAGCGTTTTTGACATCTTGAATTGGGTCCATTTAATTAAACGCCTCTTTTTAATAAGGAAGCAAAAACATATCAAAGAGGTTTTTTGGGAAATGCTTATCTTCGAGGCACAGTATAGGCGCCAAATAGCCGCCAGAGGTCTGGTTCTCAAATTATGACTCATTTCACATTTTTCATTGAACATGTTTGAAATTGTCAATGACTACTTGTTAAATGATATCTCACTTATATGGTTCATTATTTGAGAATCAGACTTTTGACGCCTTAGAGTTGTTTGAGAACCCCTACTGTTGTTCGAATTCTATTTTTTTTTTCTTGATTGAAAAAAATGCGTAAGACTTGCCTACCATTGTAAGACATAGTGTCTTTTAAATAATGGCAGCTTTTATACTGTTAATAAAAGTTTTCAAAACACATTAAGTAATTAAAAATTAGTACATATAAATAAATAATTAAAGCAAGAATATTTGTATATTATACATATATATAAAATTATTATAAAGGTTACAAAATTTGTTTATTCTTGAAAATTAATAAAGGAAAATTGAATTTAAGTAAGTAAATGAAAACAATATTTCTGAAAAGTAGGTTCATGGCACATTCGTGTTCGTGTTTAAAAATTTACAAAGTTCAATTTTAAATCTGGTTCCGTTTCTGATTACTTTAATCGAGAGCGGTAGAACATTTTAGTACCGTGTGGCGCTAACAAACAAAAAAATTGGCGCATCGTGCTTACGCATGAGTTTGAGTATGAGTATACGGATAAATTTTTGTGCCAAAAGGTACGAAGACTACCATACACCTACAGATGCGGTTATATGACTAGACCAGGTAAGGGTACTATTGAATATTATACCCAGTTTTTTTGCTGTTTCAACATATTGGATAACATTTTCACCTTTACGGACAATTGGATAAGTAAGCTGATTTTGAGATTTCTTGCGAACTACTAAAACTTGTGATTTTAAAGAATTAAGACTTGAGCTACTATTCTTAGCCCATTCAGATATCGATGACAAGTCAGAATTTAATTTTTCGGCCGTTTGATCAATATCCGATTGAGGACTACTCAGTACAAGCTGTACATCGTCAGCATACATGTGTAATGAGCAGTTTTTGACAACCGTAGAAACATCATTGACATACATAATAAAAAGGATTGGGCCCAATACTGAGCCTTGTGGGACACCACTGTTGACAGCACGATTGATTTGAAAAATTAAAGTACTTCCCCAATTTAAAGCACAAAATTTTGTGGTTTACTGTGTCAAAAGCTTTAGAGAAGTTCAGTAATATCAGAAAAGAGATGTTTGATACGCCCATGGCTTTTTGCAGTTCCTCAATAATTCAAAGCAAAACAGTAGTGCAGCTTTTTTTTTGGACGAAATCCAGATTGATGGCAGCTCAAAAGATTATATCGAGAAAGATGACTTTGAATTTGGAATTGGATTGACTTCCCAAAAGCTTTTGAGAAAAATGGTATTATCGCAATGGGCCTAAAATCAGATATGCTTGGATTTTTTTTTTTTTTTTTTTTTTGGTAATGGTACTATTTTGATTTTTTTCATTCGCAAGGGATGGTCGAAGTTGTCAGTACTGAATTAAAAATATAAGTTATAAACTTTATTACAGTGGTAAAATTAACATTCAAAATTTAGGGTCAATTCCGTCTAAGCCAGAAGCATTAAATTTAATAGACCGAAAAGATGCATCAATGACTTCTTCACTGAGACGTATGAATTGGAAAGAATTATTATTATCGAGTATTGGCTGATCTTCAGGTATAATCATGTTGGTCAGACTGTTTATAGAAGCGAGTTGAGGCTCTAAGAATTTTGCATCGAGATCGTCGCAATTTATGTCATCGGGTATTTTAGTGGAGTCTTTACCGATTTCGATCTGTCGTAGATTGTTCCATAAAGACTTCCCTGTCATGCCGGGCTCTTCTAATCGTCTTTTGTAAAAGTCTGTCGTTGAATCTCTAATTTTAGTTGAAACTAAATTACGTAGTTTTCGATATTTCGTAAGATATTCGTCAAGTTTGAATTTTTTTCCGGTTTTTATAAAATATATCACGTTTTTTCATTAAAAAGCGAATAGAAGAAGTTAACCACACTGGTGAGTTACAATTCATGATTTTAGTTTTAAGATGAACATGTCTGTTGTATAAATTACTGATTTGCTGTTGAAAAAATTCGACTTGATCATTTACTGAGGGCATGTAATAAACACCTTCCCAGTTCACACATAAAGTATCATGAAAAAGTGCACTAAGCTAAATGTTTTTGTAATCCCTATACACAAATTGACTGAATCAAGCGCCAAGAATGGCATTTAATAGAACAGATATAAGCTTGCAGTATTTAGCAAAAATTTTTTAGTATTTTTATCTCTTAGGCATTACATGCGTAGAAGCAACCGTTTTTCTTGTAATTGCCTCCCGAAATTATAGTCAACTATTAGGTCTTGCAGGCCCCTAACTCTTAACCCAGACTAATCAGGTCACAATTCGATAGCACAATTTTGCTAATAAAACCATGTAGATTACAAAAATATATGCAAATGTACATAATTAGTTTCTTGATGCACTGTGTAATATGAATATAAAAAAATCCCAGCTTAGCTTAAATTGAGGCGCACAAAAAGAAACCCGGTAGTTTATTTTTTTTTTTTTTTTTATTCAATTTTTCCCAGGCTTTGTAGCGGTACGATGCAAATATAAACTTAAATCCTTGATTGATTCTATGTCCTTGACACGCCGCATAAAATAAACAAGAACCGGCAGAGCAAAGCAGAGCAGAGCAGAGCAAAAACTGTCAGGATTTTAGATTTTGCACAATAATTTTTTATACATTCATCATGCAAATGTTGACGTTACACATTTACATATGTCAATGAGTGCGTATGTGTGAATATGCGTGTATATGTGTGTGTGTGTGTGTGAGCTTTACAATAAAGTCGATGAAATTCAATGATATGCAAGAATGATTTAATAAAAAATAAAAAAAGCAACCCTTAATGCTAACGGAAGTCGATAAAACTTCATACTTATTTGAAAGCATGTGCGCACGAATGTGTTTGGTATGTATGTATGTATGTATAAGTGTGTGGGCTATGTGCTACTGTAGGTGATGGCGTTTGTATGGGTTACGCCTGACATTTGCGGCTTGCCATGGTTTATAGCGTTGAAATTGATTATGCACTGAGTTTCTCTTAACGGCCCATAAATGCTCACAATATCAAAGTGGGCGTGGCAGGAGCAAATAATGCACCATTTAAGCCAAGCCAAGCAAGACTTTAATACAAACATTTTGGTGGAATATTTGCACAAAATGCAGCCTGATTTTATTAATGTCTGGTTAATTTCACAGCAATACAATGTTTTTTTTATACTTAATAATTTTCTAACTATATACATATAAACTTTAAACTACATTTTTTTAGGAGTAAAACATGTGTTACCAGTGCATGCTTATAACGAGTTGGTTAGAGATTTATTAATTTGAATGCCAATATTAGGGGAAATGTATAATAAAAATGATGACTTTGAAATTTTATTATGCCAAAGTAATAAATAACTAAAAACATGCACGTGCTAATATGTAGCTGAGAAAATTACTCATATTCAACCACATGCTACCCTGTAGAAAAATCAACTAATTTAAAAGTAGTTGAAAAAGTAGTTTTTTGTCAACCACAACTAGTTGAAATTCTGACTTTTTTCCATAGAACGAAATAACATATTTTGTATTGTGATGTCCGCTAAATAAGTCAATTGACTTTCGTCTGCATATATTTTCAACTACTTGTTAAACTAGTTAAATTTAAACTATTTTTTAACTACTTTAAAATAAATCAATTGAAAACTAGTTCATACTCCACTTACTGAAGATGAATACAAAAGCATAAAAATTTTAAATTTCTTTACATCAAAGAGATAATTTATTTGACTGTTTTGAAAAAAAAATACATAAATTCATTACGTGAATGCATAAGGCACATTAAAAAATTAAATAAAAAAAGTCGTTTGAAAGAACGTCTGTTTTGAAAAATATATACATAAATTCATTACGTGAATGCATAAGGCATCGTAAAAAATTAAACAAAAAAAGTCTATTTAGAATTGAAGTGGATGTCGCCTTAATGTAATTCAAAGTAGTTCATATAAGGTGCGTTTCATATATATAGGACCACTTAATAATCGAATATATTTTTCAAGATATTGGTTGTAGGGTATCAACGTGTTCGACGGACATGACCGCACAATAGAATGGGAAATATTTCTTCCCAAGCCAAGCTCAAATTCTAATAACGGTACTTGCAAAAGAAGAAAACAAAAATTGCTGTTTCATAATTATAGGACCAATTGAAGTTTTTGCATTACAGTCGCGAATTTCAGTGAGAGAACATAAATATTTAAAGTGGTTACATCAACAAGTATATATATTTTTTAAAATGCCTCATGGTAAGGAACTTTCCGACATTGAAAAAGGTAAAATTTTAGCATTTCATGAGGAAAATTTGGGATTTCGTGAAATTGCTCGCAAAATCGATCGCAGCCATCAAGTTGTGATTAACTTTTTAAAAGATCCTGAGAGCTATGGTAGCAAAAAACGTTCTGGAAGGAAAAAAAAAATTGATGACCTTGGAGTGCGCCATATATTGAGAACGGCAAGCAATTCGAAAAAGAGCTTGCGCGATTTGACGAATGTTTCTGGAGCGTCCGTATCACGAACTACGGTATGGCGAGTATTAAACACTAGTCAAAACATTAAATTTTCCAAATTGCGTACTGCTCCACGCTTGACCGAACGTCACAAACATGCAAGATTGCTTTTTGCAAGAACAAATATGGGCACCAATTGGCATAATGTAAGCAATTAAAGTTCTTTATTTAAAACATATAATTAATGTTAAAATATGTGTTTTAGGTTATATTTTCTGATGAGAAAAAATGGAATCTGGATGGCCCAGATGGATTCCAAGGTTACTGGCGTGATTTGCGGAAGGAACCCCTATATTTTTCTAAAAGAAACTTCGGTGGTGGAAGTGTAATGCTATGGGGGGCCTTTTCCTCGTCAGGATGCCTGGAAGTACAGTTTACTTCTTTTAAAATGAACTCTAAGGCATACACAGAAGTCCTGCAGATGAGTTTGTTGCCGTTTTTGCAGAAAAATTGTGAAAAAGAATATGTCTTTCAACAAGATAATGCCTCAATTCATGTCAGCCGGGAAGCAAAATCGTGGCTTACTGCCAAAAATATTAGAGTTTTAGATTGGCCAGCGTGTTCCCCTGACTTGAATCCAATCGAAAACCTATGGGGCATTCTTGTACGAAGAATTTACAAGGAAAACAAACAATACGAGTCTGTTGAGAGCCTTAAAAGTGCGATAGTCCAAGAATGGAATAAAATTGATAATAATTTAATTATAAATTTAATAGAGAGTATGAGCTCAAGAATATTTGATGTCATCGTAAAAAAGGGGGGTCTATTGAGTTAGTTTAAATAAAAAAAAAATAAAAATTTCCAATAAAATGTGCATATTTTCTTTAATAATGAAAGTGGTCTTATAATTATGAAACAGGGCAATTTTTGTTTTCTTCTTTTAATTGTACCGTTATGTCAATATAAAAT
Organism: Coremacera marginata; assembly: GCA_914767935.1. Classification (NCBI taxonomy): domain Eukaryota; kingdom Metazoa; phylum Arthropoda; class Insecta; order Diptera; family Sciomyzidae; genus Coremacera; species Coremacera marginata. The sequence continues at coordinate 17,027,443 of OU612045.1, read as the reverse complement.
CGAATTGAGAACAAATAGTTCTCACTCAGTGGGTAGGTCATTTAAGTCGAACACGGTTATACCCTTCAACCAATTTCTTGGAAGTTAAAAACAATTTTTAAGTGGTCCTATATATATGAAACGCACCTTACTAGTTTATTTTATATTAGTTTTTTAATTAGTTGTTTTTAAAAACAAGTTAGTTTATTCCTATAGGGTAGTTATGGAACATGACTACACACATATAGACATGACTTACTTTAATTACACTGACTTACAAAATAAAAAAACAGCCATGAACATTCTATGCCACTATATTTTTTTTATGTATTTTGGACCACTTAGATTGAAAATTACGTTGAAAGTTTGTTCTATGCATAGGTTTTCCGGTCATGAGTTTTTTAATATTTTTTCGGAGGTAGCTTCACTTGCTTGGCCATAACACGAGTTAGTAACTTCGGATTGTGTTGCAAAAGATATCAAATTTGAGTTAAGCAAATCTTCAACATTATTTTTCACTCGGTTCAGTAGTTTAAGTGTTATAGCCCAAAAAAAAAGAAATCTCGATTAATTACAAATAATGTTCATCATACGACCCGATGTACTGATAAACTTAATTTTATGCATTTGTAAAATAGATCACAACACATTTTGCATATTACTATGAAACAGTTGTGCAATAAAACAAGTTTTGAGTACATTAAATTTGATATCTTGTTCAAGCTAATCGAACATTTCTAACACGAGGTATGGTCAAATATGTGAAGCTACCTATTTAAAAACAGAAAAAAAAGTGGCAAAACATATATCTCGAAAACCTATACGTAAATAAAAAAAATATCCATTCCAATTAAATTTTTGCCCAAAACACATAGGAAAAATAAAATGGAAATTCTTTTTTCAATTTTCCGAAACAATTCAAGTTCTTTTTTTAATCAAATTAGCATATGCGGCTTGAGTCTTATAAACAAATGGCCAACACGATTTGCGCCCAATAGCAGGCCAAGTCTCCTTGACTTGCTTTGTGTGGCTGATGAAAATTCAATCTCGCATTTTGACCAACTTTCCTTAGCAGGGGTATCAGATCATGATATGTTGTTCACTTCATACAATATCAATTTCAGTAAAACGCCTTACGAAACGTGTTTGTTTTATCGTGATTTCAAGTCAATTAATACCGAGGGGCTATTCAATGAGGCTGGATCTCTGCATTGGAGGGACTGTTGGTATTGTCACAATATAGCAGATAAACTTGACCATTTTACTAAACAAATTAGTTATTTGTATGAGAAATACGTACCTGTGAAAAAACTTTTGGTAAAAAACTCGAAGCAGCCATGGTTTTCGACCCAAGTTGAAAATGCGATTAAAACTCGTAATAGATTTTATAGCAAGTGGAAAAGATGTCCCACAGATGCTAGTTGGAATGCCTATAGAATATCTAGAAATAATGTTACACGAGTATTACGACAATCAAAACAAGACTTTTACAAAAACAAACTTAACGTGAATTTGCCCGAAAAGACTTTATGGAAAAATTTAGAATCAATTGGTGTTAAGAAACGAATTTCTGAGTGCAATGTTGACCCTGAAGTTCTTAATGAGTTCTTTTTAAAATCAAATGTGTTTAACGACAGTAGTTCATTTTCAATTAATCATCGGCTCGTGCATCAATTCAAAAAACAATTTTACTTTGAAGCTGTTTCAGAAGAAACCATTATACACTCAATCCTGTCTATAAATTCAAACGCAGTGGGATATGACAATGTTGATTTAAAATTTGTGAAGCTCATTCTTCCTTTCATAGTTCCAACACTGACGCACATATTTAATTACGCCATCACATCTTCAACTTTTCCATATCAATGGAAGATTGCAAATGTGATTCCCATTGCGAAGAAAAACAATCCCAGTGTATCTGAAGATTTTCGTCCCATAAGTATTCTTACCGCTCTATCTAAATCTTTTGAAAAAATTCTTTCGGCACAAATTGTTGATCATTTGAATATTAATAATTTACTAACCGAAAACCAATCTGGCTACAAAAAGGGTCATAGTTGCACGACAGCGATACTCAAAATAATTGAAGATATTAGGCCCGCTTTCGATAATGACAAGTTAACTATCTTAGCTCTTCTGGACTTTTCTAAAGCATTTGATACTGTGAATCATAATGTTCTTTTGCAAAAACTACAGTATTATTTTGGATTCAGTACATGCGCGCTGAAGTTGATGCGAACTTATCTTGATGGTCGATCACAGAGAGTAGTTAATAAAAACCGTTTTTCAGAATTAAGAAGTACGTTCTCGGGAGTCCCACAGGGATCTATCTTAGGTCCTATTCTCTTTAGCATTTTTGTGAATGATATTGTACATTGTTGCCAAAACACATCGATACATCTTTATGCGGACGATGCGAAAATATATATCTCTAGACAAATAGGACTGTCTGAGGATTTAATTTGTAGAATGAATGAAGACTTAAACGCAATACAAACATGGGCAGCTGAAAATTTTTTAAATCTTAATGCATCTAAGACTCAAGCACTGGCCATTTCGCGTCAATGCTATAGTATTGAAAATCTGCCGCCCTTAGTTATGGCAGGAGTGAATATTTCGTTCGTCTCTCATGTCACAAGCCTGGGATATAAAATTAACAATAATTTAAATTGTGTTGATCATATAAACTTGACAATTTCTAAAATATATGTTGTACTAAGAAAATTATGGCACACAATCGATTTCATACCGCAGGAAACTAAGTTGAAACTGGTGCGCTCTCTCGTGATTCCCCACATTTCATATGGAGAATTAGTTTATGGTAACATCGATGCGGCTTCAAAAAGAAAGTTACAATTAGCTATAAATAACTGTGCACGGTATGTCTTTAATAAAAGAAAATTTGACCACATATCTGAGCTTTCTCAAAAAATTTTGAACTTTAATCTTTCCACTTACCTAAATATACGCAATATCCTCTTTCTGCGCAAACTCATCAATACACGCTGTCCCGAATATTTGTATAGAAATTTACGTTTCGCGCTTTCTAATCGTACACTTAATCTGATAGTTCCTGAATTCAAATCTGTTGCATCGTCAAGAATGTTTTTTGTTAATGCTGTTAAATTGTGGAATATGTTACCGATGTCTATCAAATCTGAGAAAAATGAAGTACGTTTTAAAATGGCTATTTTACATTTGCTTAAGTAATTTCTGTTGTCAATTTTGTTTCATTTAATGTAGTTTGTTTTGGGGGTAAAAAAAACTAATTTAGCATTTAAGATTACCATTGTTTTTATTACATTATAAAACGCTGATGTATTATAAGAGACTAATTATCTCACACGTACAATTGTATTTTCAGATAAATAAATAAATAAATTTAAATTGACTGTACATTTTGTCTGTAAGCCAGTGTTAGTAAAGTCTAGCAAAATAAATAAATTATTTTTAATGATTTTTGTTACCATGCAGTTTTTATGACTTGATTATGATATTGTTTTTGTGCAAATTGTTTGTGTTGTCATAGTTTTTGTTGTTATTGTTATGGAAAATATGCTGTCGTTAGTGTTGTAATGTTCCACAACATATTTACGAGCAAACAACTACACATTCATTAAATTACCTAACAACCTGAATAATATAATAATAAGCTGTATTTTATTTTACTATAAGTAAGTTTTTGTTGCTTATTGCAATATACTGTTATTTTTGTTTCTTATTCTGCACTTGTGGTTCTGCAAACAGTTTGTTTTTCTGCCTTATGTAAGTTTTACAATTAATGCAATAAATTTTTCTTTATGTTTTGCTTATACAGTACATTCTCGCTTATCCGGATACATACAGTTTCGGCGTGTGTCTATATTACTGGAAGTGTCCGGAAATCACAAAGCTGAATAATTATTGAAGGAATTATATGTAAAATGTATATTTCAGCTATAATCGTTCAATCGCTTTTATTAAAACAGTTTTGTAAAGAAATGATATGAACATAAGTAATAGATAATAATAAATTAACATTGTTTCACAAAAAATTTTAGATAAATGTACATACACATGAAATTATGAAATATTATATATAATACATATACATAGCTCCGTTACATAGCTCCGATTGAAGGAAAAATTGCAATGAAACGTATATCATTCGAGAGGTACTACACCATAGATGTGCTAAAAGATATTAGATTTTAAATTGATGACCTCTGACTCAAAATACTAGCGTTGAAAGCTTATATTAATTTTAGTATCTAATTTAGTATTTTAGGATCTCAGGACTAGGAAGAGGTAGACTGATGAATGAGGCATCGGATGAAAGGTCTGGCTGCACAATATTATTGGATTTTACAATGGTGACCTTCGACCTGAAATATGAGCGCAACAAGCATATGATATAAGAGAAAATATAAGTCATTAATAAGATGCGCAAAACTTACTTCAGCCATTTTTCACTATCTCTTACGGTTACCCTACTATAAACATTTTTTTATGTAACAAGTGTGAATTTTTGATTTAGAAAAATACCCGTTATTTTGACTTCAAAATTATATTGAGATCTTGAAAACTATAGATGTTCTCAGTGCAACAATTTTAATATGAAAAGTCGTTGATTGAGATTTCTAACTATACGACAACTTTAAAAAAATGTTTAAAACTTTCCCGTTATTACGTCTTCAAAATTTTTGCAATATCTTGAAAACTGTAGATTTTTTCCGTGCAACGCATTTTCTTAAAGCAAAGTCATTGCCTCAGAATGAGAATAAATCATTGAGATTTCAAGTTTTGATATTGCAAGCAAATATCTCAGCCATTTTTCAATCGATTTTCATGAAATTTTCTTTGTCTGAAAGTCCAATCAAATGACTTTGGAGGGGTACAAAATGATTTAACATTATCTCAATAGTTCAATTTTTGATGTTGTTTTCAAAAAACCTCTAAAATATTCAATCTTGGCTCAAAAAATAGGTCAAACTTTCTTTTGTTGTTGACCTTCTTTTTTTCTTAATATTCTTTTTTCACACTCTTTCATATAAAATATCATTTATTTGCAAAAATTTCTTCATTTTTAAACATAATTTATATAAGAGTTTCTATCATCGAAAATCATGAGCTACCCCCCTATAATTTTTTTGATGAAAAGTAAATTTTTTAAAATGGTGTTTTTATATTTTTTACAAAGTTGTACAGCAAAAAAAAATAATTTCCGCAAAAAAAAAATTTCAAATATTTCACACCACTCCAAAGTTATAAAAACAAATCTATGTTTTAAGCCATTTCCTTATCTACATCCTATACATTAACCCTAGAATACTAACCTTACGTTCACTTAACGTTATTTTACTCGTTAGGAGTGAGTAAATTTTACTTATTATAGTATTCTAGGGTTAATACACAAACATCATCTGTTGTCGTACACTTTTTTAATATTTATAATAAAAATAAGGGAATGACACTTATATTATTCAAAAGGTACTGTACCACATATGTGCCGGAAAATAAAAATATTAAATATATGATGTGATTATTGCATTTAGAACTAAACTTATGCATTCTCATGCTCGTGGCTGTAGTTTGAATATCTCTGCCTGTCTTACTCGAGAGCAATAACAAAAAAAAAAAATTTATGCAAACATGTTTTGCAAAGGTGCATGCTCCACTTTCGGGCACCGACAAAATTTGTTGTTGTTTCTCGGGGGTAAAAGGAAAAATTTAAATTTGAGGGAGCTTATAACCAAAAATTCCAAGCAACCGACAAATTATGTTCAAGGAAGCCGAAAACACTTTGGACAACTGGCATAAATCAGGTTTTGAACCAAAAACAGAGAAAAGAATGTTGCCTCTAGCCTTGCCAAACAGAAAAGTATGTGTAGCATACCGTGGACAAACCAATGAGAGAAAGAAAAATGATGGCGAAGCTTCAAAAGTTTGACAGACAAGTATCCTTCTCAAGCAAACAAGAATTGTTGCTGCTCTCTCTCTCTCTCTCTCTCTCTCTCTCTGTTTCTCTCTCTCCCTATGTTAATCCCATTTCATATTATTTTGCCAAACAAAAATTGTTGTAATCAATTTTTATAATATAATACAGTCAAACCTGTTTTTGTGCGGTAGATAGGGACCGCAGAAAAAAAATCGCACAAAAAAAATTCTTCGGAGACTTCATAAACAGCTATAACATAAAACTTGAAGTAATCTAATAAAGAAAATTTTTTTATGCGGTTTTTTTGTACCGCATAAAAAAAATCTCACCTAGGACACATTGTATGAAAAATCGAAAAAGTGGTCTCGAAGCCAAATAAAAAAATAAATTACACACGGAAACGTTAAAAATATAGTTTTAATTCTTCATTTTAAATGTGAAAAATTCGAAAAATTATTCCATTAAAAAAATGTATATTAAAAAATAAATTAAAATACATAAATTTATAAGTTAATCAATACTATTCGTCATAGTCCACAACGCGCATTTTCTTGTGATGATCTGGTTCGAAATCGCTTTCATCACTTGAAGATATTGTAATGGAGTTATTAGTTGTTTCCATTGGAATGGAATTATTGTCTGCGATAACCATATAGTCGGTGATAAGTCTTTGTGATGACGGTCGTTTTGTAACCTTTTTTAAATTTCGCAATAACCGGTTATTATGTTTCTTTTTCTGTTTTCTTATTATGATTATTCATTTCGGGTTATACTTATGTCTAAAAGCAAAACTCATAAGCACTAAAACTTCAGAACTGCGTTTTGCTCTTACGCTTTTCTCTTTATTGCTTTTTTTAATGATAATTTCAGCTAGTGCAGAGTTTTGTTTTGCATAGAAAAGATCGCATACAAGAAAAAATATCATAACAAAACTCGCACAAAAAAAAATTCGCACAAAACAAATCGCATAAAAATTAAAACCGCATAAATAAAATCGCACAAAAAAAATTCGCACAAAAAAAGACCGCACAAAAACAGGTTTGACTGTATATAATTAACATGCAATTCCGGTGTTTATATTTGAAAAATTTTGTTGTGTTTAATATTTGGCCACTTATTTATTAGGCTTTTCCCAGTTTAAACCTAAATTAACGAAGCGTATTTATAGCATTTGTTATTTTTGCAACTGTGAGTACCTCAGTATGTGTTTGCCGTATTCAATGATTTTGCAACCCTGTTATATGTGCTGTAGATAGGGCATACAAATACGATACACAAAAAACACGTCCAAATGCTACTTTTATTTACGCGCGTTTGCATGCAAAACAACAACAAAGAAAAATACGCTTACGTAAGTTGGCGCAAAAATGACAAATCGTAAATTAAACAGGCCTGCGTACTTAAACTGTAAATACCCTAAATATATCAATACTTGAACACAAAAGTTTGACACGTTTTTTACCCACTTTGAAGACAACTTTTTCGAATGTAACCTATATTATTTGAAAGCTCTGGTTCATATCAAGTACACAATATAATTTTAAATCAAATGCTTTGTCGTAAAGATAAGCAAAAATTAGAAATTTAAAACATCTTTTTCCCCCATATAAGAGAAACAACAACAACAAATAAAAAGCCACACAGCTCGCTCTCTGTTTTTTTACTCTCTGTTCAAGCCACACAGCTCTGTTAAGTGTAGAATGCGAGAGCAAAAGAAAGTCAAAAGTTACAACAGAGCTTTGTGGTTGCTTTTTTTCTTGCTTTTTGGACACTCTCGATCAGGGTTGCTGATACAAAATAAAAAAAAAAATGTCTCAATAGAAGTGCATATTTTTATTGCATTGAAAAGTAGACATGTTTCGATTTAGTATTAATCGAATTTCAAAGTATGCAAATTTTAAAAATTTTTCAAGAACGGCACAAAATTCAAATCGTGCACTCTCATTGGAACATCGTTCATTCAGAAAGTAAAACTTTTTTCCCCAATGGGGCAATGAGAAACAAATAAAAAAAAAAAAAGTACATAGCGACACAGCTCTGTTGAACATCGTTGTTATAGCATACTCGAGGAAGTGTAGAATACGAGAGTGGCTCAGTCACTTCCCAAAGAACTCCGCTGGCCGCTGGCCACTGACACTGCTCTTTCTGTTCGGGATATGATTTGATGCTTTTAGCAAAAATAGAAAAAAAAATCGATTTTTATATGGTCGAATTTCAGTCACAGGCGATACTAGTGTTAACTTATTTCGCAAAAGTACCATAAACTTCCACTTTTTAGGCCAAGTACCTCGTTCAAGTTCTTATCCACCAGATCTCGGTCTTACCTACCTAATATATAACCCTGATATCAGAAAATAAAAGCTAGAAAAAAATCATTATACTTTTGATAATGAAGTGATTCGGTTGTTCCAGTAGTAAAGGGTGTCCCAAAAGTCACATTTTGAATTGTTCTCTTCCAGACAATCATTGGTCTCTTGGAGCAAACATCGACATATCATATTTTAAGATCGAGCTATAAATGCCGATGATATGACGAAAAATTTAAAAATCGACCCCTACATACGGTCAAAACAATAATTTTTTTTCGAAATTGCATTGCAAAAATTCTTCGGATGAGCAGGTATGCGCCGCACTTTTCATTTTTTTGGTAAACTTTAATGTACACACAAGGAAAATTCGCTCTTTTTATGTTCTCGAAAGATAAGCAAATTATATAAAATTTATAAAATGTCACGCCTGTTACAAAAATTAATACTTCGATCAACAATAGTTGAGCTTTTTTTATTTGAAAAACAAAATAAAACGAAATTAAAGAAAATTTGTTTTATGTCACATCCGTTACGCAAATAATTGCATACATAACAAACGTCCATGTACACATGAGTTCATACAAGTAAATTCTGGTGCTTTTATCCTTCCATAAAATAAAGATATGAAAAATTGTAAGCAATTTTGTTAAGTGTCACGTCCTATATAGAATCCAATAATAATTATTGGCAATATTTGCTAAATTTTTCTTTTTTAAAGACGCAAAATAAAAAGAAGTAAAAATAAATTTATATATTTTTTTTACATCCGTTACAAAAGGTAATTTGACATTTGTCATGAACGTGCATGTAAATACAAATACATGCAGGAAAATTTTGCCATTAACAAGAATTTTAACATTCTGTTATAATAGATAATTATAATTATCTAAAAATATTAAATACATTCTTTTAAACATCAAAATCGTTACAGAGGTAAATAGTGTAATCGACGCTGGTTGTTCAATGAAATCACACAACCAATACACATTGTTTTTCCATTTTTTTTTTTTTTTTTTTGTCAAGAGTTATTGAGCTGCACTCTCCACACTCACTTATCAGCGTCTAATATTCTCAACTCGTTGCAGTTTTTAGTTTTTAATAAAGTTAAAAGCCAAATATTTTAAAGACAACACGGAGCAGTAAAACAAAAAAACAACACAAAATAAGAGTGCAAAAATTGCCCACAAGGCACTGGGCGAATATTTCAAAGCCAAAGTGTTGCCAAATATTTGTGCATTTAGAACAGTGACCAGGGCGCCATCTTGTTCACTCACTTGCAGGCCATGAAGCTGGCTTTTTATTTTTGTACATTTTTTTTTCTTTTCTCTTTTTATTTTGGTTTGTCTCATAGTGTGCTCATAGTATGGCTGTCCAGTTGCAGTGCCTCTTCAACTGTCGTTTGCATTGCAAAGTAAGTCCAAGCGGAAGGAATGCTTACATTTTCCTGGCAGGAAATGCATTTTTATTTTTGGCTAAAAGCAAATATCATGCCAGCAATTTTTATGTTTGCTTTTATATTTTGTTTTTGCTTTATTTTCGTAACTTACAGCTATTTTCTATTATTTTTTTTTTTTTAATGCTGACCCTATGTTTGTGTATAAGTGTGTCGGTTGGCATGTGTTTGCATGTGGACAGCAGAGGAATTTTTAAGTGAACACTTGCAAAGATTACTTCGTTCGCCGTGACACTAAAACTAACTTCGATGAATAGACTAACAGCCAAGCTTTGAGGGGGAGTAAAAAGTGTGAGTAGTCGGGGAAAGTGTTGCCATCAGCAGAAAAAGTGTTTGATATTATATTTTAGTCCAACCAATAGCATAAAAAAAAAATATTAGCTCTCAAAAATTTTCAAAAAAAGCTGACTATGTGCTTATTTTAATGCCAATATGGACTGCCAACTTATGTATAAGTGAGTAGGTGTGTTTGTGTGATAGTAAAAATGACTTTGATCAACAAAAAAAAAAAAAAGGTACAAACAAATCTAATTTACAATTTCTGGCGAGAATACCTACTCGAAGCGCCATCGACTTGATTTGATGTAATTTATAGAAAATTTATTCAAATTAATGAATATCCGTTGTAAAAAAATTTGTCGGAATCTATTATTTAATGTATTTTTTTTTTATTTTTTGTTGTGCATTTGAGTCACGTGTACGTTACGTGACCAATATTAAGGAAAAGCTGTATATATGGCTATCATTGAAGCAACACTTAAAACGGATATTGAAATGAGGATAAAGAGTTGAAATGTGCTTAAATTTACGAACAGCGAAATTGTACTGAGCGGCAAGAGGCATGACGGGTGTGTAGTTAAATGTTTAATAGAACGTTAGACTGGATAGAGCTGTGTAAATTGAGACTTTCCATCGAAAAGTAAATTTTGCAAATTATATTCCTGAAATAGTATGGGACGATATACAAGTTTTAGATTGAAATTTCTTAAGCCACGTATGCAACAACAGCAATTCGTCACATTAGCAGCATAAAAACGAAAAAATTGTTATATTAAAAATTTTCATATTTTTCTAGGGCGCTTCAAAATCACTACCTCTCAAATTTCAAATGGATACTCTACCCACCGATCCACGTAACCATATTAAATCTTAGATTAAGCTAAGTTTCACTTTACTTCCATGACTGATGGCGTTGGATTGTGTCTTGGCTATATTAATAGTAATGCACAAGCCACAAAGTTTACCAAAAATTTTCAGAAAAAGTAGTAAAACGTCCCAGTATCGAATTTTTTTATGCCTATTTGCTGGCAGGTCTGTTAAAAAACCTGCTGGGCGTGTTTTTACACATGCTAACAACCATGCAAATGGATGTGTCATTCGAAATTAATGTATTCTTATATGACTTCCTCGCTGCTAAGGTAAGCGCTTCTATAAGGCCTGATTTTTCGCTATCCAAGGCACTACTACAACCATTTTTCCCTACAAAAACTGTTTCTGCTTATATATCAGGGTAACTTTTTCGTTAAAAGTTATTATATATATATATATATTATAATAACTTATACTTATATATACTTATATAAACTTATATATAATTATATATATATATATAAAAATTTGACTGCTATTAAAAAAAATGTTGGTTAAAAATATTCTTATCTAACAAAAACATGTCAAATAAAATAAAATCAAAAAATACATCCATTAAAAGGGACGCAAAAAATTGTCATCAATTTGTTTGGTTAACCCTTATTTTAAGGTTCGCCATTCTAAATGAGTGCTTCTAGCAGGCCTCTTTAGAGCAGGAAAAGTGGAAGGCATGAAAAATTGTCCCGTCTCATACAAAAAAGAATTAAAACTTGGAAGCGAGCATAGTAGTAGTCCGCAAGCTCAAATTTACTATGCGCAGGCCTGTTTTTAGGCATGCGTACACATGAAATTCGATACTGGGGTTAATTAGATCATTAATCATTAGATAATTAACTCCGCCATGTTGGCAATAATTGCGCATGCCTTCCCAAAGTCAGGCTAAGGGAGGATTGTTGTGGGTAGGATGCCTAAAGACAAAACATGCTGGCATGTAGTAGTCTTGTCCTACCCACGTAAAAATGACAAGGCCCACCAAAAGCTTTGAGTGGCGTCCATCTCAGTAGCAGTTCAAAATGGTACATCGAAAAATAAATAAAAAAAAAAATAAAAAAAAATACCTGAAAATACTAAAAGAAAAATTTTTAATCAGAAAAGCTCTGGTAGAGGGCCAAAAGTTATATTCATTTCAAAAATGGTAAGCGTATTTTAAGTCAGCGCAAAAATACCCAATTTTTTATACCTATTGCGTACTAAAATGAACAAAAAATATCATCCCAGCCTAATGTTCATGGCTGCGATCCCAAAAACCTTTTTATCAAGATTTTTATGCAGATTAGAGAACTCCTTGAGATTTTGGCCGTCATTTTTCGATTTGAAACCATTGTGCGTCGCCAGGGCGGGGATAAATTTTTGAAGTGAAATTCCTTAAGCGGCGATACGACCATTCGATACTGGGAGTGAAATTTCAAAAACATCACATATAAGCAGTGCATAAGAGTATGCAATGACTTTTAGGTGTATCAATTACAACAGTGATGGCCAAGATTGCCAGTTCAAATTCGGAACAATTCCCACGGAAATTACCTTTTTCCAAAGTACCATAAATTAAATACCACCAAAATTACAATGGTAAAGGTAAACCAAAAAAAAAAACTCCCACCGCAATTAAAAAATACCACTAAAAATCTCACGACCATTAAAAATCACCACACAAATACCACCAAAAATCCCAAATGAATTTAAAAATCCCAAAAACAAAATCCCAAACGAATTAAAAAATACCACAAAAGTAACAAAAATTTAAGGGATTTTACACACGTAACTTACGACATAAAATCGTGGTGAAACATATCATTTAATGCGTATAATGGCAATGATTTCATATGAAGTTTTTGGTTAAAAAAATGTGAAAAAATCATTTGAAGAAACAAGTTCCCAAATTCTCACGGCAGAAAAAAATACCACACTGAATTCCCACGCTTATTAAAAAATACCACGCTGAATTAAAAAATACCATGGGAAGTCCAAAAAAAAAAAATAACAAAAGGGCAATTCAAAATTACCACGAATGGGATTTTCCCACATAACTGGCAATCTTGGTGATGGCCATATAAATATTTATATCAGAGAGAAAGAGAAAGCACCAACACCACCAACAACAACAACACCAAAAACATAAAATGATATATTACAACTGAAGTGCAGAGCTATTCACCAACAACAACCAAATATACCAAAAACACCGAAAGCACAAACAATACATAAAAACAAATTATGTTATATAAATATAATATAAATCCTTGTAAAATATATTATGTTTCATAGCTTCAAAGTCGGCTATTTAAAGTGAGTGATCAAATTAAAGTATGTTACACACTAGACGTACTTTTTTTTTTTGTAAGTCTTCATTCATATATTATGTAGCACCTGTATCCGTGACAATCAGCTAAAAATACTTCAACTAAAAGTTAGCTATTTCCCAATTTTATACATCTCTTTTACTGCCATTTTGTGACACAACCACTTGGGTTAATTAAAATATGTGGCAGCGCTGTTGTTAACCTTTTCATCCCAACTCAATATTTGCTATTGTCAATTTCAGCTCTGTTGAATCAACGTTTAACTGTTATTCTTGTTTTTATTTTCATTTTATTTACATTTTATTCACTACGATTTAAATTTGTTGATATTATTTCAATAAATCAGCCACATCTGTACATTACACACCCGCGATAACTCTCACTAACACTCTTATTCAACTCAATCACTTCTCACCCACTCCCATCGTAATTGTTTTTCACTGTTGTTTACTCAAATTAATTGCATATTCAATGAGCTACGCAATGAAATGTGAAATCGTGTCAAAATTGTGTCCTCTTTCCCTTTCTCTATCTCACTCACTGTCTCTCTTTTTATCTCTAGCTCACCTTTTCTCTTTCTCTCGATGATTTTTGTTTTCACCTTGGCCCAGATTGATCACGGAATTGATTTGTTTTATTATATCATCCAATCAAATATTTAAATGGCCAATAAGCAGCTACACCGGAAAATTGCAAAAAGTTAAGCTATCGCTTTCTGTTTTTATTAACATTAAATATTTGCAAATCAAAACGACGTCATGCTGTAAAAATGGTTGCTTCCTTAAAGTGTCCGAAAATCATTAAAATAATAAAAAAAAATGGCAGAGCATCGCAACGCAACAAAAGAAGGAAATCACAACGAACAATATAGGAAAACATCAGAATCATAAAAAATGTGAAGAAAAAACAGCACAAAATAAAAAACAAACTACATAAAAGTTCAATTTTAAGTGTATATCAGAAGAGTATACGAAGAAAGCTATATAAATTCACTCAAATATCGAGGAAATTTTGCGATTGAAGGAGTAATAAAAATATTTTCTACTTTTACTACTTCATTTGAAGACTTGAATTTAATGCGCTATATATTGAGCGTATGTTGCTTGTGAGAGTTGAGCAATATAAGGCTGCCAGACCGACCATCGGCACATTTTATGGGCAAAGAAATACAAAAATAAATTCAATATATCGCTTTCAAATAAGTGGAAATGCAACTTGAACGTATATTTAAGGTGTTAACAAGTTAATGTGTCTTTTTTATTGTAATCTCCTAAATTGCACGAAAGCAGTTGTAATGCTTTTGCTCTTAATTTGTATCTAATTACTAGTAGTTCCGTCGTATTTATTGATCTTTGTTAACTTTTCTTTTTAAGATATTATAAAACTACAAATAGTAATTAGGAAATGTTAACTACTGCAGTAAAATGGCAAAATTGAGTAATAAAAGTGACGCTATGCACATAAATAATATGAGAAAAAGGACATTTAAAAGAATCGATAGCTTGAAAGAGCTGAAAAACTATAAAACTCAACTATAAAGAAGTTATAAAAACTTGACTTGATGAAAATTAAGTGATTGAGAATGATGAAAAGTTAAAGCTTTTGAAAAGCAGTAAAGCTAGAGAAAGCATGAAAACAATGAAAATAAAAGTTAGGGGCGAGTTGAGAAAAATAATTATATCATATAAAAAATTCGCCATAAAATAACCATGACCAAGGCATAAATAAAAAGGTGCTTTACCGATTGTTAGCGTATTTAACGAATTAAAATATAATTGACTCATAATATAAAGGGTCTTTTCTTAGGAAGTATAAAACATTTTTCAGATAGAACATAGAAATACTAATGAATTGGTTAATATTTTGGCTTTACTAGTTAGAAAATTGTATTTCATTAGGTGTTTCAACACAATTTTATGCATATGGCCACTGTGACTGTCTAATGAAGATCATCCTGTCGGTCCACTTTTGCACCATTTTTTCGTGCATAACCAGCCTTATCTCGCCAATAATGCGCCGAATGTTGGCTTCCATCTGGTCAGTAGTAGCTGGACTATCAGCATAGACCAGTTACTTGACCCACAAAAATTAGAAAAACGGAGTAAGAACACATGACCTAGGTGGAAAATTGACAGGCCCATTTCTTGATATGACTCGGCCACCAAAAGTTCGTCCCGTTAAAGTGATGGTTTCACGTGCTGTATGGCTTGTTGCATCGTTCTGCTGGAAACATTTAACACTTAAACGACTGACATTGACGTAGAGAGCCAAAAAATTGTGAATCATTTTCCTTTAGCGCTCATCATTGACGTTGGCTACATCAGTTTTTAAAAAGTATGGATGGATGATGCCTTCGCCATGCAAACCATATCAGACCGTAAGTTTTTCTAGAAGTAAGCTCCAGGTCCAAATATGACAATTTTGCGTAACTGTGTGTCCGTTAATCGAGAAATGTGCCTGATGGCTGAAGATGATTTCACGGTAAAAATATGGTTCAATTTCCAATTGATTTTCAGCCCATTCCTGCTTCAATTCCTGCACCAATTGGATCCTATACGGGTGAAGGCCAAAGTATTTTCTCAAAATGTAGCACGTTGTGGACGGACAAAGGCCGAGTTGTTGCGAACGGCGTCGAATCGATAAATTTGTGTCCTCGTCCTCCTTAATTTTAAAAATACCGTATACCATCTGTTCAAAATTAAACCGGACTGTGCGAATGAAACAACAACAATTGTCATAAAGTTTATGATTTTTATTTTTATTTTTTTTTATGCTTATAACCTGTCAAATAGTTTCTTTTTTATTGCTTTGCTAACAAGTTCACCTCGAGTCTAACCTCCGGATTTCATAACGAAAAAAAAGTTAAGCAAAGAATGTGTTTGAAATTGTATTTAAACAACGGAATTTCTTATCCACATGTATTGAAAATAATGCAGAAAACTTATGGGGAGTCTGTTCTCTCACGTACGCAAGGGTTTGAGTGGTGCAAATTGATTAAAGAGGGTCGTACATCAGTTGACAACTTGCTTCACCCTTCTCGTCCAGCAACATCAGAAAACGATGAAAATATCAAAGAAAAAAAGGAAATAGTGCGCGGAAATTATTATGAGATCGTGAGAGATATAGTTAGTGAGTTTAATATATCGACAGGATCGGGGCACAGCAATGTTTTTTTAGGCATGCGACGGGGTGCAGTGCGTCTTGTGCCGAAATTGCTGAATTTCCTGCAAAAAAAGTTTCGTAAAACTGTCTCAAAGAAGATGCTTTTAATGGACGATAAGGGCACTCAGCGCATCATTACTGGTGACTAGACTAAGGTGTACGAGTATGACGTCGAAACAGCTCAACAATCTGCAGAAAAACAAAAAACTTTTACAAAGTCGTAAAAACTAAAGGCAAAGTTCACTCAAAATATCTTTTGCAAGGTCAATCGGTCAACGCTTAGTATTATTTGAGTATTTTTAAGCTTTTTCCAGCGAATATTCGGCGAGAGAGGCCAGAATTCAGAATTATGGAAGGACAATTCATGGTTTTTGCATCAGGATAATTAGCCAGTTCACACATCACGCATTGAAAGCAATGTCAATATCATTTACTATATGCGGCATATATGACCACATGTGTCTTTTTCCTATTCCCCAAAACCAAATTGTCGCTTTGTGGAAAATATTTTGAAATGATTGAAAGAATCAAAGAGTATTTACAGATGAGCTAAAAGCGATTCCAAAATCGGCCTACCAAAAATACTTTCGAGAATGGAAAAAATGTTGTGTATCGCTTGGATGGTGGTTATTTTGAAAGTGGAAAAAAAAAATGTTTAAGGAAAAGTAAGTCGTTAAGTAAGCGACGAAACTCTGCATATATTGTTTATTTACACCAACTCATAGCTGGTGTATACTATTATTCAAAACTTTTTTCCATCATACATTCTTTCTTTAACTTTTTGAAGCAGTAAACATGCTATAAATGTTTTTTATTTCTCATTTAGTAGAGGAAATAATATAGAAACCACAGCTTTCAGCTCCATGAGCACCTTTGTTAACGAATGCACTGTTTTTGATGTAAACTTGTCCAAAGGTGAACATTAGACGAGTGGTGTCGAACCGAATTTGTACTGAGGGCTACTTTGAAACCATGACCTTGCTTCGCGTTCACCAATCCTTATACAAATATATATATATATTTTTTTTTTTTTTTTTGTTAAGCACACCCAAATCTGAAAAAGTTTCTAAATTTGGCATTATTTACATCAGAAAAGCTTCTTTATTTGCTTGTTGAATCTAAAAAAAAAACTTTAAAATTTGGCACTTTTGATGTAGACAAATTAGATTTTGAAGCAAAATAAATAGTCATAAACAATCAAACAGAAAAGCAATATGTTCTGGTATCTTCCAATCAGTACACAATTGTGCAAGTATCTGAAGAGTTTATTGACGGCATGAGTGGCACAGAAAAAAATGGAAGCGTCTGAGAAAGAAATAGCTTTGCAGCTACAAGCTGGTGTCACTGTTAATTTGAAACTAGTTCAGGCAGTGTGAAAGACCGTGTTAAATAAAAAACTCTTTTTTGTTTAACATGTTAAGCTAAGTCGATTTGAGCATGTTATAAGTATGCTTATAGAAATTGCCGATTCTAAGTATTATTCTGTGCATCATTTTGTTTGGCGCCCGTTAAAATACCAGGCGAGCTAACAGGCGCACACGAACTACCGGTTGGACACCACTGCATTAGACTGATCAAAATAATAATTTTTTTGTAGTTTTGGAAAGTACTGTAGAAAGAAAAATATTTGAGAAATACGGGGTGCCTTTTATATTTCGGAATTAGAGAACAAAAACAAATATTAATCATCGAAAATCACTTTATTGTTTTTCAAAATATTCTCCATTAAGATCGATACACTTTTGCATGCGTTTGAACCAATTGTCGAAGCACTTTTGCCACTCTGATTGAGGTATCTCCAAAACATGCATTCTGAATGCCGCAACCGCTTCTTCGGGCGTCGAAAATCGTTGTCCACGCAGTTTATTCTTCACGGTTGGGAATAAAAAGAAGTCATTCGGTGCCAAGTCAGGACTATACGGCGGATGACCCATCAAATCGATGTTTTGGGTGCTCAAAAATGCAGTTGTTTGAGCCGATGTGTGAGAGCTCGCATTGTCGTGGTGAAGAGTGATCCGTCTTCGGCGGTTGGTTTTCCTGATTTCTTGGAAGACAACTGGCAAACAAATGGTTGTGTACCACTCAGAGTTGACTGTTCTGCGTTGTTCTAGTGGTACGGTTGCGACATGTCCATATTTTCCGAAAAAACAGGCGACCATTTGCTTGGAAGTGCTTCGTGCGCGAACAACTTTTGCTGGATTTGGCTCATCTTGAAACACCCATACAGTCGACTGCTGTTTACTTTCGGGCTCATACGCGTAAATCCACGATTCATCACCTGTCACGATGTCATAGACGTGTTTCGAAGCACCGCGATCGTATTATTTGAGCATTTCCTTCGACCAATCGACACGAGCCTTTTTTTGAGCGATTGACAAATTGTGTGGGATCCAACGCGAACAAATTTTTTTGACAGTCAAATGTTTATGCAATATTGAATGTATGCTGGTCCCACTTATGCCTAAGGTTGCCTCAATCTCACGATAGGTAACATGACGATCTTGCAATATCAGTTCGCGCACAGCATCAATGGTTTTCGGAACAACAGCTGATTTCGGACGACCTTCTCGAAATTCGTCTTGGAGTGAACTACGACGACGATTGAATTCACCATACCATCGATAAACACTGGTCCTTGATGGAGCTTCATCGCCAAAAATTGAATTAAGTTCATCCATGCACTGTTGCTGTGTTAATTCACGTCGAAAGTTGTAAAAAATAATCGCACGAAAATGTTCACGATTTAATTCCATTTTTAGACCGAGATGAATCTTTTAAGTTACTATAAACAACACAAATAGCGCTCGTATGTCAAAACGTTCTGAGTACGTATAAGCCAACAAATGTCAAACTTTGCGATAGAGCTTTCAGTTGACAGATTGCAACACCAGGGTTGCCAAATCCCGAAATATAAAAGGCACCCACGTATAGCTTCGATAATGTTAAAAATTAAGTTACTGAAAATTTCATTGAAAAATATTTGTGTTTAGAGATCCCTCCCAACACGTTTTTTATACTTCCCAATACCATTTTTTATGTCAACTCATTTTTTGATGCCATCATTAATTTTAAAGATCACTCTCCATGTTTATTGAGTGGATCAACTCCATATTGACATTATTTTTTGTCTATTGTAGTTAATTTTTAAGATACTAGCCAATTATTATAAAAATACAGGAAATATTTCAGAAATTCGATTAACAGTTCATATAAAAAGTAGGGAACTACCACGCAAACTAGTTGTTAACAGTTTTGTTGAATATTATTTTTTGCTGAAAATACTGCAAACGGTATTTTTTAAATTCTAAAAATATATAAACTACTAGCAGGACGCAGTGGTCCGCGCCTTCGTCATGGACGTATTTTTTATCACTAAGGAGATAGAGCGCAAAAACTTCATATAAAAAAAATCCTCAACACGCTAAAGGTGTTCAGTCAATCGCTCTACAATGTGCTTATTTGCTCTCACTCTCAATGTTCTTTGGCAGTTTCTATTAAAAACAACAACAACAAAAACTTTTGAACGCAGGAAAGAGAACAGTAGAGAATAACATTCGGATTTTAAAGTTGGCATAAAAAAAAGGTTGGGGGCATGTAAAAACCGAGTTTGAGGGTCCTCTAAACATGAATATTTTTCAATGAAATTGGTCACTCTACTATACATATAAGTACATGTGTATGTATATGTATGACATTTATAACTTTTGAACGAGAAGAATTATCAAAAAAATGGCAGGAATATTTTTGTGGAACGCTCAATTTTCTATAAGATACGTTTCAGTCATTTACAGCCGTCAATTGGTTTTTAAGATATAAGAATAAGGAGTGGAAAAATAATTTTTCCCATGTTATTTAAATGAAAAATAGAAAATCGCGATGCGCGACCTCTAAATATTAATATGAAGAGTTACGGTTTTTACAGGCATTTCTTATCACACCTCCCTGAACCTATTTCACAGTGGAGTTTAAACAAAAATTTTATCGACTTTTTGAATCACCTAATGTATATGCTAGGTTAGTTGTTATGTCTTGTATTGTGGCTGAACCCAAGTCATACTCCGGTAGGTACATTTTTTCCACATTAAATAATTTTGAACCACTTTTATCTATACAGTTGAGAAATTCCAATGATTTCTGAGTCATAGCTTTGAATAGATTAATGCTGAGATAGTGTGTGAAAAAGCTGTATTAGCTCAATTCTATCGTTTTTTTTTTTGTTGTATAAAAATCTTATGGTGTTTTTCTAACACAACAATAATTAGTAAATGCCTGGAAATCATATAAAACCCATTTGAATAGTCACCATAACTCAACAGAACACAGAATTGAACTAATTTCAAAGTCAAAATGGCAACATTTTATCAAAATAGAATCAAACCCATTATCAACAAAGCACTGAGGGAGAGAGAGAGAGCGGGAGAAAAAAATAGTCTAACCATAACCATCAAAGAAATTATTTTACTTAAAATTGTTTTAATTAAATTTTCTTGCTTAAAAACCCAATATTCGAGGTTAAGTTTCTGGCCCGCATCCCGGCGAGTGCCACTTTTTCGCACCATTACAAGCATACCATTCAATATAGAGTTCTTTGTTATCCTTTTTGCAGAAAGTCAAAGTCAAGTTTGAGTAGAGCTCAATCTTTCGTAACCACTCGAGCAGAAGCCGCAAACGAATTGTGCTGCTTTCAGTTTACCGTTGATTATGCAAGCTTCACAACCAACCCACTAGCTTGAGGGTATAAAAGCACACACACTCACCCATACACACACACACACATATGCACAGACACACTCTGATTAACTAACAAACGACATCCTGGCTGATATCCTGTCCTAATTCAAAGGATATACGCACAAAAACCATTGAATGATGCGCAACGACGACGATTGAAGGTCGTGCGTTCATCAATTCACTCTGCCATTCGGTTTATTCATTGTTGGGTTTCCGTATCCGGTGCTTGCTGCTATCTGCTGCTTTCATTTCATTCAGTCTGCTGTGCTAAGAAGGTCGGTGTAAACTGCTGTTGCCGCAGTCAATGCTTTGTTTGCTGTTCACTGCTATCGCTTTTCTTAAATACAATTTCATCTGATTTCCTTTCACTTTCAAGGATAATTCTTAGATTTGCCTGTGCCGCCCATAGTTAACATGGTGTTTTGCCATCAGGCTATAATGTTCGACTGACAGCTCATTCAGTCAGTTAGTGAGTCAGTTTGCCGATAAGTCGTCAGTCAGAGATGTTCAATCAGTCAATCACTCATACTGAAAGTTTTCATTTCGTTTCGATATGTCGTGCGTATCCTTCGTACTTCATATAATGACTCCTTCGGCATCTATTGGTGGCTTTCGTGGTTGTTCGTTGTTGTTTTGTGCTTTTGAATAAATTATTTCTTATGAAACGCAAGTCAACCACAGTGCGCTTGTATACACTCCAGTGCCTCGGTGTCGTACCCTCTTGCAACTTCATCTCCATTCATTTCAAGAATCTTTGAATCCCTGAACTGCTGTTGGGGCTTTACGATTTTATGCAAATAATAACGAAATCAATAACTTTATTGTATGAATTCTCGCTGACGATCCGCTTCCCTGCCTTTGGCCAGCACCAGCCTCATCATCACCATCTCTAGCAGTACCTACACATATT
Source organism: Coremacera marginata (assembly GCA_914767935.1). Lineage (NCBI taxonomy): Eukaryota > Metazoa > Arthropoda > Insecta > Diptera > Sciomyzidae > Coremacera > Coremacera marginata. The sequence goes on along the minus strand of OU612045.1, from coordinate 17,005,533 downwards.
TCATTTTTGCTTCTTGGTCTTCTTTCATTTGCTTTTAATATTTTATTTTATCGTTTGTATTTTGCTTCAGCATCATTGTTATTAATAAATTCATCTCTTGAACTCAACGCTTTCATGAAGTCACTAAGTTATTGCGACGCCATCTTGAATTTTGCTATAACGGAAGTAGCGCAGGGTTCAGCATAAATTTTGCTGTTACATTTTTGAATGTATGCGTATGTATATGATGTGGTGGCTCCAAATATTTGTAAGTGTGTGTCTGACTTTGTGCATATGATTGTGTGTGTGTGTGTGTGTATTTGTGCGCTTAGATTGATTTTTTACTATCTTTGAATTTCAATTAAATTCTTAAATTTTGAGTCATACCTACTATTTGGAAATTTGTTTGATTTGTTAAGGACAATAAATTAAAATTATTAGATTAATTTGTGAATTTAGCCATTTTAATTTTGCCAGAAGCTATGCTGTCTATACTAATGGGTTATCTTTAGAATTAAACCGGTTTCAGAAATGGCATGTTCGAAACAAAATAAAAAAAGATTAGAATATGTCAAAATCTGAAGTTTAATTAGAGTGTGGGAACCAAGCGGACGAAAAAGTTGAGCGGATGATTCTGCACGACCACGGCAATCCTTTGTATTTATCTGTTTCAGCGTAAGTAGCAACTTGTCAGGTATATTCAAGACTATTTGATGATGTTTCTTCAAAATTTCCCGTTTCTATATTACGTTTAAATTACGTTAAATCTTTTGCCTTGCTTTCTATGCCTCTCACAATTATTCAACTGACCACAACTTTACGGTTCCTGGCCGAAGGAGACTATCAGAGTTTAGTGGGAAATGCTGCAAATATAGCTTTAGGAAGAATACAGTGTCGAAAGCGGTCCCGAACATGTTACATTATATGAAATCCTAAGCCCAAAAAAAGTTTTAACTTGTGATGTCTGGGTGCTACTCCATAAAAAAAAAATCATTGCGGGGTTTTGGGCAGTATTCTTGTATTATCCCCGATTCCGATCAAGATGGGATTTCAGAAGAGGTCTGAAAGATAACTATTACACGGTGAACTGTGTTACGCCTTAAAAATACCTAAATAAAAATTTGCATGGAAATCGAATGAGCAGTTAAGGAGTTTTTCGCATTTTTTTTTAGAGATTTGTACTACAGCGTCCTCTGGAGTACATACTCGAAAACTGATATTTACAAATTTCACGCAAATTGGATGAACGCCTTAGGAGTTTTCAGCGATTTTTTACGAGTTTGGTACTACAACGCCCTCTTGTGTGTGAGATATAGCAAATTAGAATAAAAAGAATAATTAAATAGCGTAAAAAGTATCTTCCGTACTCGAAAAATACCTAAATACAAATTTGCGGGGAAATCAAATGAGCGGTTTTGGAATTGTTTGCAATTTTTTAGAGTTTTGCACTACAGGGACCTCTGGAGTTCAAGATAGAGGAAAACAGATAAATCCATAAATACTCACCGTTTCCGAAAACACCTATTTACAAATTTTCACGCAAATTAAATGAGCGGTTTAGAAGTTTTTAGCTATTTTTTTAAGAAATTTGTACTACAGCGCCCTCTGGTACTATTTTTTAAAAGATTTGTATTACAGCGCCCTCTAGTTTTCGATGAACAACAGAAAAAAATAAGCTATAACCTTCCCGTAAGTGCAAACAATAAGTTGAAAAAGTTTTATCGCAATCGGATGAACGGTGTAAATGCATTCGGGACTCATTTTTTTGCTTAGCTTGACATAACCTTTCACCTCCGTAAATAGTTGCACTCAATTGCGGGACACCCTGTATAAGAACTAATACAAAAAATAGAATTTTTAAGATATATACAAGTTTCTTTACTCTTTCAAGTAAAGCTTGAATAATTTATTTTATACAAGGCCTATTCAAGTTGAGCATGAATAACTTGAAATATTTACGGCAAATTGTTATTTGTGTATGACTTCAATATGCAAAACTGCTTCATAGAATTACACTTACTGCAAAGAGACCGAAAACTCGGTAAGACTTCTGTTAAAATTACAACTAAAAAAGGAACAAAACACAAAAATTGGCAGACTGTTGTAATACGTTCACATTTTTTCAAAACAGAAACCGTGTGTGTGGCACTACCGCTCTAACATATCGCCATCATCGTAAATAAAAACGAAAAAAAAATATATGAAATAAATAAATAACGTAAATGTATGAATAAACTTTCACTCCTGCAGGTTGCCACAAAGCCAATAGGACTGAAATACGCGCTAACACGAAACGAAAAAAAAAAATTGGCCACACTAAAGATGGCAGAAGTCGCAGGTTTTTAATTCACTGCTGCTGGGGAAGCAATGTATGCGTGTTCGTGTATGTATATGGTTCCTGCTGTGAATTAATGTGCTGGTAGGGTGACGTGTGTGCCTGCATGAGTGCGTGTGTGATTTTTTTTTTTGTAGCATGTGGCGCAAACTTTGTCTTTAACCGATTTATTAATTAAAATCAAATTAAGCGCAAAATCGTTCTTTTTCTTGCTGCCTTTCACAAAATACAACAACAATAACACAAGCACACACAGTAGAAACAACAAAAACAACAATAACAACTTAATCGTTCTTTAATATCCCTCCTGTAATGTTTCTTAGCTTAACGTGCTACAAAACTCTTGCCGCTTTTTATGTCCTTCAGCGTGTTGGTTCGTGGGTTGTAATATTGTCAGATTGTTGATGTTGTTGTTGTTGCTTTTGTTGTTACTACTGTAGATGTCGCTGAACTCCGCCAGGTTTCGGCCTGCCTGTCCCAAGCCAGGATAAAGGAGGAGGGTTGGTTATGGGATACGTCCCATGCCGTAAAATGCTAGAGCCAACCAAGAGCTCGGGGTGGCGCCCATCTTGGTAGCAGGTCAATATGTATAACATATTGAAAAAAGCCTGCGATGGAATATCAATGGTCCATAAAACTTGTTAGCACGGGGATAGTCAAACCCGTCGAAGAAAAATGAGGTGACCTTATCTATCTACGGCATGGAGACATGGCCTATATGGTCAACAAAAAGGCAAAAAATGGTGTCTTAGGGCACAAGGAGTGTCACGTATGTGGGCACAAAGGTCGACCTGTGACGCTGGGCACAGGTCAAATTAAATCGTAGGCGCTTCATATAGGGTATGGTGATAAAACCATGCCTTGTATGGAAGTGCCAGTCATATACGAAACAGTGCTATGTGCACGGTCAAAAACAAAAGTTCTTATGTATGTATTTTATATGTATATAAGAATTTTTTGTCTCCTTGCTGGGATGTTGTAGACCCTCATTTTCGACGGGACCGAGTTGCCCAGGTGACTATCATGGGTTGGCCCTTCGGGGAGACTCGTGCTGGCTGTGGTTTGTGCACATCGCTTGCACAGGTCTAGATTGACCGGCGGGGTCGCGCAGTTGTACGACCGGGCTGGCATACCTGCTTAGTATGCAATGAGATTGGATAGATCTCGATGTCTCAACCAGTAGATGGTAATGAAGGTACGCCATCTACCGGTAGCTAAACTGGTACTATTAAGGGCAGTATGGAATTATTATTGCATACTGCTTTTACAGAATAGGGCACAGAGTAATGCTATTGTGTTTGTGAATGTGAAAACTAGTACGTGGTTGCTCTTCTAATGTACTTGTAAATTACAGGTCTGGAAGAGTATTTCAGGTGCACATCCTTTTAGGATGTGTATTTTTTAATACGGTTGATCATTCATGAACTATAACTCCAAAGTTTTGAACCCAGAGGGATTGAGCTGAAAGGCAGGGGTCCTCTATAAATAAATATCATAGATTGATCGATCTTGTAGATGTCGCTGCTATTCATTTGCTGCTGAATGCGTATAACTTTACTTGGAAATCGTTATCGGTTGCAAAAATATTTCAATTAACTTTGATTGAGGTTCACTCAACGTTCAGCTGTTTGTTGTTGAGTAAGCATCGACGCCTGTCACCCTACTTTGAGTAGATTTTTTGACACTAATTATGCTAGACTTTAAAGGGAAATGTAATGTAATTTACTTAATTATTTCCGCACAGAATGTTATTAGGGAATATTAACAAATTGTTTTCCCAAGCTCTTTTATTAATTGGATTTGCTTTCTTTTTAAGCAAATGACAATATTAAAAAATTTTAAATATAATACGTAACGGATGCGACAAAAGCACACTACTTGCAAACTGAGTAAAAATAAGTGTTTTAAGCTTGATGGGCTCCGATTGGGAATATACTGAAGTAAATGAGCTTCAGTATCACACTTCTGATGTTGTATTGTAACGGAGGTGACACAAACCGTAATTTCAATAATATAGTTAAATAATTCAATTTTCAAAATATTAAAACCTTTCTCGCATTAAGAAATGAAACATATTTAAAAATATTTACTGTGTTCATTAATTTGTATATCGGACGTGACATTAAACTGATTTTATATAAAAATCTTCCAAACTTTGTAAGCATCTCTTTTGCATTATATAGAAAACTACCAAAAAATGCTCATTATGGTAATGAGCTTATGTAACGGATGTTACACATGAATTTTGAAATTTGATAAAAAAGTTTGAAAGAATTATTGAGATAATGGTGTGTCTTGCATGGATGTAAAATTGAACTAAATCTTTCAAGCTTGTTAAAGTTGTGTAACGGATACGACGATTAAGTTTTAGCATTTTAGAAGAAAATGCTAATAGATAAGTGGAAAAGGGTAGCATGGGTGTGAAAAATTAATGTAACGGGTGTGACATACAACTTTTTGTTACCTTTTTTTGAAAGTGTATATTCCTTAGCCACGTATACAACACCACAACGAATTAGATGAAGGATAAGACCGATGTAACGAAAAGTTTTAAAAACAATATATTCGAAACAATAACAACACACACAAAAACAAAGTTTCACCACAATAGGCAGTATAGAAAAGAGAAATTGTTATTTTAAAAAAAAAATTTCTGTTCGTGGGGCGATTCGAACCCACTGCCTCCTGATCTTCAGACGGAATTTCTACCCTCTGAGCAACTCACTTATACCAAGTGGAATTACTTTTTAACTATGAAGTATTGCTTCCTCTTTTCTTACTTTTTTTAATGGACTTAGATTGTATCTTTGATATATTAATAGTAATGCAAAAACCACAAAGATTAAATAAAATTCCTGAAAATGTACTACTACATTTATAATTGAATAACTGCATATAATATAGAAAAGACCCTTCGAAAAGTAAACAGAAAATGTCAAACTCTAAAATGCACCATTTAAGTATTCCTCTACATTTAAGAACTTCTTGCTAACGTTAGAAAAGCAGTCATAAGACACAAGGCAAATCAACCGCTGAGATTGTTTATGAATATGATAAATAAACAAGCATTTCTTGCAATACGAAAGCAAAAGGATTTTTCATCTTCTTAAAAATACACCGAAGAAGTGTATTTATATCAGGAACTGAAATAAACAACAAGTTAGTTATTAGTTATTAGTTATTAGTTATTAGTTATTAGTTATTAGTTATTAGTTATTAGTTATTAGTTATTAGTTATTAGTTATTAGTTATTAGTTATTAGTTATTAGTTATTAGTTATTAGTTATTAGTTATTAGTTATTAGTTATTAGTTATTAGTTATTAGTTATTAGTTATTAGTTATTAGTTATTAGTTATTAGTTATTAGTTATTAGTTATTAGTTATTAGTTATTAGTTATTAGTTATTAGTTATTAGTTATTAGTTATTAGTTATTAGTTATTAGTTATTAGTTATTAGTTATTAGTTATTAGTTATTAGTTATTAGTTATTAGTTATTAGTTATTAGTTATTAGTTATTAGTTATTAGTTATTAGTTATTAGTTATTAGTTATTAGTTATTAGTTATTAGTTATTAGTTATTAGTTATTAGTTATTAGTTATTAGTTATTAGTTATTAGTTATTAGTTATTAGTTATTAGTTATTAGTTATTAGTTATTAGTTATTAGTTATTAGTTATTAGTTATTAGTTATTAGTTATTAGTTATTAGTTATTAGTTATTAGTTATTAGTTATTAGTTATTAGTTATTAGTTATTAGTTATTAGTTATTAGTTATTAGTTATTAGTTATTAGTTATTAGTTATTAGTTATTAGTTATTAGTTATTAGTTATTAGTTATTAGTTATTAGTTATTAGTTATTAGTTATTAGTTATTAGTTATTAGTTATTAGTTATTAGTTATTAGTTATTAGTTATTAGTTATTAGTTATTAGTTATTAGTTATTAGTTATTAGTTATTAGTTATTAGTTATTAGTTATTAGTTATTAGTTATTAGTTATTAGTTATTAGTTATTAGTTATTAGTTATTAGTTATTAGTTATTAGTTATTAGTTATTAGTTATTAGTTATTAGTTATTAGTTATTAGTTATTAGTTATTAGTTATTAGTTATTAGTTATTAGTTATTAGTTATTAGTTATTAGTTATTAGTTATTAGTTATTAGTTATTAGTTATTAGTTATTAGTTATTAGTTATTAGTTATTAGTTATTAGTTATTAGTTATTAGTTATTAGTTATTAGTTATTAGTTATTAGTTATTAGTTATTAGTTATTAGTTATTAGTTATTAGTTATTAGTTATTAGTTATTAGTTATTAGTTATTAGTTATTAGTTATTAGTTATTAGTTATTAGTTATTAGTTATTAGTTATTAGTTATTAGTTATTAGTTATTAGTTATTAGTTATTAGTTATTAGTTATTAGTTATTAGTTATTAGTTATTAGTTATTAGTTATTAGTTATTAGTTATTAGTTATTAGTTATTAGTTATTAGTTATTAGTTATTAGTTATTAGTTATTAGTTATTAGTTATTAGTTATTAGTTATTAGTTATTAGTTATTAGTTATTAGTTATTAGTTATTAGTTATTAGTTATTAGTTATTAGTTATTAGTTATTAGTTATTAGTTATTAGTTATTAGTTATTAGTTATTAGTTATTAGTTATTAGTTATTAGTTATTAGTTATTAGTTATTAGTTATTAGTTATTAGTTATTAGTTATTAGTTATTAGTTATTAGTTATTAGTTATTAGTTATTAGTTATTAGTTATTAGTTATTAGTTATTAGTTATTAGTTATTAGTTATTAGTTATTAGTTATTAGTTATTAGTTATTAGTTATTAGTTATTAGTTATTAGTTATTAGTTATTAGTTATTAGTTATTAGTTATTAGTTATTAGTTATTAGTTATTAGTTATTAGTTATTAGTTATTAGTTATTAGTTATTAGTTATTAGTTATTAGTTATTAGTTATTAGTTATTAGTTATTAGTTATTAGTTATTAGTTATTAGTTATTAGTTATTAGTTATTAGTTATTAGTTATTAGTTATTAGTTATTAGTTATTAGTTATTAGTTATTAGTTATTAGTTATTAGTTATTAGTTATTAGTTATTAGTTATTAGTTATTAGTTATTAGTTATTAGTTATTAGTTATTAGTTATTAGTTATTAGTTATTAGTTATTAGTTATTAGTTATTAGTTATTAGTTATTAGTTATTAGTTATTAGTTATTAGTTATTAGTTATTAGTTATTAGTTATTAGTTATTAGTTATTAGTTATTAGTTATTAGTTATTAGTTATTAGTTATTAGTTATTAGTTATTAGTTATTAGTTATTAGTTATTAGTTATTAGTTATTAGTTATTAGTTATTAGTTATTAGTTATTAGTTATTAGTTATTAGTTATTAGTTATTAGTTATTAGTTATTAGTTATTAGTTATTAGTTATTAGTTATTAGTTATTAGTTATTAGTTATTAGTTATTAGTTATTAGTTATTAGTTATTAGTTATTAGTTATTAGTTGTTAGTTATTAGTTATTAGTTATTAGTTATTAGTTATTAGTTATTAGTTATTAGTTATTAGTTATTAGTTATTAGTTATTAGTTGTCAGTAAATCATTATTAGTTGTAGTTTTATTAGAAACTTTAGTTAATAAAAATTATTTTTTAGTGTTTTTTTTTCTCTTGGATACGAAAAATTTCTTTTAATTTTTAATTTACAAAATAACAATTATTATTGAGAGTTGTTATTAAAAGTTATAAAGATATTGATTTATTGTATCTATAATCGTTGAATAAGAAATAATATTTATTTTATACGTTTTTTTCTCCGAAACTTACGATTATTTTTAAATTTTTTTCCCCACACTTTTATTAAAAAAAAATTATTCCTGAGTTCAATTATTTCGCTTGGAAAAAAAATTAAACTTTAAAAATAAGTATTACTTCTGCGCGTAAAATAAAACCCAAGAATAACTTTTTGATCAAAAAGTAAATCAAGAATAAGGTTTATTTTGTGAGCAAATATATAACTCAAAAATTAAACTCGAAAATAATCATTATTTTGGGACTAAGTATATACGTATAAAATTCGTAAAATGAACCTTTTCGTTCGGCGATAGTTTTAAACGAACTTAAAAATAATACTTCTATTGTAATATTTAAATATATCTTGATTTTATTATAGAAACAGGGATTACATTGATATGCCTGACGTTCATCTCCAGTGCTCCAAACATATTGATTTGTTTCCATTAAAGTTTTGAATATAACGGTTATAAATTAGGGACCTATATTTAAGTGCATTTTGTTTTCTTTTCACTTATTTGCGCATTTTGCCGGAAAACAAGCCGTTAGCTTAGTTAAACTGTATCTTTTGTCTCTAAACTCTTAACCTCGCCCAACTATCTTTGACCACTCCTAACAATCATTGCCCACAAAATGCTTATCCTTGCTCAAAACTCTTTGCCCCCCTCTATTTCGACAACACAATAACTTCTGTCAAAAATAAGTTCAAGTAATGCAAAAACATACATACTCTATCCTATTTTGAAGATAAAAAAATAAAATGTTGAACAAAAAATTAGAGGAAAATAAAATTTAAAAACTGCAAAAGATTACTTTTTGAACAGATAAAAACGAAACTAAAAACAAATCAGCAGAAAGAAGCAAGACGACGAATGAAAGAACTAGAGGAAGCAGCAGAAATTGCATTTATCTTACCACAAAGTTTTGGTCAAGAACCAAACCACGAAGGAAACTTAAAAACATGAATGAAGCCTGAAAGAACTGAGCTAGTGCGAGAACTGTGCGAAGAGTGTGGCGAATGAAAAAGGAAACTCATTCAATTGAAACATACAATGAAAGACAAAAAATTTTTTTTCATTTCAGGAGGTTTTTACGATGTCTTTTTTTTTATTGCATTTATTTTATTTTCATCTTATTATGTTTCACTTGATTTTTTGGCAGAAACTTCATTCATCTTCTTTGGCTACTTTTTCACAGAATTGAATGGCAAACAGAAAGTTTTTGATATCCTTGGTGCTGTCGGTGTAGTTGTTGTTGGTAGTGCTGCTGAAATAATAGAATTATTTGAATCAAATTGTGGCAACAGCAAATAAAACTCACAGAGATTTGATTTCTTAATTTTTTTTTGGTTTTTTTTTTCTTCACCAATTTTTATATAGCTTAAATTTCAGCTTTTACGTAAGAAGCTCAAATTGTTCAAAGCAAAGGATATGCGTATAATGCCTAGATAATAGTGCAAATGAATTAATTTTAATTTAATAAAAAGGCACATATATTTAATGAAATATTTAGCATAGGCACTGCAGGGTGACAGGAATACAAGCTGGTACATCAAGCGCCTTTATTAGATTTACATAAATATGACTTTCCTGGAAATTTCCTTTGTAGATAGAAAGATTTTTCATATAATAACAATTTTAAAATTTCGTCTTGCAGCTTTTAGCGTTGGAATTTCATCAGCAAACGATCTAAGCAATTGTTTTTCTAAATGAAAAAAAAAAATAAAATATATGCCATAAAAAAACCGAAAAAAAAACAAAATTACCCACTCATAGTAGCCTTACATGTAAGAACTTGACGAAAAATTTAAGTAGGAACAATCTATTGGAAGTTGGGCAATAAAATGTACGCAATGTTAATAACTTTTTTAAGGACAAAAACGGTTTCTAAATATTTTAATATATTTTTATCTGTTACATAAAGCTTACGTTAGAACATGAGTTGCCCTTCCTAAACGAAGCATTGATAAGTGATCTGTTAATAAAGAAAATAAATCGGTATAATTTTTTAATAAGATTTCATCTTAAGACCAAAAAACAAAGAAAATGTTTTTCTGTTTCGTTTTTTATTAATTTTTGCATCGCTTTGCTGGTATCTGCAGTTTTAGCGTCAACTTTTTGTATATTAAGGTGCAGTATTGCTGGAGGAATGCCATACTGGCGAGCAGCAGCTCTGAGTGCTTTGTGGTCGATTTTGACTTGTTTAATTGCTGCATCCATTGAATCAGAATCTATATTTATTCTGCCTTTCACTTTTGTAGACGACGTCATGCTGAAATTGTTTAGTAGATAATTTAAAATGACAATTGACTGTTTAAGGGGGTCTTCTCATTGAGCAACATTTTTTTCGACTTTTTTTTTTGCATTTATTTATAGCTTGGGTAGTTGTGAATATGCCCCTAAAAGGATTTTTAGAAATACTTTAGAAGATACAGCCTTTTTTGTGAAGCAAGGTCTTCGTCAAAATGAGCTATTTTTTTCGACTCATTTTCGAACGAAGCGACATAAAGTAACCACCGAATTCCGTTGAAAATGTTTATTGTTAGGTAAAAACGTGTTTGCACACATATTCATACAAACATACGAATACACATTTCTGCTTATTTTAGGGGTTGAAGCATTTTTTGAGTCCAGGTGTTCAACTGAAAGCATCATTTAGTTCGGTTTGTATCGAGTTGAGCAACAGACGCGTGCGCTTCAGTGAACGGAAAAGTAAATTTTTCATAAATTTATTGTGATTTTTGTAAAATGGATCGGAAAAGTAATAAAAAAAAAAAACGCCCAAGTGAGCGTCAGAATCGTGCTAAAAAACGCGGGTTTAGTGGAAATCAGCATCTTAGACCAGAGGATTCTGAATATACCAGTACATCGGCCAAGAAATTCAAGAATAACGAAGACGACGAAGTATCAATCAAAAACAATTTGAAGTATTGCATACTCGAGTTCTGTTCTGTGTTTACCACGTTGTCAGCGTTGGTAATTTGTGCCTCATGCAAGCAAAAAATTGAGTTCTCAGAAGCCTCACCAAATGGAGTTGGATTTAAAATCGCTTTGAACTGCGCCTGCCCACGCACAACATATATTCCTTCGTCACCTATGATCGGAAAATCATATGAAATTAATCGACGCTTGGTTGTTGCCATGCGGCTTTTAGGGATTGGGCCAAAAGGTATAACCATGTTTTGTGGCCTCATGGACCTCGGACAAAGTTTGTCCAACAATCTGTACTATACTATCCTACAAAATGTGTACGTTGCTGGAAAAGCCATGTACGAACATGTCATTTCAAAAGCTATTGGAGAAGAAAAAGAGGCTATGATCGAAGCGAATCCAGAGTGCGATCCCACTTTATTTACTGTGTCGGGGGATGGGACTTGCTTCCCTTTATGGTGTCACAACTTTGATTGCCAAGCATACCAAAAAAATTGTTGACACTGTCGTAAAATCTCGTCTGTGTAACAGCTGCAAATATTGGGAAGCCAAGAAGGAAGAAGAGCCAGAGGCTTACCAAATTTGGCTTGATACTCATGACGAAGAATGCACCATAAACCATGAAGGAAGCTCTGGGAAAATGGAGATGGACGCTGTAATAGAGATGTTCTCCAGGTCGTTTGAAACACACGGCATAAAATATGTAAAGTATATCGGCGATGGTGATTCGCAGACCTTCAAAGGTGTATTAGATGTCGACCCCTATGACGGTGACCCTATAGTGGAAAAGAAAGAATGCATTGGGCATGTGCAGAAGCGAATGGGCACGCGACTTCGAAAAATAAAAAAAGAAAATAAGGGCATTGGAGGCAAAGGTGCGGGCAAGCTCACCGACAAATTAATATCCGAGTTGACCACATATTATGGCCTGGCGATCCGCCGTCATCCTGACTCCGTGGAGGATATGAAAAAGGAAATTCGGGCCATTTTTTACCATAAGTGCTCCACCGATGATAAACCGCAACACCAAAATTGCCCCACCGGTGCGTCAAGCTGGTGCGCATGGCAGAAAGCAGCTGCTGAAGGTACGTTAGATAGCTTTCACTACACGTATGCACCTCTCGACAAGAAGGTGATGGAGGTAATAAAACCAGCTTACGAAGCGCTGTCGGCAGATAATTTGCTTGAAAGATGCCTTGGATCTGAAACTCAGAATTCCAATGAGTCCTACAATTCTGTTCTTTGGTCACTTTCGCCCAAACACATCAACTCAGGCGCACGCACCATCGAAGTGGCCAATTTCATTGCAACGTGCCTCTTCAACGACGGTTTTATACCCATACTTAAAATTATGGGTTTAATGGGTATTGCGATTGGCAAAAACGCATACGAATACGCACTATCTCGCAATGAAGACAGATTGAACCGATCAGAGACTCGAGCTGCGGCATCATCAAAAGCTGGCAGAACGGCTCGCAGAGCAGAGAGGGCAGCAGAAAGCAGTTTCTACGAAAAAGAGGAAGGTGGCCTGTATGGAGCTGGCATCGCCGACTAACATTTGTAAGTAAAAATTGTCAGCTCTTTAAAACTGCATTTAAACATTTTTGATTTTTTTTTTTTTTCCCCAAAAAAATTACTTCAAACTTTAAACGCGTTTATCTCGAACCCACGTTTTTCGAACTGGCGGCCATGATATCTCCAGTTCAACTGAACCGATTTTCATGAAACAAAGTGGAATCGACGCAGAATTGTCACCATTCTCGGGTGAACCTCGACCATAATTTTAAAAAATTTTTTACTATTTTTTTTTACACTAAGCTACAAAAAAAAAACCCGAAATTGAAATTTTTTTTTTGAATGGCCGCCATTTTGTCAAAAAAAATCACAAAATTAAGCTTGAGGTTCACCCGAGAATTACATCTATACTGATTATAACCCGGTTTTTTTTTTCATTTCAGACGCTCCGGAGACCCGGAATCGTGGCCGCCGTGACGACACATTTTTTTTTTACCACCAACTTTGAAGTCTCATTACTTTTTGAACAGCCCACGTATCGAGGCAAAAAAATTTTTTTATTTAATTTGAACCTTTTGTAATACAATAAATAAAAAAAGTTTTCAATTATTCTTTGCGTTTTCAAATAAAAATTTTTTTAAAAAGGGTCCAAAAAACGGGTTTTGAGAGAGAAGACCGCCTTAAACATTTTTGATTTTTTTTTTTTTTTTCCCCAAAAAAATTACTTCAAACTTTAAACGCGTTTATCTCGAACCCACGTTTTTCGAACTGGCGGCCATGATATCTCCAGTTCAACTGAACCGATTTTCATGAAACAAAGTGGAATCGACGCAGAATTGTCACCATTCTCGGGTGAACCTCGACCATAATTTTAAAAAAATTTTTACTATTTTTTTTTTACACTAAACTACAAAAAAAAACCCGAAATTGAAATTTTTTTTTTGAATGGCCGCCATTTTGTCAAAAAAAATCACAAAATTAAGCTTGAGGTTCACCCGAGAATTACATCTATACTGATTATAACCCCGTTTTTTTTTTTCATTTCAGACGCTCCGGAGACCCGGAATCGTGGCCGCCGTGACGACACCTTTTTTTTCACCACCAACTTTGAAGTCTCATTACTTTTTGAACAGCCCACGTATCGAGGCAAAAAAATTTTTTTATTTACTTTGAACCTTTAGTAATACAATAAATAAAAAAAGTTTTCAATTATTCTTTGCGTTTTCAAATAAGAATTTTTTTAAAAAGGGTCCAAAAAACGGGTTTTGAATGAGAAGACCGCCTTAAAGAACTGTTCTGTATATGGGCCTACTTTTTGTTTAGTAGGTGAGCAGTGACGCCATCATGACATGACCCGAAATATTTTTTTCAATGCACAATACGATCGAATTGTGTAAAATAAATATAAAACACAGTTCACAGTTTGAATACGCAGGTCTGTTATACTAACTGTTTGTTAGTATCATAACGTGGTCGACTTCACAAGGAGGAAACCGGGACCAGTACGAACCACACATGATTCCTTTACCATTTTCCGCGCGATATTCACCGAAGACATGGCGTACATCATAATACGCGAAACAAATCGAAAAGGCCGTGAAGTGACAGCTGCATGGAATTTGGCAAATCCAACGAACACAAAAGAATGGAAAACAATCACTTTGAAGGAGTTCGATGCCTTTTTGTCTAATATTTATTTGGTATGCTGGACTCACCAAATCGAATTGTGAACCTGCTTCAGAGCTATGGGGCCTAACGCGCAGTCCAATATACAAAGCTGCATTATCGTATGATCGCTTCAGATGCATGCTACTATGTCTTAGATTCGACAATGGAAATACGCGAAAGCAGCGACTAACCAGAAGCAAAACTGCGCGTATTGATGATGTTTGGCAAATGTTACAGTCTAACTTGGCAGCACGTTACACTCCGCATGATGCACTGACCGTTGATGAGCAGTTATTACCATACAGAGGCCGCACCCGCTTCACACAATACATTCCGTCGAAGCCTGCCAAGTATGGTATAACGGTATGGTGGTTCGTTTTATCTTGTCAAAGGAATAATTTACTCTGGTAAATTGCCTGACCAAACACGAGAGGTCAATCAAGGGCAGAATGTTGTACTTCAACTTGCGCAGAGTTATTTGGATGCAGGCCGCACAATTTATGCTGACAATTTATTCTCCACTTTAGACTTGGTGCGTATTTTGATCGGGAAGAAAACTGCATTTGTTAAAACAGTACGCTCGAAAAAGAAATTTGTGCCACAGGAGTTTCAAAAAATTCGTATACGTCCTGTTCGGCTTCAACGAAGGCGATGTAGCGCTGTGTTCATATGTTCCCAAGAAGAACAAAGCGGGCATTTTGCTGTCCACACAACATTATACTTGCGGTGTGGACATGCAATCTAAGAATCAGAAACCGTTTGCTATTTTGGACTACAACGCCAACAAATCAGGCGTTGATACAACTTGATACAGCTTGATACGTTTTCATAATAAATATATCGATATTTTTTTATATAGATGAAAGAAAGGAATTTAGTATAAAACTTTAATGAATTTTTAAAAACTTACTTTTATTAAACTTACTAAACTTTTACTAAAAACTTACTTTTATTTATTTATGTATGTTTGTATTAAATTTTCTCTTTATTTTTTGCCAATTCTGACAATACTTCATCCTCTGTGACTTTGCTATCTGTATGTTTTCTTAAGGATGCACAATCATTTAAGCGGTACTCGCCCCTAAAATTTCTAGAAATATATTTCAAATATCAATTGCACTCCTTCACCTATCATCACACTTTCCTAAAATTTGCACCAGCATCCGCTGCTGCATTCTGATTTAATTTATTACTATGGTTGTGTTAGCAGAGCAAGGAAAAATTCTTGCATATTGTTTCATTAAAATTTTGATCGTTTCTCGTTTCCGGATGTCATCAAAATCAAGTTGAACGATGACAAAAGCCAGTTGTGCTTTGTAAATAGTACTTCTAGGTTGTAAATTCTTGCACCAAGGAAAGTTATATAAACAGTAATTTTGTTAAAATTTTCCACGCCATTAGAAATGCGACCTACAATGCAAATTCCTTTCAAACGATATTTTTGTAAGCGCCTTCCTAAGCGGCTATCGGGTTAACATTTCGTATAAAGCAAGGTTGAACTATAAGCCACTTGTTAATTACTAGAAAAATTACCACGATAAGAAGATTAACATTTTCTTATAAGTAAATCCGTAACCAAATCCTAAACTTTAACAGATCCATTAGAAAAATTTTTAAATTTAATTGTCTTTTTCGACAACATTCAAAAGGTTTAAAATTTTATTTTTAAAAATTTGTGTTGTCCCAAGAGGTTGAGATCCCGCGTCAGTGCTAAAAAACAACGCAAAACTTACAAGAAGCTCCGTTTCTCAATTTGGAGTAAGCTAATGGAGTAACTAATGCCAACGTTTCAACCAAGACTGCTTAAATCGTAGATAACGCGAACCACTGAGAGGAAAATTAAAAGTTAGGGGGTATTTAAGGTGGGACATGACATTCACGGCAGAGAAAACAGAACTTTTTTTTTAAAATTCATAACTCAGTCAAAAAAAAAAACATTTTTTCAAAATTTTTTTTGTATTTTATTATTGTAGAGAATTGAACAAATTACAAGAAAAAAAATTTAAAAAATATATATTTTTCACTTCAACATGGTTTTATAGAGCTCCAAACTGGCGGCAGAGAAAAAAACGGGGCATCGTGGTTGCAGCGCTGGGAGTTGCAAAAATTGTCCGATCTGGAAAAAAATGACTTTTTTAAATCTTAACAAAATTGGTTATGGTTAATTTTTTCAATTTTTGGTGATGTTCCAAATTTGAAAGCGTGTTTTTTTCGAAAAAAATATTGACTTTAAAAATTCATAAAAAATCGAAAAAAATTAAAAAAAAGGCTCGTGTCATACGATAGCGAATGAAGTTTAAAAAAATACAAAAAAAAATTTCGTCAAAAAATGAACCCGCTAGTGCGGCAGCCAGTACGAAAAACATGGTTTCGAGATAAACGCGTTCAAAGTTTGTGAACAAAGAAAAAAAGGTTACCTTCAATCTGCCATGCCTGCTTCGTACTGTTTCGTTATCTTGTGTTGTGCTGTTTCTTATAATTTTTTGCAATCGTTTAGCAATTCGGGCTTCACCCTTCAAGTAGGTAAGAAATAACAACCACCAAAAGTCAGGTAGCAAGTAAAACAAGTACATATATACCAGCTGACGTACGTAGATAGCGCAAAAAATTAAAAATGCGCTCTCACTAATCCGGCTGTAACTTTTGAACCCTTAAGAATTTTTCCATGAAATTTTTTTTCTTACAATCTTCAGAATATTTATTAAAATACAGTTATTAAAAAAATTTCAAAAACTGTCAATGTCATGTAACCCCTTAAATGTTTTACAAACTTGAAATGAAATGAAATTGCAAATATCGTTGCATGCACCTTTATGTACTGCCGAAGACGAAGGCAGTTCCGATGTATCAAATGAAATTTCTGTTTCTGGAACAACTTCTACAAACATACACACAAAACGCACAAATTTAGAATTATTAACATGAAAAGTGAAATATTCTTAATAACACTACGTATACGACCGCTTTTAACATTACTGTCAATACTACCACCTCCTGCAACAGCCGGCTACAAAGCAGTTCTGGACACTTTTCTTTTCTGGTTTTAAAGAATCTTTAACGCTTTCTACAATGCAAGCGAAATACAACATTGCATTATTATGATTTAGCTAAAATCGTAACCATTAAATAACTACTATATAGAATGGACACCGCACCATTCTGGCAGCGCTGCACGCGGTTGGTACATCAGCAAAGTAGTTCTAATGTCGCTGCGACTTCGGCGGGGGCATCTTCTTTTTATAATTACTCGTATTTAATTTTGTAACATTGGATCAAAGTATTAAAGAATATCAAGAAGTCGATATTCCATAATAAGGACGGAAATTGATAAAAGAAAAAAATTCCTTAAAAACAAAGATTTGCTTTCCTCCTTTCTGGCCTTTTTTAATGGCGGTTTCTGCAGCTAATTAAGTGGAATCATTTTAGTATTTTGGCACAATAAAATAATCAATAGAAAATACTTAACACAAATGGTTTACATTTTAGAAAACCACAATTAAAACAATTGTAAAGGGTAAATTTTTTCCTCACTTTCATTTAATACTTTCCAACGCAATAGATTCTTAAATCGCTGGTTATGGACAAGGCTCAATTGAATATATCGAACTTTATTCGATATATTAAGCGTGTTGCTGTTGCAGTTTATACTGTTACTGAAGAAAAAAGTAGGCGCATTAAGTATGCGCATAAAAAAAATGTCATATTAATTTATACTTTTTTTATACTTTGTGGACCCTAAGGGGGGCAGGGGGAAGGGGGGTTGAACACCCAAAACTCTTCGCTTGTCTACGGGCCTGAACCTTGTACTGCATATAAGGGCAACGGATGACTCACCCATCGGAGGGTTAAATAAAAGTAGCCCTTGGACGTGTTTTTTATGCCTCGCATTTTTAGGAAATGTCTGTTTTGTCAAAATCTTAAAATTTTTAAATTAAAAAGTTCTGCTGCTATTTCTTATTTTTTTTTTTTTTTTTTTTTGGTTTCTTCATATATTGACAATTCGTGCTCGAGAGAAAAGTTCTTCGCAAAATCTTCGGTCCTATTCGAGTCGGCGATGACTATCGCATCCGAATATCCGAATGAACCACGAGCTGTATGAGCTCTACGGAGACATTGACGTAGTTCGGCATATAACTGTGCTGGGTCATGTCCATCGTATGGACGACGAAGCTCCAGCGAAAAAGGTGCTCGAGGCGAGGGTCGCTGGTCAACGACGACGAGGGAGACCATGCCTCCGATGGATGGACCAGGCTGAGGAAGCCTTAACCGCACTTGGTGTATCCGATTGGAGAAGGCGCGCGCAAAGCAGAGGCGCCTGGCGAGAGCTGATGAGGTCGGTCGAAATCCGGTCACGGGTTGTCACGGGCGTTTAAGTAAGTAAGTAATATATTGACAATTTCATTGACAAATTTTATTTTTTTAGCTTCAAATTTTGTTTTGAAATCAAAAACTTACAACAAACATTCGACAGTCACATACCGAAGTGTTCACAGTTTCAAAAATAACAAATGCTATAAATACGCTTTGTAAATATACATTTAAGCTGTGAATAGCCTATATGAATTCCATACATACTCACATTTTGTTTAGATAAAAAAACATTTGAAAATTTACTAAATTGGTATGCACTTTTTTTGATCAGCTTCGTTTTTTTTTCAAACATTTTGTTTCGTGACGGCCATTCGGTTATAGCAACACCCGCGTTCAACTCAATGATTTGTCAAAAGTGAACATTCAATGGGCTTCAGACTTCAGAATGACTGTGTTCAGTAGTTGGGCCTGTTCAGCAGGTTGGCATCCTCCACTATAACAGTTGAGAACAAATTTTGAAATATTCTCAAATACAAATACAAAACGCATGCATTAAGTAAAATCAGACTTAAAAATTAATTCAAATGTTTACTTAAGGAAAAAAAAAAAGGGTTCGTGTCTTCACATAAACAGGTAATGTTTATAAAATTGTTTTTTTTTTTTTTTGTTATATTTGTGGCTAATAAATAGACCAGAAAAGAGAACATTTGTTCCGATACCTTCCGTTTGATAATCATCTATGGTTAGCAAACTTTAACGAATTCAGTCACGCTTCATAACAAACTTTACAAAATAGAATTCGGGTTCACAAATAGGAACCTGTCATTCATTTAAGTTTGAAGTACATTGCAAAACTGTTCGTTTTAATATCAACTCAACTTGCTTTTGTGAAATGTCTTCTGTGTAGTTTTAACTAAATTTCACACACATGTTGACCTTTCAAAAAAAGAAATTGTACTGTTCATGGGCGTAGCGAGGGTAGGGAAGGGTATAGGGGGTAGTTTTCCCCCCTCAACATTAGAAAAATAAAAATTTTAGTATGAAAAATTAAGTCCGCCTTCCCCCCGCTTCCTCCTGAACAAAATCTTGGCTACGCCCAAAGTTGTAAGTTTCAAGCTATGCATTGTTAATGCTTCTTGTGGCTAGTTTTTCCAGCAATTTAAACATAAGAAAATTTGTAAAGCATAAAAAGGCAGAAAATATGTTAGGAATAAATTCGCGCACTGTGTGTCATGGGAGGGGAGTAAAATGCAACTAAGCACAATCCTAGCTATATGTGTTAAAAACACGATTTTATGAAGCTCAAAGTTCAGGCGCTTCAGAACATGCTGAGGCACGATGTAAACAAGTTGAAAATGTGTACATATAAAGTCCTGTTTAATACTGTGGTTGTAACTTAGTGTGTGTGTGTGTGTGTGTGTGTGTGTATATGGGCGCGTAAGAGCTGCTCGCATATATTTAATATACATAGTATAAATAAGTATAAATTATGATCTTAAGTTTTGTGCTCTTGCAAGTTGTTTGTTGTTTGCTAACGTTGTTGTTGTAAACAAAATTGCACTAAAGTGGCTCAAAATTACGGTTGTTGCTAAACAACACTCGAACACAAAACAAGCCTTGTGCAAGAAAGAACAAAGGATATGCCAGCCCAAATTATGCTGAGAAGAATAACAGCAAAAACGACAACAAGAAATTTGCTTGGTTGGTGTAGCCTATTATTAATATTTTCAAGGACTTATATAAGAGTTTGCGTATGCCGCCTATTTAGACCAAGTTCTGAGCGTATTTAACAATGTAAAAGAAATTTTATTTAACCATAATTAAGGCTTAAGAAAAGTTTATAGTTTTCTGGAGAAATTTAGTTTTAACATTTTATTCATTTGGAAAATTTTTAGTTGCATACAAATATTCAATTTTGTTTTTAATTTTATTAAATATTCTTTTTTTTTTTCTTCAACCTGTCATAATGCTTTTATGTCATAATTCATGAAGTCTCTTCGATTCTATCATAGCTTTTATTAGAATTTTATATTATTTTTGAAACCTTTTTAATTTTTAATCTTGCACAATTGCAACGATATTTTTCAACGTCAGCAACACTTAAACGCGCTTTGCCCGTACGTTTTCAAAATAAACAAGAAAATCGAGAATAACGTCGAACGGAAACTGGACTCAAAGCTTGGGATATGATTAGATTGTAGCACCATAATAGGTGTGAGTGGCGTGTACTCAGAATGTGTGTGTGTTCCAGCAGCAATAGCAGCTGGCTGCCATGTTGGTATTTGTTATCACTACGATGCCACGTTCACGAATTGCTGTGTAGCAATTTGGTGTCGAGGTTGAGTGACCTGCTTATGACGGGCCACAGCACTTCGATTGTTTTGTTTCTTTATTTGTTTATCCGTTGAAATGTTTGCGTTTCAGTGCGAACAGCAGCGGATCCAATTAGATTTCGTCTTTACTGGCATTTGTTTGTTTTTCTTTGTTTAGATAAACATTGAAATTTTCTCATTTGTTTATGTACCACTTTAGCAGGCACTCCAGACTCCATGTGTTCAAGTGATGCTTGCTGAGTGTTGCCAATATAAGCAGGTTTGACAGCATGAAGCAACATAAACAACATTGTCTCAAGAGGGTGTAAGAATAATAATTAAAAAATAAAATTGTGAAAGAGTCTTATGATGTAAATGGAATAGAAAAAATATTCGTAAAGAATTAATTTCTTTCAGGCATTAGATATGCAAAAGGTTGGAAAACTATCATAATTTCCGGTGGTCAAATAAGAACAGAACATTAGAAGAGGTTTTTTTTTTTTGCAGAAATCAATAGTTCTGAACCAAATGATTTTTAAATTTCGTGTTCGGAAAAATCGGAGCTTTGGTACTTTATTGTGTGTTTAATAGATCTTTTGTATACAAATAACGAATGACGCAGGAGAATACCCAGAAAGGTGGCAGATAACAGGCGAGTGTGCTTCAAAGAAATGTTGGGGATGAAAAATAATAGAAATGAAATATTTTATTTTTTTTTTATTTTGTTTATTCATGTGTAATTTAAAAAGCCAGTAGGGCCAATAATACAAATTACAAGCAAAAATACCCCTCCCCCCCTGAATAATGGAAAATAGAGAGTAGGTATGTTCCGAAAAAATTTTTGGGAGTGAAAAAATAATAGGACTTTGGAATAAATTCACCACTCTAAGGGCAACCACGGGGGTGCTAGGAATTATAAAATTTTTCTTAGATTTTTGTGTTTTAAAAGGGTACCTCTAATAGGGTGATAGATAGGGGGTGACTACGCTCACAAAAATTTTTTGGAATAAATAAATAATAGGACCTGATGATATATTTGACTACTATAAGGGTCACCCTGGAGCAGCTATATATTATAGCATTTTTTTGTAATTTTTAGTTTGTTTGAAGGGGTTGTAGGTAAGTTCGGAAGAAATTTTGGAAGTAAAAAACTAATAGGACCTGGTGATGAATTTCACACCTCTCTAAGGATCACCAAGGAAGAGCTTGGAACTAATTAATTTTTCCAAAATGTTTGCATTCTTGTAGTGGGTCCCTTAGAAGGGTGACAGGGATGAGTATGCTCGGAAAAAGTTTTGGGAATAAAAAATAATAGGACCTCATGCTATATTTGCCCACTACAAGGCTCACCACGTGGGAGCTATGAATTACTACATTTTTCTTAATTTTTGTTTTGGTCTTATAGAGGAATCCCCAAAAGCGTGTTCAGTGGGTGGACTTAGAAGAAATAAGAGGAGTAAGAGATAATAGTACCTGGTGATACATTTGACCCATCTAACGATCATCCCAGGGGAGCTAGGAACTATTTTCTTGAAATATTTGCCTAATTATTCCCCTTCATCCTTATTGTTTTGAAAATGATTGCAAACGTCATGTTTATTTCCAGACATAAGAGCACATTAACCCTCTAACATGAATAACACATATCCACGTCTTATTTACTACCCTTATGGTAGTCCCTCTACAATAAGGCAAAAATTAAAAAAATTTCGTAATTGATTACGCCCCCGGGTTGACCCTTAAACAGGGCAAATGCATGACCAGGTTGTATTATTTTTCACCCCCAAAATTTCTTTTCAACATATTCATTTCCTAACTGCCATCTTCTTGGGGAGGTGCTCCTACAAAAACACAAAAAATTAATAAAAATTTACCAATTCATAGCTCCCCGGGAGTGCCATTAGAGGGGTCAAATATTGTAGTAATGAATGACTGAATGACTGAAAATTTGCCCAGAACAACATGGTATTGTTGTGGGTTGCTCTACGGTCACAAACCTTGTACAAACCGAGTACTGTATATCATCTTTCAAGCGTGATTATCAAGTTGATGTGATATGCACTGATTTTTCGAAGGCTTTCGAGAGAGTTTCGCACAAGTTGCTGCTTTTGAAACTCTCGAAAATAGGTTTTCACTCTGCTGTTTGGAGTTGGATAAAATCGTACTTATCTGATAGAACGTGCTTTGTTCACCTTAACAATATAAATTCTTATGAATTCATGGCGTCTTCGGGAGTCCTGAAGGGAGTATTCTTGGACAAATGTTTTTTGCATCTTTAAGGCGGTCTTCTCATTCAAAGCCCGTTTTTTGGACCCTTTTTAAAAAAAATTCTTATTTGAAAACGCAAAGAATAATTGAAAACTTTTTTTATTTATTGTATTACAAAAGGTTCAAAGTAAATAAAAAAATTTTTTTGCCTCGATACGTGGGCTGTTCAAAAAGTAATGAGACTTCAAAGTTGGTGGTGAAAAAAAAAGGTGTCGTCACGGCGGCCACGATTCCGGGTCTCCGGAGCGTCTGAAATGAAAAAAAAGAACGGGGTTATAATCAGTATAGATGTAATTCTCGGGTGAACCTCAAACTTAATTTTGTGATTTTTTTTGACAAAATGGCGGCCATTCAAAAAAAAAATTTCAATTTCGGGTTTTTTTTTTGTAGTTTAGTGTTAAAAAAAAAATAGTAAAAAATTTTTTAAAATTATGGTCGAGGTTCACCCGAGAATGGTGACAATTCTGCGTCGATTCCACTTTGTTTCATGAAAATCGGTTCAGTTGAACTGGAGATATCATGGCCGCCAGTTCGAAAAACGTGGGTTCGAGATAAACGCGTTTAAAGTTTGAAGTAATTTTTTATAGCTCATTTTGACGAAGACCTTGCTTCACAAAAAAGGCTGTATCTTCTAAAGTATTTCGAAAAATCCTTTTAGGGGCATATTCACAACTACCCAAGCTATAAATAAATGCAAAAAAAAAAAGTCGAAAAAAAAAAGTTGCTCAATGAGAAGACCGCCTTAAATGCTTTGGTTACTCACGATTTCTGCTTTATGAAGATGACCTCAAAGTTTTTCAAAAATATTTTGTTTGGAAGATGTCTCTGACTTGCAGTCGGAGTTGAATAGGGTCGTGCAGTGGAGTGAAGTTAATCATACCATTTATCTGAATTTTTCAAAGTGTTTCCACATGACCTTTTCCAAACTCACTTTACGAACTCTTTTCACTTCATTTTATCTAGCTAATATTCCACTCCAATCGATTAGTTCATATCGGGAACTTGGAGTTGTTTTTGATTCTAAATTCACGTTTATAGATCATTTAAGTGTTCTTATTCCTAAGGCTTATTCTTTGCTGGCATTCATTCGAAGAAATAGATTAGAGTGTTTTGACCCCCACATCTTAAAAATGTTATATAATGCGTTTCTTAGATCGCGGTTAGAATATGCTTCCTTCATCTGAAGTCCATATTTTGATAACGCCACTATCAGACTGGAAAAAGTTCAGTGAAGATTTTCAAGGTTTGCTTTGCGCTCTTTAAATTTTAATGGGCAACTACCACCCTATAACTCACGATTATTTCCTTAGGTCTCAACTTACTTGAGTCAAGGCGTTAGATTGCCTCGCTTGTATTAATATATGATATAGTTCCTGGAAATATTGACTGCCAATGTTTCATCCAGGTTACTCAGATTTTATAATTTAGTTTTTATAAAACATGTAAAAGTAAATAACACAAGGGCAATGTTACTTTTTGAGTAACCTCTGTGAGCTATCCTCTAATCATGATATCGATTTTTTTGTACCAGAAATTATTTTTAAATATTCCAATATGTAACGTATGCGTTACACCATATAAGTTAACTTTCTGTAATTATATTTATAATCATTAGTCTAAAAGAAGTTATGTTTCCATAAGACTGAATAAATGAAATGAAATGAAATGAAATGAAATGAAATGAAATGAAATGAAATGAAATGAAATGAAATGAAATGAAATGAAATGAAATGAAATGAAATGAAATGAAATGAAATGAAATGAAATGAAATGAAATGAAATGAAATGAAATGAAATGAAATGAAATGAAATGAAATGAAATGAAATGAAATGAAATGAAATGAAATGAAATGAAATGAAATGAAATGAAATGAAATGAAATGAAATGAAATGAAATGAAATGAAATGAAATGAAATGAAATGAAATGAAATGAAATGAAATGAAATGAAATGAAATGAAATGAAATGAAATGAAATGAACTGAAATGAAATGAAATAAAATGAAATGAAATGAAATGAAATGAAATGAAATGATTTAATGACAATAACTTACAATAAATAAGGCAGAGTGGCAATGAAAACAATACATGACAGTAGTTACGATATGGGGGTTCTGGCTCAGGAGGCGCGGAGGTGCAAGCCGATGACGTCATGCCCGGCACTCAAGTATGAATGGATTTCTGCTTGTGCTGGTGGACGGACAGACAAAAAACCGCAAGTTGTTTTTGCTTTAAGCGTTGATCATGTTCTTATCAGTGTTTGTATGTTTTATGATTTTTTTCATAACCCTAGCATTAGTTATAGCAGTGACTCAAAATTCTGCTGGCTGACTTTAGCTGAAATGATATGACTTGCTATATGAAAATATATGTATTAATATGGGTTGAAGCAATTTAGATACGGCGATGGTTGAAGGGGGAAATAAATGTTTATAAATTTAATAAAGTTGGTAAGTATTAGGTGGGAGTCTTTGTTTTGAGCTTTTAAAAATTGGCAAGTTTGATGTATGTCTTTGCTTTAATCTTTTTAAAATTGGTAAGCTTGGGGCATGTCTTTGCTTTAAGCATTGGTCATAATTTTATACACTACATTATCGGTAGTGGTAGTCAAGCGAGTTCTTATCAGTGTTTGCATGTTTTTCTTAACCCTCGCATTAGTTACAGCAAGACTCAAATTTTGCTGGTCAACTTGCTTTGTGAAAATATATATATTTATTTGGAATGAAGCAATTTAGGTACGGCGAAGGTTGAAGAGGTTAAAGAAATGTTTATAAAGTTAATAAAGTCGGTAAGTATTAGGTGCGTTTATTAGATTTGTGTAAGTAGTTTGTATATTAGATGACAACCATTAAAAAACATAGGCGTGTATAAATATCTATTCGTCAGTTGGGGGACATAGGGGTCACTTACACCCAGCAACTTCTCCGCCGCTGTATTTTATTTTAAGTAAACGAAATACATAGCAACCAGGAAGAATCAAGAAGTTTCTAGAAGCTTCGAGATGCAGAAACGTCGAGAACATTTTAGAAGCTGACTTATGTCATTGTATGCCGAAGCGAATGGCGTGAGAGAGAAAGGGAGGGAGAGAATTTGATAGTAAGAGAGAGAAAGGGAGATAGCAAATAGCGCGATCCTATACAAATAATACTTCAGAATCAACCTAACCTAAGCCAATGCCAAGAAGAGACAGGAAGTTTCTAGAAGCTTCGAGATGCAGAAACGTCGAGAACATTTTAGAAGTCGACTTATGTTATTGTATGCCGATGACGTCACCCATACCCATCCTGGTACGGATTTTAATTTTATTTAATTTCAATTTCAATACTAATTTCAAGGTTAAAGTGATAAGAGCCAAGCTTCATAGTAAGCACACTCATAACCCGCAAGTTCAAGATAAGGCAGCAATGGACAAGTTCAAACATGTTTTTTTTTTGTGTTACTTCTAAAATAAATAAACAATTTTTGCGGTTAAGTGCAAGGGCAAAAAAAGAAGATAAGAATTTAAAGTTGATATGTCAAAAACTAAGCTAAGCTAACCTAAGCTAATATAAGCTAAGGCTGCGTTCATAGTGAACGCCCATAATCGGCTGCTTTTTTATAATGGTTCTTGTTGTTGTTGTTCTTACTGTTGCTATTGTTGTTCTTACTGATGTTGGTGTTGTTGTTGTTGTTCTTGTTGTTGTTCTTACTGTTGTTGTTGTTGTTGTTGTTCTTACTCTTGTTGTTGTGGTTGTTGTTGTTGTTGATGAGGCTGTTTTACTAATAATAAAAATAGGCAATCTAAAGTTACTAAATAAATAGCTAAACTTCTTTATTAAAATATTATTTATATTAATTACACTACATTTTGAGCCCAATTTGGTCACATCTGTTGATAACCAAGATAAGCTATGGAAGCTAGTACAATTACGGACCATCTCAAGTCAAATATGTTGAAGAACTATCACCCAACACAACATTTATCTTACTATGACAATGGACGACACGGTTGCAAGCAGTTTTTAAAGGTAAACCAATCGGCCAAACGGTTACATGGTAAATTTTGACATATATCAAGGCAAGAACCCACGTTGTACCAATCCATATGATGAACGATTCGGAAAATGTGCAGTACCACTTATAACTATGATCGATGACTTTCAGATAATTTGAAAGACCTTATTGAATATTTCATTCATATTGAATTATTGTTTGATTGATTATCGATATTGTGATTGATTGATTGATTATCGATCAGTTTAAGCAGGTAGCTGTTGAACAGTACAGATCATTTTAGCCGGTAGCTGTTGAACAGTACAGACCAGTTTTAGCAGGTAGCTGTTGAACAGTACAGACCAGTTTTAGCCGGTAGCTGTAGAACAGTACAGACCAGTTTTAGCAGTTGCTGTTGATCAGTACAGACCAGTTTAGCAGATAACTGCTAAAACTGATCTGTACTATTCAACAGCTACCGGCTAAAACTGGTCTGTACTATTCAACAGCTAACTGCTAAAACTGGTCTGTACTGTTCAACAGCTACCTGCTAAAACTGGTCTGTACTGTTCTACATCTACCAGCTAAAATGGTCTGTACTGTTCAACAGCTACTTGCTTAAACTGATCGATAATCAATCAATCAATCACAATATCGATAATCAATCAAACAATAATTCAATATGAATGAAATATTCAATAAGGCCTTTCAAATCATCTGAAAGTCATCGATCATAGTTATAAGTGGTACTGCACATTTTCCGAATCGTTCATCATATGGATTGGTACAACGTGGGTTCTTGCCTTGATATATGTCAAAATTTACCATGTAACCGTTTGGCCGATTGGTTTACCTTTAAAAACTGCTTGCAACCGTGTCGTCCATTGTCATAGTAAGATAAATGTTGTGTTGGGTGATAGTTCTTCAACATATTTGACTTGAGATGGTCCGTAATTGTACTAGCTTCCATAGCTTATCTTGGTTATCAACAGATGTGACCAAATTGGGCTCAAAATGTAGTGTAATTAATATAAATAATATTTTAATAAAGAAGTTTAGCTATTTATTTAGTAACTTTAGATTGCCTATTTTTATTATTAGTAAAACAGCCTCATCAACAACAACAACAACCACAACAACAAGAGTAAGAACAACAACAACAACAACAACAGTAAGAACAACAACAAGAACAACAACAACAACACCAACATCAGTAAGAACAACAATAGCAACAGTAAGAACAACAACAACAAGAACCATTATAAAAAAGCAGCCGATTATGGGCGTTCACTATGAACGCAGCCTTAGCTTATATTAGCTTAGGTTAGCTTAGCTTAGTTTTTGACATATCAACTTTAAATTCTTATCTTCTTTTTTTGCCCTTGCACTTAACCGCAAAAATTGTTTATTTATTTTAGAAGTAACACAAAAAAAAAACATGTTTGAACTTGTCCATTGCTGCCTTATCTTGAACTTGCGGGTTATGAGTGTGCTTACTATGAAGCTTGGCTCTTATCACTTTAACCTTGAAATTAGTATTGAAATTGAAATTAAATAAAATTAAAATCCGTACCAGGATGGGTATGGGTGACGTCATCGGCATACAATAACATAAGTCGACTTCTAAAATGTTCTCGACGTTTCTGCATCTCGAAGCTTCTAGAAACTTCCTGTCTCTTCTTGGCATTGGCTTAGGTTAGGTTGATTCTGAAGTATTATTTGTATAGGATCGCGCTATTTGCTATCTCCCTTTCTCTCTCTTACTATCAAATTCTCTCCCTCCCTTTCTCTCTCACGCCATTCGCTTCGGCATACAATGACATAAGTCAGCTTCTAAAATGTTCTCGACGTTTCTGCATCTCGAAGCTTCTAGAAACTTCTTGATTCTTCCTGGTTGCTATGTATTTCGTTTACTTAAAATAAAATACAGCGGCGGAGAAGTTGCTGGGTGTAAGTGACCCCTATGTCCCCCAACTGACGAATAGATATTTATACACGCCTATGTTTTTTAATGGTTGTCATCTAATATACAAACTACTTACACAAATCTAATAAACGCACCTAATACTTACCGACTTTATTAACTTTATAAACATTTCTTTAACCTCTTCAACCTTCGCCGTACCTAAATTGCTTCATTCCAAATAAATATATATATTTTCACAAAGCAAGTTGACCAGCAAAATTTGAGTCTTGCTGTAACTAATGCGAGGGTTAAGAAAAACATGCAAACACTGATAAGAACTCGCTTGACTACCACTACCGATAATGTAGTGTATAAAATTATGACCAATGCTTAAAGCAAAGACATGCCCCAAGCTTACCAATTTTAAAAAGATTAAAGCAAAGACATACATCAAACTTGCCAATTTTTAAAAGCTCAAAACAAAGACTCCCACCTAATACTTACCAACTTTATTAAATTTATAAACATTTATTTCCCCCTTCAACCATCGCCGTATCTAAATTGCTTCAACCCATATTAATACATATATTTTCATATAGCAAGTCATATCATTTCAGCTAAAGTCAGCCAGCAGAATTTTGAGTCACTGCTATAACTAATGCTAGGGTTATGAAAAAAATCATAAAACATACAAACACTGATAAGAACATGATCAACGCTTAAAGCAAAAACAACTTGCGGTTTTTTGTCTGTCCGTCCACCAGCACAAGCAGAAATCCATTCATACTTGAGTGCCGGGCATGACGTCATCGGCTTGCACCTCCGCGCCTCCTGAGCCAGAACCCCCATATCGTAACTACTCATGACAATGAATGACATCGCTTAACAATTTAAGAAAATGAATGACAGTAATAATTACTATGAATGAACATTTTAATGACAATAAATGGCTATATTAATGATAATATATGACAAATAACGACATTACTAATACCAATGAATAACAGTGAATGGCAATGAATGGCAATGAATGACAATAAATGACAAGGCATGATTTAGTGAGAATAAATAATTAGTTTTAATTTATCATTAATTTGATGACAATGAATGACAAAAGATGACAGTAATAATAACAGCATTTATGACAATAGAAGACAATTGATGACAATAATAACGACAATGAATAACTGTGAATATTTGACAAAATATGACAATGCATGGCTGTAAATGACAAAGAATGGCAGCAATAATTACATTGAATTACAGTATAAATGGCAAAAGATGACAATGGTTATGTTCACGAACTACATTGAGAAGCACTGAATGACAATAAAAACAATACACGGCAACAAATCGCTATGCATGGCAATGCAAGATAATTCAAGACAACACATAACAATGAATGACAATAAAAACAATGAACGGCAATCAATGTCAATGTATAGTATGCCAATGAAGAAAAATTAAAGACAATACATAACAATACATGACAATCCAGGATATAAAATGACGATGCATCACAATTCAAGACAATGGATGAAAATAAATTAAAAGTATGAAAAATTAAACGTAAAAAATAGTCAAGATTGGTCGAAATGATGCCGTTAAATATCGTAGATTTTATTTCTGATGAGGGTAGAAAGTTTTTTGTAGAAATTTGAAATTATTAAAGTCTCTACACAGTCAAAAATCTTTTACTAAGTCATTGAAACCATACATTTTTCATTCCATTTTTATGTATGAGAATTCAATATATGCAAAAGATTAAAAGATATCTTAATGAATAAACGATGAATAGAATTGAATACATGTTGGAATAGTATAAGAATGCAGCGATCGGTTTATTTGTATGTTTATTATTTCGTTTTACAAGTGATTGAATAGATCAATCGTTTGTGCAATAACCTGATAGCCGGAACATTGTGGGTTCGAAATCGCAGGTTTTATTATTTTTAAGTTTTGTTGAAATTTTTACGCTAACAACAATTAAATCCCATGCGAGAATCAAACTTGTTTATAATATTTGACATCGCTTAAATTGTAATACAGTTTCGATGTCTTCATATATAAAATACAGGAGCTATTAGAATTTAATCCAAAATTTTTGACCGTGTACTCATATCATTTGCTGAGGTCATTGTCGCAAAAAAAAACTCCACAAAGTTAAATTAAAATATTCTCAAGTGTTGCTTTACGTAACATTTCCTGTGACAGTGCATGTGAACAACTCCGATCTGCTAAAGATATTCATTTGAGACACTTTTAAGAATATTTTTTTATATTCCCAAAGGACACAACACCAACTAGCACGTAGACGTAAATTTCTCTAACAAACAGACACACACACACGCAGAGATAGCTGCTCTGCATACTCTAACACGTAAATAAAAAAGAGCTTGACAGCTTATTAGTGTGCATTAAATTGAATGGCCTAAACAGCAACAACAATAACAACAACACCATCAACAGCAAGAAGACATTATAGAAAACTCTAGGAAGTTGTCATTATAGCAGTTTTTCACATTTTGTTTCTACTTAGTTGCCTCGTAGCAGTCGTTGGTCCCAAATTCATTATGATGTCCACCTTCCTGTTTCGCTTTTACGCCACCTCAACTCAGCCTTCGGCGCCTGACTGTCTATCTTTATAACTGCCAAGCAAGTTCTTGCCATCTACTCTATGCAGGTACGTTTACCCGTTTGTATCACTATGTTAGTCAATTATGTTGTTGTAGATCCCGTCGTTGTTTTTGTTGTTACCGTTGTTGTTAATGTTGTGTCGCTGCATAAGTCCTTTCATATCCTTGTAATGAGTTGATGAACAAGGATTAGCACGTGTTGCTGCAATAATGTGAGGTTATAACAGCACGTCGACGGTGGCGGCATTGCGCTGCGCCAGCATTAAATAGTGTAACTGTATATTAAAGAAGTGTGGCGGTAGCAATGTACCAGGTAAACTACCAGGTAAGTGTTGCTA
Organism: Coremacera marginata; assembly: GCA_914767935.1. Lineage (NCBI taxonomy): Eukaryota > Metazoa > Arthropoda > Insecta > Diptera > Sciomyzidae > Coremacera > Coremacera marginata. Next base: position 16,973,554 of record OU612045.1, on the reverse strand, counting down.
CGTCCTACGTTACTATGTAGGTCCAATGAGTTGCCTCTACTTATGTATGTACATGTCATAAATACATAATTATGTATGTATGTATATGTGCGCATTTATGTATGTATAACACGTTCGCTGCTGACGTGCTGCGCTGACTTCATGACAGATGATAATGAAATAAATTAAGATTTACGAGCTTGGAATTTTTATGCCGCTTTTTGTTAGCTGTTGAGTTAAACTGTAATTTTTTTACACCTCACTAATAGTAGTAGTATCAGCAGCAACAGCAACTCGGACTAGTTAGTAGCGACCATGTTAATGCTTCGTTTAATCAGCACGGATCTGGTTAAAAGGATTAAAAGCTTGTTTTACTTCTTGGGAAAAATTAAATAAAGTTCATATTATGGACAGAAAGTTTTCAATATCTAAACTTCAACTTGTTTTAGCAAATTGATTCACTTGTAGTTTCATAACATATTTGAGGTTTTTCCCCCTTGCTATGCTAATATTATTAGTATCGAAATTAAGCGTGTTTTTTCAAGAGGGTGTTCTTTTAACAAGTTTAAAACAAAACTTAATATTCGATCTTTGAACGATGATAATCTTCTAACTAGCAACAAAAATGCTCTAAAAAAATTCAATATATCAGATTTTATATATCTTAATGTCATGAAATTTGACAGAATATCAATGAAAGATGTCTTATCTAATAACTATATATATGACTAAAAAGTTCGGGAACTTTTTAAAAACACCTTGCATAATATTTCATAACATTTATTACAAAATTTTTTCGAAAAGAAATCGCTTTGCTTCGAAATAAAATAAAATTCAAAGCCACAAATATTTAAGCTAGCACCCAAATATTACATTTAAGCTGCCAAACTACACCTACTTTCTCAACTACTTACAAGGAAAGGTTGCCAGGTGCCATTCGCCGATTTGAATGATTTTCGGATATGTGATAGACAAAAATCTAAGGTTAACGTATTGCTCTTTTACGTGCTCAATTTATAGTTTAGGGTTTCAAAATGGCGTTTCAAAATCAGCGGAAATGTCGTTTTGTTGCTATAAAAATTTTTGGTTAGTTCTTTGGTATAATAGTTGTTATAAATGTAGTTCATTTGTTATAAACTAAATTCGGTATTCAGTATGAAAAATGTCTGATCGCACTTAATACTCGTGTATCCGTATAAAAATATGGCTGTTGGAACAGAATCCACGCATTTTTCAAGTTGACCTTGAAAATTCTTCTTGATTTTTTCTTTATTTCTTTTTTTTATTTTTATATTTTTTGTTTCGATAGACAATCTATTGAAACGAACTGCTTTGGCCATTCCTGGCTACACTAATTAATATAAACGTTCTCTTCGGTTAAATTTAAAAAATACTTTTAGTGAAATACACAAATTGTTTGCTGTACGTACCAGAGAACTGCACAAGGCCTACTGGAAACCTATTTTAAGTACCAGCTTAAAATAGAAGTTCAAGCTTGCATGAGCTTGATAATTTGCAATTAAGTATAACTTGTACTTGAATATAAATAAGCCCACAATAGCTTGCGACTTGCAAGTATGTTAGCTTACAAGCGAACGGCACGAAGTCCCATGTAAAGGAAAACTTGATGCTTTCGGCAAAAAGTTTGAAAAGCTTGAAATTGAAGGCAAGTATCCAATAACAGCAAATATCCAAAAAATTTAATGAACTTGTGTGTAAGAAAAGCTTGAGCGTATTGAGACTTTTTAGTTTTAGGGGGTAGATGATTTCGGAATTGATGTCAAAATTTAAAATTCAAAATGGCGGATAGTTTTTATTTGTATTTTTGCGAATTCTAGTAATTTTGAAATTCTAGCAAGGGATTTGATTTTGAATCTAATCTCAAAATTTTAAAATTTAATATGGTTGATATGGTTGCCACTTATTTTTTTTATGAATTCGGTGCTGGCGCAAACACTTGGTAAAAGTCGCGAACACCTGGTCGCTGAATCCGAATCCGTGGTCAGAATTTTCGATACCTTGCCAAAAAAAATATTTGATTCATCTAAGCCCAAAATTCAAAAACACAAAATTAAAAAACACCTAAACTGGATGGCTGCAGCATAATTTTGAGCTATTTTCTGCAAAAAAAAAAACACAGCTGCTTCATTAGACACACGAGATAAGGATAGATTTGATAATTTAATGGTTTTTTTTTTTGGAAAAAAAAATTCAAAAATAACATAAGTAAATTAAAAAACAAACGTTAATATTCACACCAGTAAATTTTATTATATTTCATCAACAAAAATAAAAGAAAAAAAGAAAAAAAAATGTCTTTGTCCGCCGTGCGGAATCGAACCTGGAACTTTTGGTGCCAGTCCATCGCTCTACCCACTAATCCAAGCAGCCTTGCTACTACTTGCTGACATAACTGCAGCTATGTTAACAGATGCTCTATTAACAGATGCAGTATGTCGCAGTGCTCTGTTGATAGCCATACAACAAAAATCTTTTAATAGATTATTGTGTTATGCTGCAGCATAGCTTAAGTTGTAAGGAATATTGAATAAATCACTCTGCGTAACGAAGGAGCTTGGCTCAATGCGTAGTGTAGTAACTTCATGAGCAGTGGTATCGGTTGGTTGTGGGTTCGAATCTCAACGGCATGCAAATGTAAAATTTTTGTATATGATATTTAACTTAATTTCATTTAATTTAAATTAATGTTCTTGTTATAATAGACGTCAAGCAGCAAGAAAAGCAGAGAAGACATTAATTTATAAGAAAAAAATGGTGTTAATAAAAGAAAAATTTGTGTTGTTGCCTAATTCAGTCAAGCAAATCACAGAACGAGTGGGCGGCTGCAGCTTCAAAAAAAAAGGAAAATAAAAAAAAACATAGCCAGAAATTAAGTTCTAGTTTTGAAATTCAATTTTTTTTTTTAAGAGTAGTGTATAAAAAGTTGCCAAATTCTTGGTTAACTTATCACCAAAATAAAAATTGGCAAGTCAACATGTAAGACTTAGGCGTTTTGATGAAGCACTTGGGAGGCTGAAAACTGCCAAAGCCATCTTATAAATTATACTAGTTTTTTTTCAATTTAACATAAGCTTTTTTCTCGGTGTGATTGCCCGACCATTTTTAAAAAAGTTGTTATTTTTTCTAACAGTTGTTCACAGAGCTGCTTTCAAAAAATTGTTCTTCTACTTCTTCTTTCAAAATGGCTACCATATTTGCTTTGCTACCTATTGGGATATAAGCGTTTATGGTAACTTATATTCTTCAGCTCCTATTACATATAGAATGATGAATTAAAAATTTTCACAAGGTTTGAAGGGCTGTATCTTCCAAACAAAACAAACATCAAGCTTAAAACTATAAATGCAATATTATGCTATTATGTTCTTTATTGTGAATAAATTTCAAATTTTTTTAGTTAGTGTCCACCAGAGATATGTGACTCCAAAATCCGCAAATTTATCAAAATTCAAATTTTGAAGAGACTGTAAAGAAAAAAAAAGATGATGAGTCAGAATGTTAAGAAAATTTATGTTTAAGCAACTAGTTGGAAAGTACTCTAGAAAAAAATGCATGACTGCAACTTACTGCTTTATATAAAAAAAAATTCTTAATTATGCAAGATAACACGTTTTGAACACAAAAATGTAATAAGTCTTTTTTTTTTATATAAAGAAAATATTTAATATGGTAGATTATAGGCCAAAGTGTGCTTAATATCATGGTTTTTGTTTGTGTAATAATGAATTTACAATTAGTTATGCAGTAGATAATAACATTGTTCTGTAATAGGTATAATTTTTTTAATACAACCAACTTTATTATTTTTCAAGATTTGTTCATGTTTTTGGTGTCATTAAAAAGAAAATTGAATAAATTACAAAATTAATCCTAAAAAAAATGTTATTTATTACGCGAAATTCTGAGAAATTTGCACTCAAAATTGAAATATGGTAGTTTCAATCGATTGATTTCATCTTCACACGAGTACAGCTCGGTAACGGTTAAGTTGGTGAGATTTATTGAAAGGTGATTTTATTGCCTTTATAATGAGCTATCAAAATAAGTTTTATGTAAGTTAATGTTTCTGCTTGAAACAATAACGTAAGCCAAAGTCGTGAAATATTTATTAACACTGTAGCTTCTAAGACTGTGAAAATAGACCCCCCTCCCATACGATTTTTTGCTCAGCTCGACATAACCTTTTAGTTCCGTAAATAGTTGCACTCAATTGCGGGACACCCCGTATATCCCCCATTTTGAAAGATGAAGAAACATTTTTTGGGAGCAGTTCTGAGATTCAAATTGTTCAAATTCAAATTGTTAATAAAATTATTAACTTTTTTAAAATTGGTCGAGCAACCATTTTTTCGATTTCATGGATCAGTTCATTTGGACTGACTCTTCATAAAGGGGTTACATGACATTGGCAGTTTTTTTTAAATCGAATTTTTAATAATTTTGTATTTTAGTAAATATTCTTAAGATTCTAGGAAAAAACATTTCATGGGAAAATTCTTACGGGTTCAAAAGTTACAGATGGATTAGTGAAAGCGCATTTTTAATTTTTGCGCTACCTACGTACGGCAGCTGGTATATACTTGTTTTACTTGCTACCTGACTTTTGGTGGTTGTTATTTCGTACCTACTTGAAGCGTGAAGGGTGAAGCCCGAATTGCTAAACGATTGCAAAAAACTATAACAGTCAAACCTAAATTTCTCATGCCCATACGATTTATATGTAGCAAACCACAATAACGCGGCGGTAACGCTGAGCGGTTGGAAAATCCAATTTTGACAGAGCGTTAGGAGTTAAAGTTGGTTGCAGTAGGCAAACAATTTTGATATGACAATTCTTAAAATTATTATTTTTAGCACGCCTTGGAATTAACAACATGGAGGTAAGAATTTTGTTGATATTATAGTTTAAGAATAGTTGCAACTACGGTGGTCACTTGAAATTAGATTTAAAAATAAAATATTCTCTAGTATATCTAATGCGTTCATGTTTTATTTTTGACATTTGCTTGCCGCTAACCGCTTTCATTTAGGGATGGTACTTCGGCGTTAAAGCTCAGCGTGAAAATTCTACGCTCAATACGCGCTGATTTAGGTTTGACTGTAAGAAACAGCACAAGCCAAGATAACGAAGGCATACAGTACGAAGCAGGTATGGCGGATTGAAGGTAACCTTTTTTTTCTTTGTTCACAAACTTTGAACGCGTTTATCTCGAAACCATGTTTTTCGTACTGGCTGCGGCACTAGCGGGTTCATTTTTTACGAAATTTTTTTTTTTTTTTGTATTTTTTAAACTTGATTCGCTATCGTATGACACGAGCTTTTTTTCGATTTTTTATGAATTTTTAAAGTCAAAATTTTTTTCGAAAAAACACACTTTCAAATTTGGAACATCACCACAAATTGAAAAAAAAATTAAAGAAAAAAGCTCGTGTTATCCGACAACCAATTTTGTTAAGATTTAAAAAAGTCATTTTTTCCAGATCGGACAATTTTTGCAACTCCCAGCGCTGCAACCACGAGGCCCCGTTTTTTTCTCTGCCGCCAGTTTGGAGCTCTATAAAACCATGTTGGAGTGAAAAATATATTTTTTTTTAATTTTTTTTCTTGTAATTTGTTCAATACTCTACAATAATAAAATTTTTGGAAAAATGTTTGGTCTTGACTGAGTTATGAATTTTTAAAAAAAGGTATGTTTTCTCTGCCGCGAATGTCTTGTCCCACCTTAAGCATAAGTGAAAATAAGACAATTTCAGGTCATACTCATGATATCGACTTAATACTTTTAAAAATTTCAACACAAAAAAAAAATTATAAAATTTATTTCTTCAAATTAGATGTCATCATGTGTGCCTATTAAATAGCTTTCGTTTGATACCAAATTTGTGTATGTAGCCATGGAAAATAGTGCAGTTAGGATGAAAAAACGAAATTTCCGCTGATTTTGAAACGCTGTTTTGAAATCATAAAACATCAATTGAGCTCGTATAAAAAAATTCTTAAACCTAAACTTTTTTTCCTCTTTTGCACATATCCGAAAATCATTCAAATCGGCGAGCGACACATGGGTGCCTTTCCCTGTAGCAACAAAATGGAATGAAATTTTAATAACCTTTTTCGCGACATTGATTCTAATCAAATTGTATACCAAAAGCAACACTTATATGCCATATTATCACATTTGAAATTTTCAACTATATCGAAATTTATTTTCGCCATAAATCTAGTCCTAAAATATTTATCTCCCGCATTCGGCCGCCTAAAAATATTGCATTGTTTTTACACACAGTAATGCTATCCATTTTGTTAAATCGGCGTCTGTCAGTCAAACATGTCGAATTGTTTTTTTTTTTAACACTATTTTTATGCAGGTTTTTTTTTTTTTGTTGCTTATTTATTACATTTACAATTATAATAAATTTTTTAAAGCATGCCTTAATGGCAGCGCAATCGGCTTAAGGTAAGACTTTAATTTATTGCATTCTAAAAATGTGTAATTTTCCGCTACCATAGCCAAGTCATTAGCTGGGCGAGCAAACAGCCAGCGAATCCTTTTGGGGCCAAATCCAAAAAATTCATTACTCATTCGCGCAGTGAATGCTTTGTTTTTGTTTTTGTTTTTATGTTTTGTTTTTCTTTTTTTTTTTAATTTTATTTTGCAACCAATAAATTATTTAACTACAGGGCAATCAGCAGAAAAATGGCACAACAACAAAACACAATAAAAAAACAATAAAATATTTAATGTTGCTGTGAAAACAAAAAAAAAACAAAACAAAAAAATTGGTTCTTTTTTAACACACTGACAATGAAACCGACACAGACAGCAACTCATACATAGATAGTGTAAAAGCGCTGCTCAAAGCCACGCGCATTACTCACTTAGCCAAAAATATACTGTAGTGTAGTGGTGCTAGGCAAAGGCAGGGGGTGGGGTGTAGGAAGCTTGTCCGGCGTCGTTTTGACAGTAATAATGCAGCTAAAGGAAAAAAAAAAAAGAAACACAACATCAACATCCTAGATACAACGAGTAACAACAACAATTAAGCTGAAAATTACAGCAAGGATTATGACTTAACTCGCGTAAAAAAAGGATAACAATCCCACGACCACAACCGCGACCGCTACGAACAACACGAAGATGATGAAGATGACGATCATGAGCTTGATTGCGCGCAAGAAGATGAGCAGCAGAAGAATTACTCACTCGTTGGTAGGAGGGATGCAGCAGCATATTCTTGCATGGTAAGCAAGTATTGTTATTGTTGTTGTTGTTGTTGTTTGCGAATCCTTTTATTTTTCTTTTTTTTTTTTTGTTTTGCTTTTATTTTGACGTGTTTGGTTTTTCTTGCAGGCGAAAATAAATAATTACCGAAGGACCTTTGCTACTTCCTGTCAGAAACTCATCAACGTGAGCCAAGGTGGAAAGAGGATGCGCCTTGAATGTGGGGCTGACGCTTTTGGGAATTCATATTTTTTAGCTTCTTTTTCATTTTGTTATATTTTATTTTATTTTGTTGGCTGCTTTGGCTGGCTGCGGATGGCGCAGACGACAGCCTTGCTTAGACCGGATGTGCTGTCGTTGCTCGTATTGTTGTTGCTGCTTCGCGCAGCTTAAATGTTTTGTTAATATCCTGTCGTTTATGTCTTTATTTAGGTCTTAAATAATTTCAAATTTTTTTTTTTTTTTTTACTTTTTATTATACTTCGGTATTTTTTCGTGTCGTTTTTTGGTTTATCGTTGGGGCTGCTTCCTTGAGCACCATTTTTTACAGTGTCGACTAGCTATAGTGTAGTGCTAGGGCACTACGTTAGGTTGGGCGTAATGGCAGAATAGTACTGAGAAATTGCTTCTTGGGTATTTTTTTTTTTTGTTTTTTTTTTGCTGCTGTTAATGTCTTAAATATTAATGCTTCATATACCACGCCTCTCGTCCAGACCTGCGGCGCGTTGCCAAGTCAGAGTAAATTGCAATAATTAAGCCTTGCGACGAACGTTTTATTAAAATGTCGTAACCAAAGCAAGAAGTAGGAGTCAAAACCGAAGAAAAAAAAACATAATTTTAATGAAAACGTTTTACCCAAAATATATGTACAGCCATTTTGTGGAGTTTTTTTTTTTGCGTTTAATTTCGGGTTTTCTTTTAGTTATTTTTTTTTTAGCTCATTCGGGCAAGAGTAAATGAAAAATTAATATACGCTAAAATTGGTAGATAATGAGTTTTGGTTTTAAAATAAATCAAATGGTGACTGGAGAAAATTAGCCGACCAACTGCACGTTGAGCCCATATTAACAAGAACTAAAAATAAAAGCAGTTGTCTGACTTGTATAAAATGTTTTACATAAGTTGATTTAAACTAGCTGATATTAGAAATGAAAAGTGTAAAGAAAAAGTCAGAATTTAGTTATATTTTTATACCCCAACACGTATTGCGTATATTTACTTTGTCATTCCGTTTGTCACGCCAATAAAGAGGCTTGGTAGGTATAGAAAAGTATACATATTTTTGATCAGCATCACCAACTGAGTCAATTTTCGTCTGTTTGTCCGTCTGTTCGTCGGTGGACACGATTAGTTTCGTACATTTGGGCAGGGGCTTCAAGATCATATTTGGAGCTTCTGGACCGGATTCAACGACGTGCGATAAATTTGATAGGGGATGAAAATATTTCATCTTATCTCAAATCTTTGGACAACGACGCAATGTTGGTTGCCTAAGCCTTCTGTACACGTATTACCATGGGAAGTGTTCAAGGGAGATATATGGTCTGACGCCACCAGCTCGTGTGTTTCATAGGTCCACTCGGGCAGCACTCCAAGCCTATCCCTTTACCATTGCTTCTTTGCCCAATAGAACATCACATTATCGAGATAATTCGTTCTTCGGTCGCACAGTAAAATTGTGGAACAATCTCTATGCGAGCGTGTTTCCCGACGGTTTCGAGCTGTGTAGATTTAAAACAAGTCTTCACCGACACTACTCAATCTTTCCACCCTCCAACTAAATATCACTTGTCTTCCAAATCAACACAATGCTTTCGCATTTATAGGGGACATCCCCTGAGCGTTGGTTAAGTCTAAAAAAAAAAAATTAAAGCCGTAATTTTAAAGCCTGTATGATACTTCATTTTTTTGCTCAATTTTTGTCATTGAAAATGAAAACTAGAGCAGTTCCAATAGTACGAATGCATGGAACCTGAGCGTTGGTTAAGTCTAAAAAAAAAAAATTAAGGGGGTCCTCTGGTAATCTATGCCAAATTTTAGCCTTTTTTCAAAATATTGTGGAAAGAGAACGAGTAAAGATATTTTAGTTCCGTTTTTTGATTTGGGTAGCTTAATTTATTGAAAAAAATACAAAATTTTGAAAAAGTGAATTTATGGACCGTTCAGAAAGTTCTCGGCCTGGTAACGAGGTTCTCCGGAAAAAAGGTGGGTCCAAATTGCGCACGATTCCAAGTGTAAACATCGTCTGAAAAAAAAAAAAAAATATTCAGTTACTTAGAATGAATGTCCCTATAGCCCCTACCTCGGAAACAAAAATCGATTTTTTTAGAGGGGGAGCCGCCACTTTGAAAATGAAAAATCGAATTTCGACCTTTTTTTTTGTAGTCTAGTGTAGAAAAAAAATAGTAAACATTATTTTTTCGGCAAGTTTGAAGTAGGGGCTATAGCGGCGTAAATTCTGCGTCGTTTCATGCCTCATATATCAAAATCGGTCAAAAACTGTTTGAGTTATCGTGCACAAAGTTTTGAAAAACATGGTTTCGAGAAAAACGCGTTTAAAGTTTTGACTTCAATTTTGAGGCACACAAATGACATTAACACATATTTTTTTAATACAATACTTACGAATATTAATCGGCAATTCCAGCCCCATAAAGTGTGCCTTCCTCCATCTCATAAAACGAGTTTTCCATGGCTTTTTGGGCTCTGCGGGCTGTGCGACCCTCTTTCGATGATGCGTACGTTTTTAGCTCTGAGCGTTGAAGTCGTTTTCCGTCGCGAGATTCAGCATACATCTCGGCTTGTGGGCCGATGACAATACCCATTGTTGACATTATTTTTAAAATACTCGAAAATAAACTGAATCTCGTTCGTTTGCTTCTTTCATGTGAACACCTGGGCTCAAAATCATTTCAACCCCTAAATCAAAACATGCATGTATACATACTGCATGTATACATACTGTGTGTGTATATTTTGTAATATCAATACATATTTTGGAAGAATTCCACAGAATTTTCGACTAATGACTGCAGGCAAATAAACAACTTTGCTGATGCGTTATTTTGACGAAAACATACCTACACAAAAATGCCTGTATCTCCTAAACTATTTCGAATTTTGAAAAATCCTTTTGGGAAAATGTTTTTGAGTATCTGAGCAATAGAAATATGAAAATTGAAAAAATATTTTTCGGATTACCAGAGGACCCCCTTAAAGCCGTAATTTTAAAGCCTGTATGATACTTCATTTTTTTGCTCAATTTTTGTCATTGAAAATGAAAACTAGAGCAGTTCAAATAGTACGAATGCATGGATTAATTGGTGTGAGTGAGTACGCATATAGAAGGAATTGGAGAAAAATTTGTAGGACGGACTGTATTTTGTTTGCATTTTTTTTTTGACGTTTCTTTCAATTCGTTCTTTCTTAAGTTGCGATCAAATATTTACTGTGCTGTTAATAATTAGTTTGACATTTATAGAGTAAGCAAAACTATTCAATATAAATGTTTGCTGAATTGGAAGTGATGTGTGTAGCTAATATTAATTTATTTAATGCAGCTGCTCTTCAAAACACCAGAAATAAAAAAGTAACAACGTTTATCCTTTTCTTGCAAAATATGTCTGTACTGCCCACGCGCCACTTGTTTCCAGCTTTTAAAATTGGACAAAAAAAATTAAGCATTATACGAGCTTAAGGCTATTGCAATGGAATTAAAAATATAAACTTCTTTTTAAATGGATATCAAGTTCGAGAATGAGGCAGGTCGGATGAAAACCACGCCTAACTCCCATACAAAGTGACTGAATTTTAACCGTAAAAACTCTTAGAAATCTACAAAAATTAAAAAAATGCCTTCAGATTTTGTACGTAAGCTCTGATCTTCAATATAAATCCTGACTAAGAAATTTGGCAAAATTGGATGAAAACCACGCCTACCTCACATGCAAAGTGACTTTACATTAACCGTCAAATTTGTTAAAAATCTGCTCAAATTACAGAAATGTCTCGGAAATTTACACATAGGCTTTGATATAAAATATAGACAGACCATCACTATGGTATTTGACAAAATTAGATGAAAACCACGCCTACCTCCTAATGGATTTATTTAAAACGTAAAACCTCTTAAAAATTTGCAAAAATTAAGGAAATGTCTTAAAGTTTTGAACATAAGCCCTGATATTTAACATAAACCATTTCTATGATATTTGGCAAAATCTGATGAAAACCACGCCTACTTCCCCTACAAAGTGGCTTTATTTTGAACGTAAAATCTCTTAAAAATCTACAAAAATTAAAGAAATATCTTGAAATTTTGCACATGAGCTTTGATATATAACATAAAACGCCTCTATGGTATTTAGCAAAATCGAATGAAAACCACGCCTACCTCCCATACAAAGTGACTTCATCAAAATAGAAAATCTTTCATAAATATATAAAACTAAATGTCTTTATGTGGACAAATTCCACATACATAGTTTATCCAGCCCATTATTCATCATAATGTGGAGTCTTTAGAAGAATAGAAAAGTGGGTGTGGCATTTTACTTTTAATCGTACTTCTGGTACACCGTGTGTCTGACTTCAACCAAATTTTGCACACATAATTCTTGGTAGTTTGAGCAAACTTAAGTTTATGAAATTGGGCGGGTCTAGATAGGGGGCGTGGCACTTTAATTTTTTATCTTTTTCCATCTACACCGTTCCTCCAGTTTACAAATTACTCTATGTGGCTCAGTTTACAAATTACTCTATGTAAGCGAATGACATAAATATTTTTGCAGATTATACAAAAACATTTAATAGATGGCTAAAGACTTCTTTAATATACTTTAATACGGCCGTGGGGGGATATTTTAGCTTCGATACCCTGCTGAAGTTTCATTCGTTAATAGTTTTCTTGACTATTGCCTTGAGACGGTCAAAAGACGGGAAATTTTTCTCATCAGTGAAAACAAAATTTTCGGAAATTGATCACTTTATACAAGCTCAACAACTCCTTCGCTCGAAGTGAAGTTTTTTTTTTTGCTTTGGTGTATGTAAGTCGGGTGCTTTTTGGGACTTATAAGTCTTAATCTTAAGTAAATTTTTCAATATGCGTTGAATGCTGTCTTGGAATAATTTCAGCTCTTTAGCCATTTTCTACTTCTACTTCGGCGTGGATTTCGTTAAATTAGAGAACGTACTCTCCGAACCATTTCAGGTGATGTTGCTGTTTTTTTTTTCGGTCCACCACCTTAGCGTTTGACAATGCTGCCTGTTTCATTATAATGATTTAGGGTGCGATACATAAACATTTTATTCACTTTGAGATGGCTGAACTCACGAACAATAGCTGATTGTGATTTTTCAGCCAAATATAACGCCATCACACTATTACGTTTGATTTCCATATCGAATAATTTTTATTCTATCAAACTGAGTCGCAAATGATTTTGGCTTGTAAGCAATGTACATAAAATAACTGTCATCAGAACAAATATTACATAGCAGTCCATGAGTGGTTTGACAGATATGACCGGTGTGAAGTTGGTAACACTTCATATTGTTCCCCCTGTAGTATTGCTTATCGTGTCTTGCCTATCGCTGCTATGTGTTTTCATGATACAAAATGATGCTGTTAGTTTTATCATAGAAAATGATTTTAGAATTTTTTAATAAATACACAATTTTTAAGAAAAAATTGCTTATTTTTCTTCTTATTGCTGCTTTATATATAAAAATCGAATCTACGTTATAGATTTGATGATCATCACAAAAAATGCGCTTCCATAATAATAATATAGAATAGAATAAAAATATTTTAGAAAACTTTTTTGAAGTTCTAAGTTTCTATTACTATCTATGAATTTTTATAACTATCTCTACCAACTCATTTCACATTTCTTTTTATTTAACTAACATCAATAGATTCCCTACTTCCCATATACTCTCATCATGTGTCTCTTTGTATTTTCACCGCACAAGCAAAAATATTGAACTCATTGTATTCTTCATCTACTCTTGACTTCTTAAAAAACGAAGTGCTCTAACTAAGGAAAATAATCGAAAATAAAACCCCTTTTAGAGAACCTTTTGTTTTTATAACGTTCACCACATCTCTCATCCCGGCCTATTCCCCCCAATCACTTCAACAAAATTGCAACTAAGTGCTGCAAAATTCTTAACAATAAGGATAAACATAAAACTGATGTTGTTGTAGTTGAGTATATAGCGCAAAGGAGCAGACAGGACATTAAGAGGGCGTCGCGCATATTGTGACATAACATCATAATCATAACTAAATTTAATGGTGCAGATATGACATGTGTTCACTTGTGTCTTAAGAGTGTGTCTTTACTAGCTGCGGGAAATTCACCCGTTCCTGCATCAAGATAGTTTATTTCTTTACACCATTTCGTAGTGTTTTTTCAAAACAACTTCAACAGCAGCAGCAGCAGCAGCAGATCCACTTAAAACCTTTACAGATAAGTTTGTTTATACTGGGATATAGTGTGCGCAAGAGGAGTGAACATCTTATGGCAAGGATGCTTGTAGAGGATGTTCTTGTTTGTTTTGCGTTTGTGTCTCAACGTCCGCTACTTTGTTGTTTTGTTTTTTTCTTTTCTTTCAAATATGCCATTTTAAGAGCTACACTTACATTTTTACATCTTTACAAGTTTTTGTATTGTTGTTACTGTTGTTGGCTTCTTTAGCTTGCTGCCCCGAGGTCCACAACCAAACAATAAACAAACACACACGCACAGCTTCTGGACCTTGCCGTTAATGTCATCGTTTTCTTATGCTTCCTGCTTCAGTGCCTAAGTTCGCCGAAATGCGAAAAAATTAATTTATTTCTTTACGGATTTGCTGCCTGGTACTTGCCCGTACTTGCTCACACCCACTTTTGCACTCACCCCCCGGCTACTCACTCACCCACGCCAATACTTGGCTTGGTTTATTGAGCGTTGTCGGATTTGTTTAATTTTGTTTTTTTTTTTTGCTTTTTTTCTGTATTGTTGATGCTTGCTTATTTATTTGTTTTTGTTGTATTTCGGTGTGTATGTGTGAAAGTTTTTCGCACACATGCATGTTTTACGTTTTTATTGGCTTGCTCCTGTCATAATAACAGCCGTTATAATAGCATTATTTCAAGGCTATTTTATGTTTGTGTTTCGTTTTAATGCTATGGTGGTTCTTCCGCTTACATCCATTTGTCAGTCGATGTAGTCCTATGTGTGTAAAGGCTGATGTGTGTGAATATGTGTGAGTGTGCTTGTAGTCGTGTCTTTGTAAGTGCCGAAGGTTATCCTATAAGCCTCAAATTGTACCATAAATATTTTCAAAAATGAATTAAGTTTCTGTCATGTATATATATGTTTTGCCTTCGAGTTGCTCCATATTTTTTATGTCTTTTTTTATCTTTTAGGAGCTTATTTAAGGCTCATTGATTGTTACATCTCTTGGAATGGTCAGTCATTGTGATTAGATTCAGCAAAATTTATCATTAGGATGTTATAAAGGAAAATGAAAATTATTAATTTAAAATTCAATAGAACACTAAACACAGAACATGAAAACTCCAAACTAAATATTATGTCTATTAATATTTCGTCTAACGAGAGTAGCTGCAAAAAAACTTATACATATGGCTTACACTAATGATTTGGATGTATAAAAATAAAAAACGAAACAAGCTTAAATTTTTCGGGTGGATATTGACGTCTTGTGGCGCAAGACCCACACCATGACGGAACAACCACCCAAATTTCAAATACCAAGTTAAACTTCTTTTCGTCTGAAAAGATGACTTTTTGCGAAAAAAATTGTTTAAATGGTACGTGTAAGGAGGAGGTATCCAAATAATTTAATGAAAATTGATGCCGTGCCGTTTTATGGCAGGCAAGTATAGTATACGGATGGGCGTGGCAACATGAAATTTTGCCAATACACTCTTAAACAAAAACAGCATGTTTAAAAGTAAAAGAAGAATGTTCGTTCCACAGAAAGAAAGAATATGACTTAGCAAGTATACCTGCCACAAGGCATAAGTACTTGGGTATTCCAGACCTAGGGTAATAGTTCATGAAACAGACAACCAGAACTTATGTGTTATACCACAACACGGACCCGTTTATGTTTTAAATAGTAAAACATACGGGGCATCCGGTGTAGCAACACGAACATGGTAGCTGTTTCGCAAACACAAAGCATCACCCAGTGCCGTGCTGATTAGGAGCATTATGCAATAAGTTGCATACTGCCCGTAATAGCAGTACCAGTTTAGACTTCAGTAGAGACGTACTTACAATCCATCTACTGGTGAAGACGAGACCTACCCAATCTCTTGCATATTAAGACAGATATGCCAGCCCGGTCGTACCACTGCGCGACTCCGCCGGTCAATCTAGACCTGTGTAGCATTTACACAACCAGTACGAGACTCCCCAAAGGGCCAGCCCACGACAGTCATCTGGGCAACTCGATCCCGTCAATGAAGATCCACAACATTCCCCGCAAAGAGACCAAAAATGCACTAATGCAATTAAGGAAAAGGGTATTCTTACGCGTGACCGTGCTCAATGAGCACTAAAAGGGCCATTTTAACAGCTCACAGCTGCCGGCTCAGTTGCAAACTATTGTACATGACTGGTACCTACGGAGGAGGACCTTTTGATGCCACTCTTACTCTGGCAGTCCGGATGATCTAAGGATCTCAACATCCAGACAGAGTATTGGCCTTGTTCTCAGGGACTGCCGTGCTCAGTATGAGAACCCAAGTTTAAGCAACCCATTCAGCCAACTCAGTCACCCAGCCAACTCAGTGACTGCCGTGCCAGTTTGAGGGGCGGTCAAAACGTCGACAAGCAAACCCTTAAGAAAAGCCAGAGCGTCGACATATAAAGCACGCATGCCAAAACACTCACATCCAAATTGTTATCGGCCGATTCAAGGTCCCAGTGCGGTGGATAGATAGGGTCTACCCCATTTGACGGGTAAGACTGTCCCCGTACTAACAAGTTTTAAGGTCAATTGCTATACCTTCGTAGGCTTGTTTCATATCGATATACCGAATATGACCTGCTACCAAGATGGGTGCGACCCCGAGCTCTTGGTTGGCCCTATCAGTTTTTACGTTTGCAGGACGTATCCTACAAACAACCATCCTCCTTTATCCTGGCTTTGGACAGGCAGGCGCCTGTCAAACCTGGCGGAGTTTGTTCGTTTCACAGCAAAAAAGTTGGGGTCGAAAGGGTTAAAGACGCCAGCTGGCTGATGCAAAATCAGCATCCTCATCTTCGCAACAAATTGCATCCAGCCGAATTGAAGATGATAATAATGTGTTGGGGAAAACTTTAATCTAACAAAAAAGAACACAGAGGCGATTGAGTGTTCCTTATGCCTAAAATACCTTCATGATTCATGTACAGTGTACTATCCGCATTGCATAAGGGAAGTGGAAGGGAAATGCTATGCAAAAAAAAAACCAAAATAAGCCATGATGGTATGTATGGCATCTCTCCCACACTATTGAGCGATGTGCCGACTTAAATTTTTTATTAAATATTTTTTTATTTTTTTGTCATAACACTAGCACATTGTGGTCATAATCCATAGTATTAGTGTATCTTTAAAGTAAAAAAATAAAATATTTAATTATATTGCATTGTATTTATTTATTACTCCTTTCTATAGAAGAAATGGCGTCTCTCCCACTTTTACCCAACCATATTTTAAAATGAATTTAACCTGAATTCAATAAATTTTACTTTATTTGATCTCATGGCTAGCCTTTGTTTGGTATACAGAGTTGAAAATCATTTTCCCTTTTAGCTCGATTATATATAAAAACATCAGGCTAGACACCATACATTCATTTTGAACTACTTTCATTGACTCGTAAAATGCCTGAATGAAATATATGGTAAACAAAACATGTTATAAGGTCTTTTCCCCCTCCTCCTCCCTCCTAATTTTCATACTGCCTACGCCTTTGGTTGTGACTGGCATTAAACAAAATTACCATAGAGCTTTAGAATAATACATGTACTTCAACATCATGGACTCATCAAGTAAAACGTTGATTTCTAAGTAAATTCGTTTAGTTTTAACAAATTTTACCAACACAAATAAATCAAGCTCTGATAACAAATCAAGCAGATACGAAATAAATAAAAACGCACTAATATTAGCTTAAAATACTAGCTTAAGATTCAATTACCAACTTAATGCCAACTGCAGGACAAGCTTAACGCAATGTTGAACCTTATAACTACCTACCTACCTAAGTCATAAACTTATCTAAAATTACGTAGAACTAATTACCGTTGTCTACGCAACAACAAAAAAAAACGCTTATTTTTTCATATCTTGATTTTATTGTTTTTGGCTTATTGACAACGAGAATTTGTCATCCGATTTAATTCAACAAGATTTTTAATTAAGGTTTGTTAGCGACAACAAAAAAAAACTTTTTAGAGGACAAAGCCAAAACAGAAATGAAATAAGACGGTAGAACAAAATAAAAAAACAGAAAAAAAACGCATAAAAAATAAAGTATAATAAAAATAAATTAAAAGGTAAGAATGTTGAGTGAGGACACAATACCAAGAATGACAAATAAGTTAGTATAAGATATTGAGATGGAAACCTACATAAATGACACAAAAAAAAAAAAAAAACAAAAGAATGGAGTACAAAGCTACTTAAATACAAAAACTTCTTGAACATTTGCCCATTTAAAACAAATAAGTTTCTATTGATTGACAATAAAAAACAACAAATATAGATAGATACTTTAAAAAGTTGCCAATTACAGGGTTCACAGTACAAGATATTATTGTAGTCGTAGTTGTTTTTGTGTCTATCTTTATTGTGTTTTTTGTTTCATTTTTTTAAGGTTTTTCTTGTGAAAGAGTGGCTATTAAAGGAATTTGTAACGGTACATGAAATTTACGTGTTCTAAAATAATGTGAAAAAT
Source organism: Coremacera marginata (assembly GCA_914767935.1). Classification (NCBI taxonomy): domain Eukaryota; kingdom Metazoa; phylum Arthropoda; class Insecta; order Diptera; family Sciomyzidae; genus Coremacera; species Coremacera marginata. Next base: position 16,955,365 of record OU612045.1, on the reverse strand, counting down.
TTCGTTATATAACAAAGCATTTATATTTGAAATGGTATTTGATTTTTTTTTTTATATAAACTCGAAAGTGCTGCATAGCATAACAGTATATAATTTGTTTATATTAAAATTATACATTAAGACGATTTTATATAGGAATAAAACTTTAAGTCATGATATAAATCGTCGCACGTTGTAAAAATGTTATCTGAGATCCTTGCATTGAGGTTCCATGAATTGTTTTTTTTTAAACGTGTATGATGCGACTTTTCATACAATAAGCTGTCGTTTTTTACAACTCACTCAGAAATATTAATCACAGCGTTTATATAATATAATAAAATACGCGTTTGTATAATACATAACTGCATACTAAATATATCAAATATATTAAGTTTTTACACCAGATAATATATGAAAATCGTCATTTATGGCAATCTTCAAGATACATTTTAAAAAATATCGTTAGCATTAAGAAGAACCAGTTTCTCGAAAATTGCCATGGATAACTAACTTCATACTTTATTTTGTAAATGCAGTATATTTAATTTCTGCTCACTTGAACTGGACTTATATTCTCTACCCTGGCATCTCGAGAGGCAGGGGAAGGATATTGTTACCAAAAAATTAACACAATCAGAAGAGTTTGTATTGTTACTCTTATATATTGTATATTGCATATTGAATATTGTATATTGTATATTGTATATTGTATATTGTATATTGTATATTGTATATTGTATATTGTATATTGTATATTGTATATTGTATATTGTATATTGTATATTGTATATTGTATATTGTATATTGTATATTGTATATTGTATATTGTATATTGTATATTGTATATTGTATATTGTATATTGTATATTGTATATTGTATATTGTATATTGTATATTGTATATTGTATATTGTATATTGTATATTGTATATTGTATATTGTATATTGTATATTGTATATTGTATATTGTATATTGTATATTGTATATTGTATATTGTATATTGTATATTGTATATTGTATATTGTATATTGTATATTGTATATTGTATATTGTATATTGTATATTGTATATTGTATATTGTATATTGTATATTGTATATTGTATATTGTATATTTTATATTGTATATTGTATATTGTATATTGTATATTGTATATTGTATATTGTATATTGTATATTGTATATTGTATATTGTATATTGTATATTGTATATTGTATATTGTATATTGTATATTGTATATTGTATATTGTATATTGTATATTGTATATTGTATATTGTATATTGTATATTGTATATTGTATATTGTATATTGTATATTGTATATTGTATATTGTATATTGTATATTGTATATTGTATATTGTATATTGTATATTGTATATTGTATATTGTATATTGTATATTGTATATTGTATATTGTATATTGTATATTGTATATTGTATATTGTATATTGTATATTGTATATTGTATATTGTATATTGTATATTGTATATTGTATATTGTATATTGTATATTGTATATTGTTTATTGTATATTGTATATTTTATATTGTATATTGTATATTGTATATTGTATATTGTATATTGTATATTGTATATTGTATATTGTATATTGTATATTGTATATTGTATATTGTATATTGTATATTGTATATTGTATATTGTTTTGGAGTATGTATTGTTATTAAGAAATTGAAGTGAATTTACAATATAAACAAAGTTATACTTTAAATAACAAAAGAATAGAGCTTACCAGGGGAGATACTGCATCCACCGACACATCCACACATGCCGAATGGCCTTATCCAACTATCTGCCAATGAGAGCACGCAAGTGGCTTGCGATTCGTTTGTTGTTAACTTCACATATAAGTCAATACTCTGAGATTTAAAATTGTAACGACAAATACTTTATCGACATTTTTTAACGGATGTGAAACACCCTGGAAGGAGACTTGAAATGCGAGAGACAAAAATTGCGGTTTTTTTTTTTTTATTAGAAAATAAAAGTTATAATGCTTCTTATGAAATAAATAATGGTTAAATGTCTAATCAATTAGAAAATTATTGAATTACACTGACTTCTTTGCGAAATAGTAAAGCGACAGGCCAGGGTAGATACTTTTTCCACAGTAAACATGTAATTATAACAAGACTTTGTTAGTTTAGGTATGACAATTTACTGGTAACAAAGTAAACGTTGTTTATTATTATGTATGTTTGTCGTTTTCCGAAAATTTACTACTAATGTATGGTTTTTTGATTTATCCACCACTAGAACCTGTTAACGTAGAATCACCCAATTACACGTAAAGTACAATGAGTAACGTACAAATTAATGTACCTACAAATACAATTTATACTTATAAATATAGTTAAATAAGTTAGGTACATATCAAATTATAAGTAAAGTATAAAAGGTACAGTTAAATGATATAATGTCACTACAAACACGTAGTCAATATTTACAACAAAGACTACATTTTTATATGTACGGTGTGAACATAGGTTGAAAGATATTTATTCTTCCGATGCAAAGATTTTATGCACAAATTTCCTAAAATGTGTCCAAATGATTTAAAGTTTTCACTCAAAATTACTGACAGTCAATTTCATTTTCCCCTATTAAAGAACGCTTTACATTGTTTCAGTCTTACAACAGCTGATTTGTTTTTGCAAATTCTTACATAAAATTCATTGATTTCTACATTCAGCTTAAGCTGCTTTTCTTTCTTAGTTAATATTGCTTTATTTTCAACTGCTTGTGTTTACTTTTTTTATCAATGTAACCTTGCTCCAATAAAATGTCTGCCAAGCCAAATAACTCTATGCCTTACTCACCCTTTTTTTCAACAAGCTTCATTTATCAACCACGAGCTTAATTTTCTTTTTTTTTTTTGTCTCATTGCATTTCGTAATTTTATTTTCGGCATTTTTTTTTTTATTCGCATTACAACTATGCAACATGCAAATGCAAATAGTTTGCTTCCTGCTAGTTCATGATGACTCTAACAAATCCACCTGGTAACCCTGCCCATCATGATTATACCCTTAGTTCACCAATCGACTGAAACTAACAGCGTCGATATTTGCGGCAAATCTGTTCCACTTAGTAGTAGTGCATTTGAGCTAGACATGAGTAAGGTAGCGCTGCGTTGTGTTATTGAGTTGAATGACTTTAATAAAAAAGTGCTGTAATACAAATTGTTTCTTAATCGTTCTTTGTTAATCGAACGTGTTCAATTTCAAAAGTGTAAGCAAACTTAAATCCTACTTCAAACTTTTAGCCTGTCTTTGTGACAAGAATTGTGCACGTATCTGTTTGATTACTTGGCTTAAAATTGTTTATGATTTTATGACTTATAATTTTCTTTGGATGAAACATATTGCTATAGATCCTCGATTTGTTGTATTTTTCTATGTGCGCTGTTCTTACAGAAACTGTTCTTACTTCAACAAATGGTTCAATGCGCTTCCCAACATACCACACCCAATACATTTACCTCATAACTCAGCGCACTATTCAACAAAACATCTCACTGTTCTAATTCAAATTCTGTTAATACAAGAATCATAACATTTCATGACGCAAATGTGTTAACGCAATACGCTAACACAGTATTCTGCGCTTGGATTGGTATATCAGCGCAGCCTTTTTTTGGCGTTATCCATGTCTAATTTGAACGAATGTAGAGATAGTTATTTTGCATACATTTTTTTATTATTGAATTCTTTTGCATGCAATCAGCACCAACTTCATTCTACTCTTTTTAACCTTCCGATTCATTCTTTTTAGAAATAAGTTTTTTTTTAACTTTTTCATTTAGTATTTTGTTATTTAGAAATGTTGTTGGCTTATTTTTTAGCGAAGCTCATTCTTTAGGGAGTTTTTATTTTCGTTTTTATTTTCATTCTTTCAACGATGTTTCTAAATTTTTTAATTTTTTTTGTGCTTTTTTTTTTTGCATTGCTTCTCTTCCGCTTGCTAGTTTTACAGAATTTTATTGATTGAATGTTGATGACGTTAAAATTTCATTATACTTGGTTGATGATCCGGCTATTGTTGAATTCTGTTGTAGTTGTTTCAGATGTTTTTATTGTTGCACAAAATTTAATATTTTCTGATGGAATTTCATTTCAATTAGAAATGTTTTGAAAACCAAAATGAGAAAATTTAATCTGAGTTATTGATAGCACTGGAAATGTTAATATATGTTAGTACTGGTATTTTTTTTGGTTAGCGATATGTCTGTTGGTTATTTGTACATATTTATATTTACTGCAATATCGGCAAATGCAGTGAGTATATTATTTTCAAGCCTCGACTTTGAAAAGTAGAGTTACAATGAATTTAAAAAATTAATTGGGTGCCAAATCGGGGCTGTACGGCGGATGACCCATCCATTCAACTTACTAGCTGGTCAAAATGATTTTTCTTTGAGCAGATATGTGAATGCAGAACATTGCTCACATTGTCATGATGCAGATTGGTTTGCCTCTTCTTTGACTTTTGCTAAAATCCTCCGATGACTTGTACTAAGCAAATGGTGGTGTATTATTCGAAATTGACCATCCTACGTTGCTCTGAAGCCATTGTCGCCATATCACCGGTAGTGCCGAAGTACCTGTTACATCATTTGCTTCGGTATGTTTCTTTCTCGAAAAAATTGTGTCGGACTTAACTCATTTTGGAAGACCCATACAGTCCATTGCTATTTTGTTTCGTGTTCATATGCATAAATTCATGGCTCGTCACCTTTGCAGATATTCTGCACAGCCTTTGAAGTACCTTGATTGTATTTTTCCAACATTTTCTTGCACCAATCGACACAACCCTTTTTTGATCGTTTGTCAGATTATATGGATACATTGCGAACACCTCTTTTTAACGGCAAAATATCTTATTGATGCTTGGCATACTAATACCCAAAGGTGGCTCAATCTAACGGTATGTCACATGACGATTTTGCTTTATCAGTTCACACACAGCATCGATGTTTTCTGGCTTCGCAACCGATTTTGGACGACCTTCACGGTATCGTCCTGGAGCGAACAACGGCCGCGATTGAATTCAATATACCAGTTTTTTATAGTGCTATAGAATTGTGCTCATCAATGCATTTTTGCCTTGATAAACGTCGAAAATTTTGAAAAATAGTCGCAACAAAATGTGTACGAGTTAATTTAAATGTTTTCCCTAGATAAATTTTTCTATATAAAGCACATATTGCACTCAAATCGCAAAGTGTTCTAAAGAATGGTATGTTCAACAATGCAAAGCTTTTAATGAAAACATTAGTAGTAAGTGTTGACATTTACTGTTGACAAGGCCAGAAATATAAATAGAACCTACGTATTTGTAAAGTAATTGTTATGTCGAATTGTTAAATTAATGTATTTTTAGATACTTACCCAAGCCGAGTATCAACGAACTTTGTTCTTTGCAATGCTAGTTCAACGCAACTCTTTTGAGCTATCGAACACTGTGTTTATGAAAGTATTATCTAATTTTGCTTACATTTTTTGACCAAAATGTTCACACTATACTTTGGTTGCTACAAATATATAGCAATAAAATGTCGTCCATTGTGATCATAATAATATTGATTATCATAACCATAGCAAATAATAGTGATAGGAATCATAATTAAAAATTAGCGCAAAAAATAGTATTATTGGAGACGTAGTACTATCGTTCCTACAATTATTTTGTAAATTATTTCGAAGTTTTTTTCAGAAACAATATATTCAGGGTGTCCCGCAATTGAGTGCAACTATTAGCGGAGCTGAATGGTTATGTCAGACTGAGCAAAAATTCGTATGGGAGGGGGGGGGTGTCTATTTTTATATTCTTAGGAGCTACAGGGTTAATTAATATTTCACGACTTTGGTTTACATTATTGTTTCTAGAAGAAAAACTAACTTACATAAAACTTAGTTTGAAAGCTCATTTTAAAGGCAATAAAATCACCTTTCCAACGGTATATCAACAAACCCCACCAACTGTTACCGAGCTGTGGTCGTGTGCAGGTGAAATCAATCGGTTGAAACAACCAAATTTCAACTTTGAGTGCAAATTTCTCAGAATTTTGCGTAATAAATTTAAATTTTTTTTTAGACCAATTTTGTAATGTATTTCATTTTCTTTTCAATTACACCAAAAACATAAGCATATCTTTAAAAATAAAAAAGTTGGCTTTACTAAAAAAATTATACTTATTAGAAAAGAATGATAATTAATGACATTACAATTTCAATTTCAATTTCAATTTATTGATCAAATATGTTAGCATATAAGAAAAATTTTCTTTTGCATGCCGCAGGTTAAATAAATAAGATAATAAAATTTAACAATAAGATTATTAAAATTATTAAAATTATTAAAATTAGTTATGCAGTAGATAATATGATTGTTTTCTAATAAGTATATTTTTTTAGTAAAGCCAAATTTTTTATTTTTTAAGATATGTTTATGTTTTTGGTGTCATTAAAAAGAAAATTGAATAAGTTACAAAATTGATCTTAAAATAAAATTTCATTTATTACGCGAAATTCTGAGAAATGTGCACTCAAAATTGAAATATGGTGGTTTCAAACGATTGATCTCATCTCACACGAGCACAGTTGGTGGAGTTTATTGATATACCGTTGGAAAGGCGATTTCATTGCCTTTAAAATGAGGTATCAAAATAAGTTTGTAAATAAGTATGTAAGGTGGTTTTTCTTCTAGAAACAATAATGTAAACCAAAGTCGTGAAGTATTAATTAACCCTGTAGCTCCTAAGAATGTAAAAATAGACCCCCCCCCCCCCTCCACCTCCCATACGAATTTTTGCTCAGCCTGACATAACCTTTCAGCTCCGTAAATAGTTTCACTCAATTACGGGACACCCTGTATATTTAAATAAATACATATACAAATAAGTATCTATGTTTGGCTTAATTATAGGCCACATTACCACAACTATATATTTTCTCTACGTGGTCAACACATAGCTACTATAGTCATTGTTGCTAATCCAACATACGAGGAGTGCCCAGAAAGACGTGAACAGTACAAAACACTACATATATTACATGCCTGGGCTTACGAGAACAAGAGCTTGACCATTGGGTTGCGATGCCAAGAGAATGAATACGATGCATGATGTTGCCCTATCGGAACTTCTGCTTTTTATTAAGGTTACGAAGAAATTCGATAAAGAGTACCATAGTCTATTCCCTATGCTTTCTTATTCCCCCTATGCTTTCTTCTCTTTCCTCTCGGTGCATGGTACAATGGACTGTAGTTTGAGTGCCTGGGGAAGAAGATTTTCGTATTCTCACCACATTTAATCTAATCTAATAATTGGTCTATAAGCACAACAGCTATGTCAAACAGATATATTTTCTAAGCAGTTTTCTCCGTCCTTATAATTTATAAATTATGGCTTTGTGTATTATTATTATTATTATTTATTTGAGTGCTAAGCACATATGGCTTTATAGCAATTAATATTAGACAACATTAATAGAACTTATATATGTACAATTAAATTTTTTATAAAAATGTAAAATTGTCAGGCTTTCAGGTATATACAGTTGCAATCTGGTTAGCTTCTTAGTAGTAAATAGAATGATTGATTAGAGCAGTGCTCCCATATGCCAGGCTAGACGGACGAGATCGAGCTCATACATGTGCTAGGCAAGACAGACGAGATCTTGCTCTGGATAATCAAAATATATCTTTAGCGTGTATAACTGCATAAATATGTATTAGAGCACAGCTCACACATGCAAAGCTAGTCGTACGGCGTCAAACTGGCATATGCCAGGCGAGACGGACGTGGTCTCGCTCTGGATAATCATATTAAACTACACAGCTAGATTGTATAAGTTGTTGCCAAACATCACAGGAAAATATTAAGTCTCCTTAGAAAGCATGATCCAGATTAGTGGCGGTAACGTAGATAATCTAAAATATTAAATTTAATTGAGTAAACGGATTCATTTGAAGAAATTGCATCTGAAACAAAATTAAAGTTCCCACAAGCGCTTCTGAGTGGTTCGTTTTGCAAGTAATTAGTTCTACAAAAATGCATGTAAAGTAACTCATAAGATCTTCTAGGACGGAGAGGAATATTAAAGTAAATTTTGCTCAGTAAGTATTGACTGTCTACATATCCATGTAAAAGTTTGAAAATCCAAGTAGCATTTAGCATAATTCTCCGATTATTTAAAGTAGGAAGATTTAAAAGTTGCAGACGATATTCATAAGGTGGTAGGTGATAATTAAAATTGCAGTAAAGATGGCTTAAGCGGAACAAAAGAAACTTTTTCTGAACTGATTCTATGTCGTCAATGTAACAACTATATCAAGGGTACCAAACAATGGAAGCATATTCTAAAATAGGCCTCACTATAAAAGATATATTCTAAAATAGGTTCACAGAGGTGAATAAGGTTTTTGTTATATAGGGCTGATTAAACTCTTTTGCCCATCGTTTAATAAAACCTAAAGTGCTATTTGCTCGATTTATAATTTTATTAATATGAATATGAAAGCGAAGTTTAGTATCGATAGTTACTCCAAGATCATCACAGATATCTAAAGACTCTAATATATGGTCAAAAACTTTAAAAAAAAAAACAACCGACTACAAAATCACTACAAAGAAAAGAAATAATTTTAAAAATACTTTTCCTCTTAATTCCTTGGTCATATTTGATAATTTATTTAAACATATTTTTATATATGAAATCTTATTATTTGAATTGTTTTCTTATTTTCTTATTTGTTTTATTATCATACATACATTAAGTTCTTTATGGTTACAAAAACTTTTAAGGTCGACACTAATATAATCAGACTTTTAATCAGAAGCGCCAACTTCAAAGCATTTGTATTCACGAATAAACAACATAAATACAATTGTTCTGAAAAAATTTGTTCTATTAAATTCTGAAAGATTGTTGGTTATTTCAAATATCTGTCTCTTAAATTTAAATTAGATGTCACGTGTTTTGAAATTATTATACACATTCTTGTAACGAGTTTTATTACCCTAGTGTCAATATTACTCGAGATATAGTGTTTTTCTTATATTGCCACGCCCCTTTGTTAAATAAGCGCCAACTTTCTTGAGCGGTATTTCCAATAACTGTGCATACCCCGGACTTTATTTCAGTACCCCAGCGTCAATATTAACTGAGAAAGTGTTTATCTAGTATTTATTATCCCATTTATCGAATAACGCTTACTTTATTGACCATAATTTGTAATAATTCTGCCTACTCCTGTAAAACAATAAATTTCAGTGCCCTAGTGTCAATATTATTCGAGATACACTGTTTTTCCAATATTGCCACGCCCATGAGTCTAATGCCGCCCACTTTATTGACCGTAATTTTTACTAATGATGCCTACCTCAATACCAAATTGCAGTTCCATAGTATCAATATTATGCGAGATATACTCTTTTTCTAATATTGCCACGCCTATTTGTCAAATAATGCTCATTTTCTTGACGGTAATTTGTAATAATTGTGCCTACCCCTACACTAAATTTCAGTAACCTAGCGTTCATATTATTCGAGTTACAGTGTTTTTATAATGTTGCCACGCCCATTTGTCGATAACGCCCACTTTATTGGCCATAATTTGTAATAGTAATGCCTACCTTTATACTAACTTGCAGTACCATAGTATCAATACTATGCGAGATATACTCTTTTCCTAATATTGCCACGCCCATTTGTTAAATAACGCCCATTTTCTTGACCTTTATTTGTATTAACTGTGTCTACCCCTACACTAAATTGCAGTATACTAGCGTCAATATTATTCTAGATACAATGTTTTTATAATATTGCCACGCCCATTTGTCGAATAAGGCCAACTTTATTGACTATAATTTGTAATAATAATGCCTACCCTTATACTAAATTGCAGTTCTCTAGTGTCAAAATTATTCACGATACACTGTTTTTCTAATATTGCCACGACCATTAGTCGAATAACGATCATTTACTTGCCGGTAACTTGTAATAGTTGAGCCTACCCCTACAGTAAATTGCAGTACCCTCTAGTGTCAATATTATTCGAGATACAGTAGAATCTAGTATTGCGAGATCTAATATTGCCACGGCCAGTTCTCGAATAACGCCCACTTTTTAACGGGCACATCCATGCTTATGATATCTATCCGTTCCCCAAAAATTATGGCAATCAGGCATATGGTTTAGGAGTTATCGATGTACATACATTTAACAAAAAAAAAAAAAAAAATCAGAGAAACAGAGAAACCGACGAACTTGAGAACCTCCTCCTTTTTGAAGTCGGCTAAAAATTTTATAAATACATGTGACGGGAGATTTTCGAGTGAAGATCATGTGCTTGCATTTCTTCATGTTAAGATTCATACGATTCACGTAGCACCAGCTATGTCTATGTCAGCTTGCAAGAGAACGGCATTATTAGCACATTTGAAAGCAAGAAATAGTTTCACGTCGTCTGCGTACATTAAAATACTGGAATGCTTAATGACAGATGGCAAATCATTTATAAACAGTAAAAAAAGAAGAGGCACACCAATTGAAAGAAAAGAATTGAGGTACACCATTATATTAGCATATTGCTAAATTTAGTGGAAACTTACAACCCATATTAAATCTGGTAATTTCTTACTTAGCTGGTGCTTACAACCGTAACAGTTTTGCTTTATCTAACAATGTGTGCTAGGCAGATCTATTCCGCACATTCTGGCACCAGTTGGAAACTCCAAGCACTACCAGGTTGTCCCAAACTTGGCTCTTCCGATGGAGATAGAGAGCGTCCTCTTCTGCACTGACCACCGTTGGGCACCGAATTGAATAATTACATCACTGCAGCGTCGACTTTTATAAAGAAAAACAAATTGGCTATTTCAGCCCTTGAAAGGAGTTTGATCGAGCTTTTTCTGATCAATTGCGTTATGTGTGTTATGAAATTTTTTAACTCAAATTGATCGAGAACTGGACCTACAAGCTTTGTGCCGACTCCGAATGGCTCATGTTCTCAAGAACCGACAAAAACACCCCCCCCCCCCCCCCCCCGTAGTAGATAATACAATTTGACCTTTATGAAGAAACAATGAGTTGAGTTGAGTTGAGTTGAGTTGAGTTGAGTTGAGTTGAGTTGAGTTGAGTTGAGTTGAGTTGAGTTGAGTTGAGTTGAGTTGAGTTGAGTTAAGTTGAATTGAGTTGAGTTAAGTTGAGTTGAGTTGAGTTGAGTTGAGTTGAGTTGAGTTGAGTTGAGTTGAGTTGAGTTGAGTTGAGTTGAGTTGAGTTGAGTTGAGTTGAAGAACTTCAGTATATGTTTCCACAAAACTTATTGTTACAGCTAAGCATAAATTTAAAATCGATTTTTTTAAAGAAAAAAAATTTGTCTAAATTGTAAAAGAAAAATATTTTCAATATTTGACCAATTATTTTATAAAGCATACAGAATCTATTTTTAGACTATTTAATTTGATTATTTGTAAGCATGTTCACCTTGAAAAGCGAGAACGTGAGATCGAGTACATGCTTGGGTAAGTTTCTAAGTGAGAATAATTTGAAATTTTAAAATTTAATAAATTTAATAAAAAGTTCAAATTGAAACAAAAATTTGATAAAAAAGTGTTATAAGTTACTTGTATGAATCTGATTATAATTTATCATCCGCATAAAATGCGATGAGCTATATATCACCTATTGAAACATTGGCTGAAAACGATGGAAACCAGTGAACAGTTTATTATTAAATATTCTTAAGTTTTTTCTCTGTGTACACGCAACATGGCCTAGATGTCGGCGTAGAGCTAATGTAGCTTATCATTCTATCGTATTCGATACTCGCCATTGTTGCAGTACGGTCCATAGATCTTGCGATGGAATTTTCTTTCAAGGGATCCTTTGGTAAGTCTTCAAACAAAAAGTTTCACTAAAGATAGAAAAAACTTCGATGTTTAAGATCATTGTATTGTAAAAAAGCTAAACAAATAAAAATGTAATTAGTGGAAATCTCAATTTTTCATCTTCTTATTCCACACATTGCTCGATTAATTAGAGCGCCTGATCGCAAAGATTCGCAACAAATACTATAAAATCTCAAACCAAAATAAATCTAAACGATTTCTAAACGTAATTAAATATTTTAAAAAGGTGTCAACATTTTAAACTCCATTTATTTTGCAGTCATCTAAGATAAAAGGCACAACCTTTTTTATGAGCTTAAGATTTAACAACCTGCCATTGTACGACCAACAAAACATCCTTCAGATTATACCGTAGCAAACAAAGCGGCTACGACGACTTAATATTAATGAGCTGGGATGAGAATAAAATAGGACCAGAGCAAACATTGTCAACGCTGTTGCGATGGTATGGCGACAACTTATTTAAATTACAATGAAAGCAAACCTGGCGCAACAACCAACACACATAACTACATACATTTAACAGAGTATTTGTGTGTATGTATTTATGCTCAATGCTTTTATTGTAGTAATAAAAGTAGCAATAGCATTGCTGCAATGGAAAAATATAAAGAAAATGTATGTTGAAATTATATAAAAATCGGAAATCTAAAAACATGCAAACTTAAATGCATTCGACAACAACAATTCGATATACGATGCCAATGACTGGTAAAAGAAGCTGGCAAAAACAACAACAAATGCTTAAATCACTACAAACAAAACTGGCGGCTGTCATCGTAATTCAAGTAAAAATGTGCTACGATTTCTTCTAACTGCTGCTGCGACTGCTTCGGCTGCTGCTGCTCTAGTTGCAGGTAAACATATATCATGCAGGCTCATTTGAAGTTTTCGTCCTTACGATGACACTAAAAGGCGAAAAATAGATAAAAAAAAAACAAAACCATCGAGTGCAGAGCATATTTGTTATTCGCACAAGATATGAATTCGCCGCATATGAGAGGTTTTATCTTTTTCAATTTTTTTTTTTTTATTCCCTTTCATTTTGTTTTTTCCCTATCTCTATAGTTTGTCTAATAAATAATTCGTATTTTTGTGCTATGTTGTTGTTTCCGGTTTCCTGTTTCCAATGCCTCTGAAACATGGACATTTATATGAGCGCTAGAAGTCGTTTATCATGATAGATGAGGCCAACGTGAACCAAAAAGAAAAGCACCACAAAAAAAATTTGTTTGAAAATGTTTCTCAGCTGTATAGGTTTCGGCAAATGTCGCTGAATATGCGGCGAATTCGACGAACTAAACTCTGTGGGTGCTCATATGTTGCAGCATGCAAAGGGTTGGTATTGGTTGTGCTTCGTTAAATTTGGCCTTTTGTAAAATGAGCATTTTGAGCAACAGCGTACGAATCCTTCGAATTATCCTGTTTCAACGATTTGCACCTGATTTTTTTGCCAGACTCTCAGCAATAAGGTTGTAGTGCGCAGAAGCTTTTCCAATAAGTTCCAGTTTTTAGCAGCATTGAAGAAAATATCTCACTAGAGAGCAGAGTGATTACCTTTCTCTATAGGGAGAATATTCAAATGAGCTTGAAAAAAAAAACCTGTCAATGAGAATTGGGGTATTTTTTCACTCACCTGTAATTTTAATGCGAATGCTGAAAAATAAGTTATGGGTATAATGAGAGTTATTTTGAGAGTGGAGAAATTTGGGAAATTTTCAAAATTCACTTTAAAGAAGAGTAATATAAGAGTCTGAGGGGAAGTTATATGGGAAATTGTTGGCAAAATATCAAACACTTTTTTGTTTTATGCTAGTATCATGACCGCGTGAAATTATTTTTTTATTATTTTGTCTTAATTAACTATGTCTCAAGTAGGGGAAATGTTTATTTACTTGAAATTTTAAGCCTAAACAAAGTCTTGAAATAAACGTTTCCACAAAAAAATTGCTTTGCTTAATTAATGGTAAATAACTGTCTGGAAAATGTTGTAACCTTAATTATATTACAATAAAAATCCCAGCACGATAGTAATATTCGGCATACAGACTATGACTATAATGTTTTTTAATCCTTCAGGCATTAAAGAATATTCCCTTAAAAGAATAATTAAATTTCCTTAAGATAAATAGTTTTACATCACATAATTTTTTTTCTTGTCTCATTTACTTAAAGTCTAGTCTTTATAAGAGAAAATCATTTGCCTTTGCCGCTTGCACGGTACCATCAAACGCACCGTGGGAAATTAATGATTCTTCTAAAATATATGCCCGCTGTTTGAATACTGCTCTTTATCTTTCTTTTGTCCAAGCAGCCAGCCGTTGGCTCAGCCCGCATTAACATCACGAAAAGTGTGTGTTTGTGTGTGTGTGCTCGAGTGCAACACAAAACGTGGGAAATACTTTAGCTGATCATGATGAATGTCCAAATTGCACAAGTACAACTGAGCATGCCAACCATTCGGGCCCTTTTTTTTTCTTTTGTGAACCTTTGTTTATGGTTGGTTTTGCTATTGTTGTTGTTGCTGTTGATATCTTGAGGGTTGTTTGCATTATCAGCGCCATAGAGTCTTGAATTTTAATATGCGCTTTTTTGCACGCAATTAAAAACGAATTAATTTTTCATAAAAACATACTAAAGATATTTGTTGAACAGGAAACCTACATTTGTTGCATAAATTACTGTAAAATAATAAAAGTAATGCGAACAAATTTTAATTTTTCAGAGACAATAAAAATTTCCCAAAAAAGGGAAATTTACGAATTTGGCAATAAGCATCTAAAATTTTGCAATAAACATTTAATAATAAGACTTTGAAAATTATCCATATTTGTATTGTCTTTATCACAATAATTATGTGGAAATTTTAGAGTAGATGTTGAAGCTGCTGGGAAATATTAATTTTTTAAACTTAAATATCAAATGACTGTAATTTATTGCAACATCTCTGTTTTATTGTAGCTTGGGAAAAATTTCCCAAAAAGGGAAATTGCCATATTACGATTATAAATTGATCGCAATGCTGTGTTGATATATATCAAATGTTCAAAAGCATTACTAACTAAGAAAAAAACCTTTTTTTTAAGGGGAAAAGACAGAATTTTAGTAAAAATTGTTTAGTAGATGTTTAAGATGCTGGGAATTATTCATTTTTATTAACTTAAATATCAAAACACCGTAATTTATTGTAATATCTCTATTTTTTGTAGCTTAGATAAAATTTCCCAAAAAGGGAAATTTCGATATCACGTTTTTAAATTGATTGCAGTGCTGTATTCATTCATATTAAATGTTAAGAACTGTTACAAATTAAAAAATTTCAGTTTTTAATAAAAACGGAGAGAAATTAAGGTAAGGGAAACAGTTTTGGCATGCGAATAAGTTTTGCTATGAATTTATTTGAATATTTTATTTTAATTATTATATTGAAATAATGAATATTTAATTAAAAAATTACCAAATTTACCATTGAAGAAAGCAAATTTCCCTAAAGGGAAATTTTAAATTTTTGTTGGTAAATTTGTACAAATGCATTTATATTTATTACACATTCAGAAGTATATTTCGCTTTTGTTTTTTTATAAGTATCACATTAAAAAATGTTTGAATAAAACAAACCTTTTCACAAATGTATCATTCATTAATTAAAATTTCTTTAAAAAAATCTAAGCTCAAAGCTCAAATCTTTTAAGCAAACACATCTTAGGAGTTTTGAGAATAAAGCACTCTATAGAAATGCTTACAATATCTATTTATCAAAATATGTTATAGTTAGAAATAGTTTAAAGAACAGTTAAGTAAACATTAATTGATCAGCTAAAAGCCGAGCTTACATCTCATTAGAAGCCTGGAGGGAGTGATAAAAAAGTATTTAGTTATGAAATCCATTAATTATAATTTATGATTTACTTTAACCCTTTCAATCCTGACACTAAGCTACTGAGAAATTTATTTATATGACTCTAGTAATATATGGTCTAAACATAATATGAATGCATCTAGGTTTTGCATTTTTCATTTCCTTCAAAATTTTTATTATACGATATTTAAAACTAAAAGTAAAACACATCTTTTTTTGCACCAAATGACCTCACAGCATTTGAAATTTTAAAATTGAGAACTTTTTTTATTTTAGTAAAAGTATTTTAGTAATTGAAAACAAAACTTGCTGCTGCGCTTATTTTGAAAAAATACTGAATTGTTGATAATTCCGCAAAAATTTAAGAAAGGGTAATACGCACAGCAAAACAATGGGAGAAGCTAAAATAAACAATAATCAGCACAATCGATGCATGTCAATCTGTTCAATATTCGCGAAATAGAAGTGAAGATCTTGAGACTGGAACTTATTCGCATATTCGTTGTATCAGGTCTGAAAGGGTTAAGAGAAAACAAAATCATTAATTACGGCTTCTAAGTTATGCCTCTATGAAAAAGTATTAATTGTTTTTAATGTAACAGTAAAATGTTCCTCTGGCTCAATATTCTACTCTACTCAATATTCAGGCAACTAATAAACCTAAGAGTAAATATAAAAAAAAATACAGCCATCTATTGCAAACATGAGACTTGTCTTCAAAAGATGGAAAAGAAAATTTCCTAAAATTTCGAATTTGTCTTTTTGTTAAAAAAAATGTAAAAATTTAAAAAAAAACAAAAAAATATGTAACTGATGTTTTATGTACACAATACTTATATTTTATTAGTACAAAATACCTAAAATGATTTCTGTTCAGTTCGAAAACAGAATTTCTTTATAACAACACGATTCCATGTTGTAATTGAGCATTCTAAGATTTAAAACAAAAATTTCCCAAAAAGGGAAATTTTTATTTTTGCTTTATTTTGCAATTTTACCTTAATTTCCAACAAAAAACTTTATTTTATGAACTTTCTAAACAGTTCATCGAGTGTAACATGATCATCTTCAAAAAAAATCATGCTCAATCAACCATAATAATAAGAACAACAAATTCAATGCTTCAACTGTCACAATATTAAAAAAAAATAAATATATGCACTCGAATCTCAGTATTGAGTCCATTTATGTGCAGTACAAAACATTAAGTACAGAAATTAATCACAATTTAAAACACATTCACACATTTCCATAGAAAAATGTGTAAACGTGCGAGGCACGTTCAACAACAACAACAACAACAACAATAATAACAGCTACAACAGCAAAAACAATGACAACAAATGATTAGAAAAACCACTCGAGAAAAAAACCACTTGAAAATTAAATATAAACGAGTAACAGCAAAAACAGGTTTACAAACCCAAGCGAACCAAATGATGTAAAGCAATAATTAATGAATGAAGCTGAAAGGGTTCAATACAGAGCCGAGGAAGCTAACGCTGAAGTGAAAGAAGTAGAAACAAAAAAGGGCTCAAAACACATAATAAACAGCAAAGTTAAAAAAAATATATATATAATAAAGGTACGTAGAATGGACAGCAAACAAGATAGACGGACGACAAGCATTGTGTGAACCGAGAGCGGATGGAAAGAAAAGATGTTTGTAACGACGGGCTGATAGACTGACAAAAACAAGTAATTTTTTTACCCAGAAAAGGTTTGTGAAAAACGAAGTAGAAGAGTTTTTCTTATACCAACTGAGAGAAAGAGTTACGCATGCGCAGAAATAATGTACCTCTTGTTTTTACTTTTTACTCTCTGGCATCCTTACTTCGTGGCGCTACTTTGTCTTGACTCTCAAGATTCATATGTTGTTGCTCTCATGCTCTTAACCTTCGTTCAGATTCCATGGCAGACAACCCGGACTGCTGACCGGTCGTTCAATGCGTACCAAATTCGCCCGAGATCAGGCCTGGCTACAGACAGAGGCAGGTTCCTGCTCTAGCTCTTGCCGCTCACTGATTTAGTTCTCAGTTGTTATGCCCGTATAGCGAACGTGTATGTCGTAGTGCAGCGTGCCGACGGAAAAATTTTCTTGTGAACCTCTATGCTGAGGAATAGAAAAACCAGTAAAGAAGCAATAAAGAAAAAAATTAAAGTGAATTTTATGTGCGAAGAATAAAAAATTGGAAAATTCAGTGTTTTCAGGATAAAATTACGGTGTGTGTGATTTAAATTATTTTTATAAATTTTTTTAAAAAAATTATAAAACCAAAACGGACGCGTGCTAAGCAGGATAACAAAAAAACAAAATTTAAAACAGCAAATCACTGCAGCATAGCACACAGCTCGCAAAATTCAAAACATTTTTGCAGCCTTCTATTACAATCTCGACAAAGGCGTTAAGGAAATTCCTCAATAAAACAACAAAAGAATTTTTTATAATTTTTTTTTTTTTTTTATTTTATACATAAATTTCCTTCACTTTATTTGACATTCCTGTTTTAAATTTTCACACACAAAACTTCTTTTACTCTGCACTAGTTGTTGATGTGTATGTGTGTATGGACCACACCCGCGCGCCTGCACAGGTTTTAATATATTCCCTGACAGTTTTCCAGTTTCGCAGCAAAGCGCACAGATACACCAACCAAATGCTCAGCATAACCTCACAAATGAGAAACGTCAACTTCACCACTTTATGTGTCAAAAATTTCAACCCCCCCGAAAATAAGCACATAAACTGCAAACAGTATGCCAAATTTTGCGCAAAGTCTAAAGAGAATTTCCCCTTGGCAAGTAAATTCGAAAAATAGTCCCAATCAAAGGATGACAGCTGATAAGTTTGATAAAAGAAAAAAATTAAAAAGGAATCAAAAATTAAAAGAAATTATTAATATACATACATAAAGCAAGGAATAAAGTTTTAGCACACTACAGATTAAGGTTTTATGGTAAATAAATATTGAATTGAACCAAATTAAACTAAGTAGCTATTTGTAGGAGCTTTCTATAATTTTGATATATGGTTCAAACTAAGCAATAGTACTTTTAAACATCACATTTGATGAAGAAATATGTTATTTTGTGACACATTTTTTTAATTTAGAGCACTTTAATAAAATATGCCAAGGAGACTTTTTATATACGGTATCCATACAAAATGCTTAGTTTTCATTTTTGTGCTGAGAATAACTTATTCAGAGTTTTTATAGTTTTCCAAAAATTTCCCTTCTAAGGAATTTTTTTAAACATTGAAATAAAAAGAAAGATCCATTTATTTTGAAAAATCAACACAAAATATGTACTTAATTATAATAAAGTGAGTGCAAGAGATAATCAATGGGGGGGAGGGGTTCCAATTTGTCAACTAAAACACAATATTTCAAGTAAAAAACTGCCCTAAAATAGTGCTTAATTGATTTCTTTAATTTGTTAAGATTATATCAAATTTCCCAAAGAGTAAAACTCATACAAAAACTCATATAAAAACATTTTTCAAAAATAACCCATCGCGGAAAAGTTTTATTTGTATTCTGAGACAGCTTACTTAAACTTCTTGAGGGCAAAAAAGCAAATCAAAACAATTTTCAAAAATTTCCCTTTGAGGGAAATTTCCATTTTTATTCTCAAACAGCTTGCGTGAAGTCCCTGAGCACAAAAAGCACATCAAAACAGTTATGAATAAATTTCCCATCGAGGGAAATTTTCATTTTTATGCCTTAACAGCCTATTTCACCTTCTTGAAAACAAAAAAGTAAATCAAAACAATTTTCAAAAAATTTCCTTTGTTGGGAAATTTTTATTTTCACTACAAATTCAGTGGGAAAAAATTGCACATAGTAAGTGCTCGTACTTTGCAGCATAACAAAAACGGCTGGCGTAAATTTTACGCTCTCATGCAGCTAGCTGTCAATATGGCAATGTATGTATGTTGGCACGATAGGAATTTTTCTGCGGGGCAGCGAGACGTACCAAAGAAAAACGTCTGCAAAACTTCCAGTCGTGACGCTCGCTATGGCTCGTGACTTGTGAAAAATCGCAGAATAATTTTTGGCAAACACGTTGGAGCACAGCACATTGACGACAAAGCGACGGAGCGCAGTCAGTTCAGAGTGTGTGTGTGTGTGTGTGTGTATTTTTTATGTACTGTCCTGTTTGTAAAATAAAGTATAATTGTGCTGTGTTGATGAAAAAAACCATATAGAAAAAAGTAATAAATAAGTGAAAAAAAAATTAAATAAATTTTTTAAGCGCAATATAGACAGTATTTTAAATTATACAACAATTACTGTTGGGTATCTCCAGAATGGAATATTGAACCTAAATGTGCGCAAAAATCACGTGCCTTAGCTCTGGCAAAGTAAAAACAAATTTTGTGGAAAAAGGGCGTGTGTTTGTGTGCTAGTAACATACATTTTTTTGCCAAAGTCAGAGCAATGAGCTATTTTTATCCCTAAACATAATGCATGCAGTGTGTATGTGCGTGTTTTTTATTTTTTATATGAACATCATTACATTACAAGCCAAAAAATATCACCACAAAGTAGTAAAACAAGCAAAGTTTTTGGTGTGCTAATGTCAAAAAAAACCGCACACAAGCAAACACACAAAAATCATACCGTAAAGCAGCTTACAAGTAGCTAATCCAACTGCATGAAAATTTGTTCAACTAATTTGTAAAAATTGTAGCAAAAACCACGGATGTGAATTTTTACCACACAAAATTTATATGCTGTGTATGCGTGTTTTTGTTCATTTTAGTTTGTTTGTTTTTTTTTTTAATTTAATCCTTATACATATTTTGATATTGATTCCATTTGTGTTATTTACACTAAATATATTTGTTTTAATTTTGTTCTATCACTAAAATTAAACGTCAATCTAATTTAACAGCTTCCTGTTCCAGCTAATTGTGCTACTGTTCGTGTTAAACAGGTGAAAAAGTGTGTGTGTGCGTGTGTGTGTACAAGTGCTTTCGGGTTACCATCAATGCAGCGTTAATTCTGCGTCAATGTGTTGAAGGATTTCAAATTGGCTTTCAATTCTAACACAAAAGAAGTCAATATAGATTGTGTTGAAATTTGTTGTTACGTTTTTGATTGCTTCGAAGAAAATCCTGCTCACCGATTGATTGACTCAAATGTTGGATAATGTTTGTCAAACAAAGGTGAGTGCAAATTAATAAATAATGCTTAAAGTATTCATCATTTACATAAAAAAAGAACAAAGCTTAGGGTGTATTTCTGTGAATTATATGATATGTAAAGAAGTATAGCTATCATTATTTTAACTTTTTGTGGCTTTTTAAGAGAAATGTCATTCATTGTCAATTCATATAGAAAATGAGTTAAAGAAATCTGAACAGTCTGAGGTTCATCTAAACAAAAAAAAAAAAACAATTTGGAAAAACTTACTTTATGAAAATGAATGTTTTTTAAATTTAAGATAATTTTAATAAAAATATATTTTTCTTATATTCTCCATTTCTCATGCTTTCCATTTTCCAGCTTGGTACATTTTAAGAAAATAGCTGTAGCTCTGAGTTCAGTTATTTTGATTGTTCTAAATTAAATTATTTTATACAGCCGTGCTCGAAGGAAGTAGGTACCTCTTAACATGAATTGAAACAATCATATTTTTCAATTTTCGACAAAACTAAAAACCACATGGGCATTTCTTTAAAATGGTCAACCACGGCTGAAAAATTAAATGTTACTATAAATTTGTTCTAATCGCCAACAATGAGCCAAAAATATTTAAATTTTATCATATGAGAGTATTGAAAGCTGATCTTAATTTGAATGCAAAACAAAAAAGTCGCTACAAAAACAAGTTTCTCTTAAACTCAGTTTTTACCAAATTTAATGAGTTCTTCTCTTTATGTAATTCCCTGAAATGAAAAAAATTAGTATTGCATTGTAGCTTGCAATTTACTTACCAACAACAACTAAATATATAAAAATATAAAGAGAGCATTCAGAGGTCAAATAACGCTAATTTTTATACCCCAACGCGTACTGCGTAAGGGGTATATATTTACTTGGTCATTCCGTTTGTAACGCCAAGAAGGAGGCGTGGCAGGTATAGAACAATGTATATATTTTTGATCAGCATCATCTCCTGAGTCGATTTCCGTGTGTCCGTCTGTCTGTCCGTCTGTCCGTCTGTCGACACGATTACAGCCGTAATTTTAAAGCTATCGCGCTGAAATTCAAAATATAGGTTTATTTTTAAAAAAGGAGGATCAAGTTCAAGAATGGGCCGAATCGGATGAAAACCACGCCTACCTCCCATGCAAAGTGACTTTATTTTTATTAACCGAAATTTGCCATGTAAGCTTTGCTCTTCAGTCTTAATCCTGGCTATAAAATTTGAAAAAATCGCATGGAAACCACGCCTACCTCCTATACAAAGTGGCTTTATTTAAAAAGTAAAATCTCTTCAAAATCTGCTCAAATTAAAGAAATGTCTTGAAATTTTGCATATAGGCTTTGATATATAACATAGACCATCACTATGATATTTGGCAGAGTCGAATGAAAACCACGCCTACCTCCCATACAAATTGGCTTAATTGTAAACGTAAAATCTCTTCAAAATCTGCAAAAATTAAAGAAATGTTTTAAAATTTTGCACATAAGCTTTGATATTTAATATAAACCATCTGTATGATATAGGGCAAAATCGGATGAAAACCACTCCCACTTCCCATACAAAGTGGTTTTATTTTAAACGTAAAATCTCTTAAAAATCCACAAAAATTAATGAAATGTCTTGAAATTTTGCAAATTAGCTTTGATATATAATATGAATCATCCCTATGATATATGGCAAAATCGAATCAAAACCACGCCTACCTCCCATACAAAGTGACGTCATCAAAATAGGAAAACTTTCGTTAATATATAAAACTGAATATCATCGTGTATGTCGTGGCTAAAGACTTCGAATATACTTCAATATGGCCGCGGGGGGGTATTTTAGCATCGGTACCCTGCCGAAGCTCCATCCTTACTAGTTATATATGTTTTTGAACCTGTTCCAATGTCGCGTACATGTACCGAAAACATAATTTATTAATGCCGTTAGTCTATATGTAAGCGTAAGTGAATGAAAGCCGGTACCTTAAGCAAGATTATTATCGTTCTTGTTATTATGAATTTATTGATTTTTTAGAACATGTATAAAAAAATGTATAGACTCTAAAACTTTGTCGCGTACGTAATCGTAAGTAAGAAAAAACATCTAATTGAAACTTAAGGGGCTGCTCATAAATTACGTTACATGTTTTTGACCCATTTTTGATCCATCCCCCCATGTTGCCCCAAAGTCTTGAACCCCCTTTCCCCCCACGACGTAACGTCCCAGATTTAATTTTTTAAATTTTTTGGGTTTTTTTTACAATTTACCTGTTTGTTATGAAAAAGGCACAGAACACGTAATTTTTATTGTAAGTTTTATTATTACGGAAGTTGCAATGAAATTTCACGTTGTTCTATTGTGTTTGTTTAACAATTTCATTAAAATTTTGACCATGTGAACAGAGCTAAACCAAAATTAAAGCTTTTCTGACGTTAACAAGAACACCAACCAGTGGCGAAACGTTATAAAATGGATGTTCGACAATTGTGAAAATTGTTGTTTGTTTTATATTTTTTATAACACTTCCATGTTCGCTTTGAACGTAAAGTAATATAAGAGTTTTTTATTGAATAACCTTAAGGGGCTGTTTATAAATTACGTAACAATAAAATTATATTTTTAATACAATTTAAAATTTTGAAAACTGAATTCGAAAATTGTTTGTGACGTAACGCACGACCTCTCCCGCTTTCCCCGCCCCCTTTTTAAAATTTTGACATCAAATTCGATAGTAGCTACCCCGAAACCCCTCTTATAAAACGTTTCGTACGGATACAATGAAATTTTTATATTTCGGCCGCCATATTGGATCCGCCATTTTGAATTTTTCGTTTTCGACATCAAATTCTTATTTGGAGACACCAAAAGAAATTTCAGAGTTTTGGGCTGCAAAAGTGGGTAGTGAACCCATTGTGACATGTAATAATACCATTTTCGAAGCATTTTTGTTTTTATTTTGATAAAAACGTGTTGTTTTCTGATTAAGAATTTAATTTTTTACTTTTATTTCTAATAAAAAAGTGATAGCTTGAAAAATTTTTTGTATCAATATTTTTGTTATTTTTAAGGAAAAATCTGTCGAGTACGTTTTGTCGCGTACGTTTTAACACTTCGTTCAAATATAAAAAAGAAATCAATATAATTATGATTTTAACTCATTGCAATATAAAATAGCATTATTAAACTTATTTTTAACATTTTAAGAAAAATAAATTTCCTATATATTTCGCTGAGTTTTGAATATACAGGGTGGCCCAAAATTACCGAAGGGGTTTGAATTGCTTATAACTGTTTATTTAAGAAATAATTATAAAATTTGTTTTTTTTTTAATACAGTTTATAATTGGGGAATATTTTTAGTTTAGTTATGAAAAATAATATCTCGCAAGTGGTGGTCGTTTTCTGCTTCGCAAATTCGTGCTCTTTCCAACACATTTTTGATAACCTTTCGCAAAACTTCAGGTGTTATGATGTTTATTTTGTCGCGTATATTGCTTTTTAATTCCTGGATGGTTCTAGGCTTATTAATGTAGACTTTTCCTTTCAAATAACCCCAAAGGAAACAGTCTGGAGCGGTTAAATCTGGTGAACGCGGAGGCCAATTAAAATCACCTGTACGCGAAATAATTCGTTCACCAAAGGTGTCCCGTACAAGAGCCATTGTGTCCCTTGCAGTGTGCGCTGTGGCTCCATCTTGTTGAAACCATACTTGCGGATGGTTTTCCACGGCTGGCCTTAAAAAATTTTCCAACATTGTACGATATCTGACACCACTGACGAATACGGCGACCCCGTGTTCATTTTCAAAAAAATAAGGACCAATTATCCTTTCCTATGAAACACCGCACCAAACCGTACACTTAGATGGGTGTAATTCTCGCTGTTGAACTACTCTCGGATTTTCCGTAGCCCATATCCTGCAGTTTTGCTTATTAACGAACCCACTTAATTGGAAATGGGCTTCGTCGCTCATAATTAAATTATTAATAAAATTTTGATTTTCTTCGGCTTTTTGACGCAAAAAAACTGCATAATCAAGTCGTTGCTGGTAATCGGTCGGTTTCAATTCTTGGACAAGCTGAATCTTGTATGGAAACATTCGTATTGTGTGCAAAATTCTCTGCAGCGACGCTCGTAAGAGGCAAAGTTGTGTCGAACGTCTCCTGGTTGATGTTTATCCATCGTCCCGAATACTCCTCTGTACCAGTTCAATATTGTCACCGTTCGTCCTCTGCCAGCACCAGGAAGGTTCCTTACTGCCTCTTGTGGTCGAAAATTTGCAACCAGACGGTTTATTGTTGACTCTGAGGGTCCAACCCGCACATTAAAATAACGACGATATGCACGCTGAGTCAAAACAATGGATCGTTGATTTGAAAAATAAAGCTCTACAATTTGGACACGTTGTTCAATTGAGAACTGCTCCATTTTAAATTTCCCAAAATTACAAAATACTGAAAAGAAAAGAAAAAAAAATTTTATAATAAAAAAGTTATAAGCAATTCAAACCCCTTCGGTCATTTTGGGCCGCCCTGTATTTACATGCGTCTTAAAATCACTTACTTTTTTTGTCGCGTACGAATCACCATTATAAAGGCGGATATCATGAAACTCAAAGCTCGACCGTGCCTGATTTTACTCCTATATATAGTACTTCTCTAGAGCTCCACAACAACCAAAATATAAACTACATCCTTTGTTATCACTTTAATTTGTTTTGCTGTTATATGCGTACGAATGTCGCGTACGTAAGCAAAGAAATGCCCATAGATGTTTTGTTTCGAATTATTTATTAAAAAATATTAATACCTTGTATGGTTTCTGATAGCCATAGGTGCATAGAAAATATCGTGCAATGGATTTTTTTGGGTTAGCTCAAATAACCAATTTTTTCAAGGTCACTTTTTATACCTGTAGAGCCTGTAGTAAGATTCCTTAATCTTCTAAACTACGCAAAATTTTGATTAAGATCTTTCATTACTTCCCAATAATATTCGCACAGGGGGTCAAAAACCCCCTTGAATTAAAAAAAGTAGTGTATCTCAGAAACTCTGGGCAATATTATTTTCATAACTTCTAAAAAAAACATTTTCATCATCTTGTGTATAACTTCGTATAACATCAGTACACAAAATAAGCTGCTCTTCTCCTTAAATATTTCAAATTCAAAGTTATAAAAGATGTAAATATTGCCCAGTGAACCAAAACTACCGTTTTTGAATTCATTTATGAACCTTTTCGGGTAGAAACGTTCATTTTCGGCACTCATAAATGAACCCTTTTTATATCATTCGTCGGACTAAAATGCCTCTCTAAAAAGACGAACCTTATTTTGTTCGCAAATGAGTTAAAAAAAGAACCATAAATTATCCTCTTTTTTGTTCGGAAATGAGTTACGAAAAGAACCATAAAAGTTCTTTTTCGGCACTCGGAAATTAACCATTTTTGAATCAATCGCCGGACGAAAATGCCTCTCGGAAACAAACTGTTTTTTCTTCGGAAATTAGTTTAAAAATGAACCATACAAAAGTTATTTTTCGGCACTAGAAACCAAAACGAAATTGAACCCTTTTTGTATCAATCTTTGGACTGAATTGCCTCTCAAAAACAAACCTTTTTTTTTGTTCAATAATGAGTTAAAAAAAGAACCTTTTTGAATTATAAATTCTATTATTGCATTATACTATTTATAATACTATTTATAATTTATAATTTACTTATCGATATTTTGTTAAAGTAGAAATGATTATTACTAAAATTAGAGATCATATTAATCATTGGGTTAATAGGATTAATATACCTGTTCTGGAATTCACGCATTGTGTTTTTCATGATATTGATTTCAAAGGGGAAAAGGCGTGATTGTTTTCCAATTTGACAAACTTCCAAATTATATATGAAATATCAAAATAGTTAAGTTAGTAATTGGGGAATTTATTTGATTACATTTTTGCATGGAATGTTTTCGTGGTTTTCATTCTATTTGGGCTTGATTTTAATTTTTGATAGAAATGTTGAAAATTTTCATACGTGTAGCAGTACATCCATCTCGCACTGGTAAAAAAGTTCATATGACGTTTGTACGAAGGTTAACATTTTCATTTTAAGTTCCTTTATTTACCTGATTTTAGAATATAAAGAGTAACATTTTTGATTCATTTGTGAACTCATTTATGAACAAAAAATGGTTCGTTTATGAGAAATTGTCAGTAGGAAATTCAGTAGGAAGATATGATAAAAAAAATTTATTCTTTTTTGAACTCATTTCAGAGCCAAGCATGGTAGCCAAGCATGATTCATTTCCGAACTCATTTATGAACAAAAAATAGTTCATTTACAAGGAAGTCTTACCTACTGACATGATACAAAAATGATTCATTTTCGAGTCAAAATAAGTTTTTAATGAATTTCGCAAAATATGCACAATTTTTCTTTATGGGAAAAGCTTTCACGAATTTAATCATTTATAACAAGCACTTTTAAGCGACAAAATAAAAAAGAAAATATTAAAAAAAAAAAAATTCTAACCAAAAACGTTCGCAAAACTCTCACCTTACTCAAAACCTTCGCCTATGGTCAATGGGTGGAGTATTAGTAATAAATTTCAATTATAAGTGCAAAAACATAAAGAAATTGTATTCTAAGGTTATAGCATCGTTATAACTTTTGAACTGAATACTTTTTGGGACCAACCAACTCATGGCATGGTAATTTGGTGAAACCTATCCCAGTTCTCGTGGGTTCGTGATAGACAAAATGTATTTTTAGAGACATTGATATTCCTAATTTTTTAAAAACAGCAAGCATGTTGTCCACCAGCTCTGTGTAATTTTCCGAGCGATAGTTTCCGAGAAAGTTTGTAATAACCAGTTTTGTTCCAAGCAATCAGATAGTTTTAATTTAAAATTGCATCCAAAAGTTTAGGTTTTCATTAGTTTGAGTATATCAGATCAATATCAATAATGACATTTCATTTAATACTTCTTTGTACTGTTTACTTGTTTTTTTTTTTTTAATTTGGCTTCGCTGAGTTTTAGATATTTTTGTAAACACTGAAAAAAACGAGTGAAAGTTAAGTTTTTAACGATCCCTAGTTTTATATGTAAAGGAGACATCAAAATTGTATCCATTTTTACAAGAGGCAAATGAATACCATTGAAGTTTGTTTCGAAATCTCTACTTTCTGGTAGCCAATCATGCTTTTCGTATTCATTACCCTTGAACAGAGTGTCCCAAAGACAAAGACAGCACATTTTAATGTACACTTAATTCTTGCGTTAAAGTTATACACTGTAACTCTAATGTATATGTTATTAATGCATGTGTTCCTCCTAAGAGTAGTGTAGAGGTCTATGCAAGCCTTGCGGAGTGCATAGATTACATAATTGATTTACTTGACGTTAATGACGACATTTTATTATTGGGCGATTTTAATCTACCTGATTTAAAATGGCATTCTTCTGATGATGATACGTACTATTGTGCATCTAATTCGAAGACCCGCCAAGAACATATATTTGTTGATAATATATGTTCAGACTTACAACAAGTGAGTTGTATTTATAATAGTCTTGAAAGACTTCTTGACCTGGTCTTAACTACAGACAGTAACAATGTTGTTGTTAAGAGGGCCTTTCATGCTCTAACTACTGTTGATGAATATCATCCACCATTGAGTATTTGGTACAAATCCGACAGAGCAAATATAGTAAATTCTAATTCAGCAGATAAGCTTTATGATTTCAATTTTAAAAATGCTGACTTTTTGAAGTTGAATCAGTTGCTTCATGGTAAACTTAATGCAATTTTAGAATATATAAATGTAAATTGCCTTGATGACTCCATACATTTTTTTTATATGGAACTCTTTGCTGTGTTTTCTCAATCAGTACCTTATAGTCTCAAATTTGCGAGGAATTCTGCGTACCCGTGGTACACAAAGGATTTAAAGACTCTTCGCAACAACAGGAATAGGGCATGGAAGAATACGTCTGTAGCTTAGGCTCAAACGACCTAGAAACTTACAAACGTTTGTTTCTGGAATTTGAAAATCGCTCAGCTACATTATATCACGAATATTTAGATAATGTTAAGCTGAGAGTATTGACAGATCCAAAGAAATTTTGGGGATTCGTAAACACAAAGAAGAAATCTGATGGATTTCCTTCTTCATTTAGAACTCCTGAGGGATTTACTGACAATCCCGTCAAAATTTGTGGCCTATTCGCCAATCTTTTTAAAGAATCATTCTGTTCAGATTCTTTTACTCCTGATGGAGTGTACTTTGAATATATGAATTCCGAACCCAGAGTATCTTTGGAACATATATCCTTCACTCCAGAGGATATTTTAATGTATATTAGATCGATCGATGAGGAGTTTGGTGCTGGACCTGACGGTGTTCCTGCCGCAGTGTTAACACAATGCGGTTCCGTTTTGAGTCAACCACTTTCTTTATTATTCAATAAATCTATTAACGAAAGTTATTTTCCACTTTTTTGGAAAAAATCATTTATAAGTCCTATTTTTTAAACGGGTTGCAGGAACGATGTCAGTAACTATAGGCCTATCGCTAAGCTCTCATCGATTCCAAAACTTTTTGAGCGGATGGTGTATGATCGGGTGAAAATTCACTGTGGGGAAGTCATAACAACTCGTCAGCATGGTTTTGTGAATGGCAGATCCACTGTGTCTAATCTTCTCGATTTTACAACATTCTGCTTAAATTCTATTGATTCTAGTAACCAGGTCGATTGTGTTTACACTGACTTTAGTAAGGCATTTGATAAGCTACCACACAATCTAATCTTATTTAAACTTGAGTTAATGGGATTTCCACAATATTTTGTGAACTGGATTAAATCGTATTTGGTAGAGCGATCTTATCAAATACGTTTCCGAGGCGCATTGTCTTCTGAATTTATTGCTGGATCAGGTGTTCCTCAGGGTAGTCACCTTGGTCCTCTTCTGTTTATTTTAGCTATCAATGATGTAACTCATGTCATTGAACACTCTCATCTGCTTATTTATGCCGATGATATGAAAATATACAGAACGATTAATTCTAGAGATAATTCAGATCTACTCCAGTCTGATCTAAAATCCTTTGAAGTTTGGTGTTCTAAAAATAATATGTTTTTAAATTCAGATAAATGCCAAACTATGACCTTTTCGCGAAAAAGGAATAATTTTATATTTGATTATAAGATTAAAGATACTGCCTTGAGTCGTGTAGACACCGTCAAAGACCTAGGTATATGCATGGATTCTAAGCTGTCGTTTAACATTCATATTGATAATATTTGTAAAAAAGCATCTTCAATGCTTGGCTTTGTAAAACGCTGGGCCAAAGAATTTAATAGCATGATTACAACTACAACGTTGTATTATGCAATCGTGCGTCCTCACTTAGAGTATGCAAGTCAAGTTTGGTCCCCAAGTTACAATGTGCATGTTGATCGAATAGAAAGAATCCAAAAATGTTTTGTTCAGTTTGCTCTAAGGGGCTTAAGTGGAACTGACATATTAGACCTTCCTCCTTATGAGGATCGTTTAAAACTATTAAAAATGCAGTCTTTAGGTGATCGAAGGAAATCGGCAGATATCGTATATTTACACCAGCTCATAACAGGTGTATTCGATTCTCCAGAACTTCTTTCTCACATAAATTTTAACACTAACCGTAGAAGCAGTAGAAACGCTAACAACTTAATTTATTTGCCATTTAGTAGAACAAATTATATGGCTACTGCTCCTTTAAGTCGCATGAGTTCCTTTGTTAACAATTGTAGCGTTTTTGATGTTAATTTGTCAAAAGGTCAACTCAAAAGTAGATTCAAATTAGTTGTGTAATTAGATCTATATATACGCATGGTTAGTTGTTACGTCTTGTGTTGTCCCTGAGCCCAACCCATTTATTGGGTGAAAAAAATAATGAAAAATGGTTGAGGCAAGGAGAGGCAGAATATATTAAATTTGTTTTTTAATAACTAAATCCCATAATTACTTAATTACCTAATTACTTAATTACCCAAATGAATTACAATGGAAATAATGTCACGTAACGCCATGTCACGTAACGTTTCATACTAAGCCGAATAAAAAAAAAAAAACGAGAAATGGTTTTTAAATTTCATTACTTTGAAAATAAACTTATACTATTTCAAATCCTTCTGAAAAGAGTTTTATACAAAAACTCTTGCCAATTTACAGAATTTTACTAATTTTGTGATCCAAGTCAAAAACCACCTCTATTTTTTGTCACGTAACGTATCATTTCTGATGGATTCTATCTAAGAGTGTACCGGCGCTTGTAGCTTTGCGTTATTTCTTACTTAAATGATTATTTTTTTTTACATCCTAGCCTCCCTTTGATTGACTTCCGGCCAACTGGCCCTCTACATGTCGACGGTCAGTGCTTACCATTTTTCACCAACGATCTACCGAAATTTTCTTGATATGTTTTTGTTAATAATAATGGCGTTTTAACAAGTTCGAATAGCGTGACTAGAAACGAAGGTAACACGGCGTGGTAAAATTTTATCGTCGGTCTTTCTAAATCCAGCACCGAACGAGACAGTCCACGTTTTCCGAAATAATTGTTTCCTAAATTAAAGTTAAAGTTTTCTTTAAATATTATATAATTTAAAACATTAACTATAATAATTAAAAACTAAACCTCAAATTGCATGATACAGAATTTGAAACTCATAAAATTGCAATTTATTCTATTGAGAACTAAAATCAATCTTTAATGAATATTATTTTACATGAGCAATGTTATTTTATTTTAAATAAACGCATTAATTAAATAACCTCCTTATTAAAAAAAATCAGCTTCTTTTCGAAAAACTAAATTTTAATATCGCATTAAAATGTCAATTATTAATTGACAAACTGCAATCAAACGCATCTGAAAGATGAATTGCTATGTTTTTGGCTCAGAATAAATTCACCACAATTATTGGAGAACTACATCTCATTTGGTGCCATTTTCTCACGAGGATTGGCACCAAATTTATGCTCACCTCTGCATTAAATTGCAATTCCAT
Organism: Coremacera marginata; assembly: GCA_914767935.1. Classification (NCBI taxonomy): domain Eukaryota; kingdom Metazoa; phylum Arthropoda; class Insecta; order Diptera; family Sciomyzidae; genus Coremacera; species Coremacera marginata. The sequence goes on along the minus strand of OU612045.1, from coordinate 16,923,393 downwards.
CTCTTCACCTGATTTTCTCACCAATCGACCAGCTCAAGCATAGAACATCGTGGGATTAGTTCAAAAGATCAGGCAAAGCGGACGGACGTGTCGCGAACCGAAAGCCTAAAATTTAAAATCGCGCGATTAATTAAAATGAAAAAACCTTAAGTGAAGAAAAAGATTAAATTGGGTTAAACTCAAGTAAAGTTTTAATTTAAAATCTTAAAAGTAGGAAAAACCAATTGAAAATGTTAAATTTTAGTTTTAAATTGGAAAAAAAAAAAAAAATTATAGTTAATCCAAAAATTGTGCTAAATAAGTGGAAAAAGTAAAAACAAAAATGCCATAAAGTAAAGTTAATAAATAATAGAAATATTAAATCATATTCATACGAAACACACAAAAAAAAACATATACATAAAAGCAAGTGGAAAAAAAACCTAACCTAAAAAATTAATATAAAAAGAAATAACATGCTTTTTGTTCTCCTCTCTAGTTTTATTTATTAAGTTTGCATTATGGCATGAACTGTAACTAAGAGGGGGAGAAAAAAAAAAAAAAGAAAAAAGAAAAAAAAGCATGTAATGGTAAAACTTAATTTAAAACAACAACTTAATTTGCTTAACAATATTTATAGCAGGTACACTCTTACTATGAAAGTACTTTCATCGTGGGAGCACCAACACCATACAATGTAAGTCTCTTTCACTTTAATATGTTTCTCTTTTTTTTTCGTCTCTCATGGATGTTCGTTAGTTTTTGTTTATAATATTTACATTTATATTTGCGATATGGCAATGCCACTTAACGACTCTTACTTTGCATGGAAATAAATTCTTTTTTTATTTAACCATAGTTCATTGAACTTTCATGTTCCATTTTTAATTTAGTTCCCTAACAAACAAACAAATTTTTAGTATACTTTGCTTAATTGGAATAGACATATTTTTTTTTATATAAAATATGAAATCAAGTAAATAATAACTTAAGAATATTTTTTTTTATTTTTAATTTAAAATACCATATTCAATACTATATAATACTAAGTAAAACCAAAGGTGGAAAAAAATGTATTATTATACTAAAACTATTTTTTTTTAAATTAAAACATGTTCTTAGCTTTTATAATACTTGTAAGCGATTCTTGAAATGATGGTCACGAAACCTTGTGGATCATATTTTAAACGCTTTTTGTGAATAAATTTATAAAAATGATGGATTTATAAAATCTTGTGGTTGATTTCTGGCATCAGTTCGTTTGGGTGTGAACATTTTAAAGGGATCAGTGTATTTCATTTGGTCATGAACGCTGATCATGGAGGGGAGGGCAAAGGTGAATCAAAGTCATCATCGATCACCACAAAAAAAAAAAAAAACAAAAAGCCATTTCTTTGTGGTAGTATTTTAGTGTCTATGCAGCTATACCCTCTTCTTTCTTTTTTTAATATCTCTTCGATTCTTTTTTTTTCTTTTCTCTCTAAATATGCACGCAAATTTTAAATAATTTGTAAGTAGCAACAATTTGTGAGTTGCGATTTGAACTCCACCCCGATTGCCGACGAGCCAGAGCCGGAAGTTCCAGCGTGCAACCGCAGTTCGCTCACAGAAAAAAAAATAAAACAAAATCCTCTAACATCAAAACGTTACATGCTACAATATAATTATTTTTGGCGCCCAACGTGGGGCCCACGCATTAAAGTTAATTTTTTTTATCTTACCACCATTTATTTTTCGGAATTTTGATATTTCTATCAAACAAAAAAAAAAAAAAAAAAAAATTTTTTTGTATTTTGTGTGGCTCCTTATATCTCCAAATTCTTTTATATCTTTTCTTCTCTAATATACTGTCCTTAATTTTCCTTTTTGCTTCTTTTTCTAGTTTATTTTGTATGTTTTTTTTATTTGTGTTACTTTAAAGTGCTATGGAAGTTTAGATAAAACTTTGTTCTAACCATAGACAAATAACACTCATACGCCTCGTATTCTTATGAATTTTGATTTCTTGAACATATGTTGATTGGAAATGCAAATTTCGTGGATAGTTAAGCTACGATTTGACCGCAGTATATGTGCTTGAAAAAGACTTTCTTCTACTTTTCTACTGATTAGCTTGGAACAATAAATAAAAAAAGAATAAACACATTTGATATTTATCCAGCAAATCAAATCTGATCTTCTTTCTGTCCATAAATTTTATTGTATATTGTTTATTACTAAAATGTGTTACTTAGTTATGGCTAAATTGATTCACATCCAATACGACTGATCAGGCCAAGAAATCAAACAACGAATTGTTCTCGAATTTTAAACAACCAAAACTATTATTTTACTACCGTATTCGAAAAAAAAAAAAAAAAAAAAAAAAAACTTTTTTTTCGAATTGTCTTACTCCGATTTGCTTTAAAAAAAAAAAAAAAAAAAAAAAAAAATTTTAAAATTTCTCTGGCAGACAAATTTTTTTTTGTTTTTCTCTGAACTTTATTCATTGTGATAATGCCTTTGCATCACAGTAACGAAGATTTGTCTTCTGGTGAAGCAAGTAATTCTTCATTAATGTGCAGCATTTGCAGCAACCCTATCAGCACTATTTATTTAATAAAACTGTCTTGTGGCCATGGTTTCCATAAAACATGTATTACTAAATATTTACTGACAAAAACATCCTGTCCAGTATGTGGTACAAAATGTGTTTCACACGATCGTCAGGCTATACAAGATTCCCCACAAATTAAAACTCCTGCTAAATCGGAGGGGCCAAACACAAGATCAAATGCAAAAAAGCAACATTTGACTTCCTCTGACCCTAGTACAACTCAATCATTACCAACATTTTCAACGGCTCCCATTGTGTCTATATCTAGTCCAACTTCGGTTGAACAAGCATCGAGAATAAGAAATTTGGTCACTGCCGCCGTTGGTGCACAACAAGCGGAAATGTTGAATAAGCTTAGTCAGCAACTAAGCCAACTTGTTGAGACCACTATTGAGTCAGGTTTCAGACGCCTAAATATTCCTCAAGTTAACGCGTCTAATTCGGTTACCGCTCCAACATCACAACAAAGACCTACCCTGCCAGCTGTAGAACATCAAACTCTCGAACAGCTTCTGGGTTTACCGTCAACTGGTAGTGCAAATCAGAATCATTTTAATGACGCAACTTTTGCAGCGACTTCACCAAATCCTAGTGGTAACTCCACATCGCCTTCAACAGTTAGGCCTGAAAAGGTCGGTCACATTATCCTTAATTGGAAAGTTAAATTTACCGGTGGTTTAGACGGATTGTCTGTGGAAAACTTTATATACCGCATAGAAGCTTTGACAAATCAAACATTAGGCGGAAATTTTGAACTGCTTTGTCAACATGTAAGTCCATTGTTTGACTCTAAAGCATCTGACTGGTTTTGGCGTTACCACAAATCGGTCCGAGAAATCCGCTGGAATGACCTTTGTATTGCTTTAAGACGACAATACAAAGATTCCAGAACTGATGTTGACTATCGCGAGATGATCCGTGATCGGAAACAGAAAATCGGTGAAAGTTTCGATTCATTTTATGAAAATATCCTAGAACTGACTGATAGGTTAGACCAACAATTGCCTGAGAATTCTCTTGTTGAAATACTAAGACGTAATCTTCTTCCCGAGATTCAGCATGAAATACTAAATTTGCAGATATACTCTGTCTCACACTTGCGCGATGTTTGCAGAAAACGCGAGTTTTTTTTGCAAGATATGCGTCGTAGCCAAAATGTGTCTAAACCATTTTCACACAGAAAACACGTATCTGAACTTGATCAAGAATGTGCCAGATACATCGGTTGTAATGAGACCGGTGATGATGATGATTGCGAAGAATCAGTTTCAGCCATATCACTGGTATGTTGGAACTGTGGGAAAAGCGGTCATCGTTATCAAGATTGTTTGGGCGAAAGAAAAGTCTTTTGTTATGGTTGTGGTATGCCCAACACATACAAGCCATCTTGTAAAAAATGTACTAGTTCAAAAAACTTCCATTCGAGTGCGCTGAAAAGTGCACACAGACAGATTCCAATGCAGACTCAATCAACCAGCACGGAAACCGAGTAGCGCAAGTTCCTCACTTCACTAATTATCAAAAACTATCAGACACAAATATTAAATCTAATAATTCAACATTTATTTCAAAACCTATTAACCCATTAAAGCCTTTTCATATACGATTACGTGAATATAATGCTGCTCGCGAAAGAATTTTTAATAATTTTTCTTCTCCAAAACTAACAAGATCCAGCTTGCGTATGCGCTCCTTTTGGAAAAGAGTTAACTGCAACAGGAAATTGTTGGTATGTTCAGTACTTGATAATCCACACGATATTCGACCGTATGCCGAAGTGTCTTTGTTTGGCAAACAGGTAATTGGATTGCTAGATACGGGTGCATCTATTTCTTGCATTGGCGGTCAATCTGCAATTGCTTTCGTAAGCTCAGAAAAGCCCTTTAACAAATTCAAATCTTTTGTCAAGACAGCTGATGGCAAATCACAAAGTGTCATTGGTTGTGTTGAGACAGACATAACTTTTCGAGGTATTTCCAAGCAAATAAAAATATTTATTATACCCAGTCTTTCTCAAAATCTTTATCTTGGAATTGACTTTTGGAAATCCTTTGATTTGCTCCCAACTGCTCTTGTGAGTGAAATAAACTCTCAAGATGAATTTAATGATTCAAACAAATATGCTTTGACAGAATTGCAACAAAATCAACTCCAAACCACAATTCAGACATTTCCGTCATATGAAAAGGAAGGTCTTGGTAAAACACAAGTTTTATCCCATGTAATCAATGTAGGTGATGCCACACCGATAAAACAGCGGCATTTTCCTGTTTCTCCAGCTATCGAAAACCTTATCTACGCGGAAATTGAAAGAATGTTACAGTTAGGAGTGATTGAAGAATCTGACAGCGCTTGGTCTTCACCTATTGTTCTAGTTAGAAAGCCAGGTAAGGTCCGTCTGTGCCTTGATAGTCGCAAGGTTAACGCGGTGACTGTCAAGGACGCCTATCCGTTGCCTAATATTGACGGTATTTTAAGTAGACTTCCTAAAGCCGAGTTCATAACTAGCTTGGACTTAAAAGATGCGTTTTGGCAAATACCGCTTGATGTTGCATCGAGAGACAAGACAGCCTTTACTGTGCCAGGGCGTCCTTTATATCACTATAAAGTGATGCCATTTGGACTTTGCAATGCACCACAAACAATGTCGCGTCTGATGGATAAGATTATTCCAGCACATTTACGGAATGAGGTTTTTATATATCTAGATGATCTTTTGATTATCTCAGACTGCTTTGAGAAACACTTAGCAGTGCTTCGAGAAGTCGCGCAGCAATTACGCTCGTCAGGTTTGACTATAAACATCAAGAAGAGCAAGTTCTGTTTAAAAGAGTCAAATACTTAGGTCATATAGTGGGTAATGGTATCATTCGTACAGATCCAGAGAAAGTTTCCGCTATTAGCGACTTTCCGACTCCGCGATCTGTGAAACAACTTAGGCGATTTTTAGGTATGTCCGGTTGGTACCGAAAGTTTATCATGAACTACGCTTCGGTTACCTCGCCTCTAACAGATTTGCTAAAAAGTAGTAGAAAATTCGTTTGGAATAATGAAGCACAGAAAGCTTTTGAAGAGTTGAAAAACATCTTGTCTACCGCTCCGGTTCTCCACAGTGCTAACTTTTCACAGCCGTTTTACATACACTGTGATGCAAGCAAAACCGGGATAGGAAGCGTATTGGTACAAATAAATGCGGAGGGTGAAGAGTTTCCTATTGCATTTATGTCTAAGAAACTCAATCAAGCCCAACGTAATTATTCCGTTACCGAACAGGAGTGCTTAGCTGCAATGTTAAGTATTAAAAAGTTTCGAGCTTATGTGGAAGGACATGAGTTCACTGTGATTACTGATCACGCGTCATTAAAGTGGCTCATGTCCCAAACGGATCTCAATTCACGGTTGGCAAGATGGGCCTTAAAGCTTCAAGGCTTTAATTTTAAAATCCAGCACAGGCGAGGTGCGCAGAACGTGGTTCCGGATGCACTTTCAAGAATACATACAGACGACCTATCTGCTCTGGATTCTGGGGTTTTCTTGGACCTTAGTTCGAAACATTTTCAATCAGACGAATATAGAGTATTAGCAAAGAAAGTAGAAGAGAATCGTGGCAAAACTCCAGACCTGAAAGTAGTTGACAACTTTATTTACAGACGGACAGAACATATGAACGGTGAACAGCTGCACGACGATCTTGCTTGGAAGCTATGGGTTCCAAAGGAGATGATTCAGGAGGTTCTGGTAAAGGCACATGATAATCATTTGTCCGCACACGGTGGTATCAACAAAACTGTTGAGCGAATCCGTCGCTACTATTTTTGGCCAGGTTTAGTAACCGATGAAAAAAATTATATTAATGCATGTGAAGTGTGCAAGTGTACAAAACATCCGAATCATATCCTACGGCCACCTATGGGTAAAACGTCAGATACTAAGAGACTGTTTCAAAAACTATATATAGATTTTTTAGGCCCGTATCCGCGATCCCGTTCTGGAAATGTTGGAATTTTCATAGCGTTGGATCACTTTTCGAAATACCCTTTCTTAAAACCAATAAAGCAGTTTACGGCAAAAGTCGTCATAAAATATCTTGAAGAGGAAATATTTCATGCCTTTGGCGTACCTGAAATAATTGTTTCAGACAATGGTTCGCAATTCAAATCGAAACAATTTAAAGAATTGACCCAAAAGTATGGAATAAATCATGTTTTCACAGCAGTACACGCCCCGCAAGCAAATGCTTCCGAACGGGTTAACAGATCTGTTATATCTGCTATAAAAGCTTACGTTAGTCCTGATCAAAAGAATTGGGATGAAAATCTTAGCAGCATTTGTTGTGCATTGCGTTCTGCTGTGCACTCATCCACCGGCACATCCCCATATTTTATGACCTTTGGTCAACATATGATTACAAATGGGAAAACTTATTCATTACTTCGGAATCTTCAAGCCTTAGAAGACAGGACCATTCAATTTAATCGAAACGACACCTTTGAAATCATTCGAAACCAAGCCATTAACAACATGAAGAAGCAACAAGAGCGCAATGAGCGTTCATACAATTTAAGAGCTCGAATTGTATCTTATGCAGTTGGTCAAGAAGTTTACAGGCGAAGTTTCCACCAGAGTAATTTTGAGAAGGGATTCAATGCTAAGCTAGCACCAACTTTTCTCAAAGCGAGAGTCAGAAAAAAGCTAGGTTTATGTTATTACGAACTTGAAGACCTAAGTGGTCGTGTTGTTGGAATTTTTCATGCTAAGGATATCCGGCAGTAGTCTTGGCGCTATTTTGAGCTACAAGCGGGATCATCCTTTGTTCTTAATCACCAAAGTCTGATGTTGGCGGGGGGGAACTGTACCGGCGCTTGTAGCTTTGCGTTATTTCTTACTTAAATGATTATTTTTTTTTACATCCTAGCCTCCCTTTGATTGACTTCCGGCCAACTGGCCCTCTACATGTCGACGGTCAGTGCTTACCATTTTTCACCAACGATCTACCGAAATTTTCTTGATATGTTTTTGTTAATAATAATGGCGTTTTAACAAGTTCGAATAGCGTGACTAGAAACGAAGGTAACACGGCGTGGTTAAATTTTATCGTCGGTCTTTCTAAATCCAGCACCGAACGAGACAGTCCACGTTTTCCTAAATAATTGTTTCCTAAATTAAAGTTAAAGTTTTCTTTAAATATTATATAATTTAAAACATTAACTATAATAATTAAAAACTAAACCTCAAATTGCATGATACAGAATTTGAAACTCATAAAATTGCAATTTATTCTATTGAGAACTAAAATCAATCTTTAATGAATATTATTTTACATGAGCAATGTTATTTTATTTTAAATAAACGCATTAATTAAATAACCTCCTTATTAAAAAAAATCAGCTTCTTATCGAAAAACTAAATTTTAATATCGCATTAAAATGTCAATTATTAATTGACAAACTGCAATCAAACGCATCTGAAAGATGAATTGCTATGTTTTTGGCTCAGAATAAATTCACCACAATTATTGGAGAACTACATCTCATTTGGTGCCATTTTCTCACGAGGATTGGCACCAAATTTATGCTCACCTCTGCATTAAATTGCAATTCCATCTCTTCACCTGATTTTCTCACCAATCGACCAGCTCAAGCATAGAACATCGTGGGATTAGTTCAAAAGATCAGGCAAAGCGGACGGACGTGTCGCGAACCGAAAGCCTAAAATTTAAAATCGCGCGATTAATTAAAATGAAAAAACCTTAAGTGAAGAAAAAGATTAAATTGGGTTAAACTCAAGTAAAGTTTTAATTTAAAATCTTAAAAGTAGGAAAAACCAATTGAAAATGTTAAATTTTAGTTTTAAATTGGAAAAAAAAAAAAAAATTATAGTTAATCCAAAAATTGTGCTAAATAAGTGGAAAAAGTAAAAACAAAAATGCCATAAAGTAAAGTTAATAAATAATAGAAATATTAAATCATATTCATACGAAACACACAAAAAAAAACATATACATAAAAGCAAGTGGAAAAAAAACCTAACCTAAAAAATTAATATAAAAAGAAATAACATGCTTTTTGTTCTCCTCTCTAGTTTTATTTATTAAGTTTGCATTATGGCATGAACTGTAACTAAGAGGGGGAGAAAAAAAAAAAAAAGAAAAAAGAAAAAAAAGCATGTAATGGTAAAACTTAATTTAAAACAACAACTTAATTTGCTTAACAATATTTATAGCAGGTACACTCTTACTATGAAAGTACTTTCATCGTGGGAGCACCAACACCATACAATGTAAGTCTCTTTCACTTTAATATGTTTCTCTTTTTTTTTCGTCTCTCATGGATGTTCGTTAGTTTTTGTTTATAATATTTACATTTATATTTGCGATATGGCAATGCCACTTAACGACTCTTACTTTGCATGGAAATAAATTCTTTTTTTATTTAACCATAGTTCATTGAACTTTCATGTTCCATTTTTAATTTAGTTCCCTAACAAACAAACAAATTTTTAGTATACTTTGCTTAATTGGAATAGACATATTTTTTTTTATATAAAATATGAAATCAAGTAAATAATAACTTAAGAATATTTTTTTTTATTTTTAATTTAAAATACCATATTCAATACTATATAATACTAAGTAAAACCAAAGGTGGAAAAAAATGTATTATTATACTAAAACTATTTTTTTTTAAATTAAAACATGTTCTTAGCTTTTATAATACTTGTAAGCGATTCTTGAAATGATGGTCACGAAACCTTGTGGATCATATTTTAAACGCTTTTTGTGAATAAATTTATAAAAATGATGGATTTATAAAATCTTGTGGTTGATTTCTGGCATCAGTTCGTTTGGGTGTGAACATTTTAAAGGGATCAGTGTATTTCATTTGGTCATGAACGCTGATCATGGAGGGGAGGGCAAAGGTGAATCAAAGTCATCATCGATCACCACAAAAAAAAAAAAAAACAAAAAGCCATTTCTTTGTGGTAGTATTTTAGTGTCTATGCAGCTATACCCTCTTCTTTCTTTTTTTAATATCTCTTCGATTCTTTTTTTTTCTTTTCTCTCTAAATATGCACGCAAATTTTAAATAATTTGTAAGTAGCAACAATTTGTGAGTTGCGATTTGAACTCCACCCCGATTGCCGACGAGCCAGAGCCGGAAGTTCCAGCGTGCAACCGCAGTTCGCTCACAGAAAAAAAAATAAAACAAAATCCTCTAACATCAAAACGTTACATGCTACAAGAGCCGAACTTTTGACAACTCATAGTTTTTACGCCTTGTATAGTGTGCTTAGTAAGCTATTGAAAAATGAAAATAAGGAACTTGTATGTTAAATTTTTCATTCTTATTTCACTCATTAACGTAGTACGATCATCACGTGCGGCACCACGGAAATGCACATATTTTAAAATTTAACTTATGTTCAAGTTTTGCCGCATGAAATTTTGTAAAAAGATTACCTTCCTTATTTTTTTTTTTTTTTTTTGTCTAAACCAACGCTCAGGGGATGCCCCCTTTAAATGCGAAAGCATTGCGTTAATTCGGAAGACGGGTGATAGTTAGTTGGAGGGTGGAAAGATGGAGTAGTGACGGTGAAGATTTGCTTTAAACTGACACAGATCAAAACTGCCGGGGAACACGCTCACAGGGAGATTATTCCACAATCTTACCGTGCGACCAAAAAACGAATTATCTCGGTAATGCGTGGTTCTATTGGGCACCGATGCAATGGTAAAGGGATGGGCTTGGAAAGCTGCCCGAGTAGACCTAGGAAATACACGAACTGGTGGCGTCAGGCCATGTACCTCCCTTGAACATTGCCCATGGTAGAACCTATACAAAAGACTTAGGCAACCAACATTACGCCGATGCCCAAGAGAACTCAGGGGAGATAAAATATTTTCGTATCCTATCATATATATCGCACGTCTTTGAATTCGGTCCAGAAGCTCCAAATAAGATCTAGAAGCTCCTGCCCAAATGTGCGAATTGTACTCCATTTTAGGCCTTATATAATTATTGTTTATTTTATTGCAGTATATCTTATAAGCAGGTAACTATGATATAATTATGAAGATCAAATCAAAGTACTGACTCATGGAGTGAAAAGTTTCTTTTGGAGGAAGATTTCTATGACAATTCTTGATAGAAGGGTAGGTTTTTCTGTATTATGATGTTGTGCGGTGGCGGCCGTGGCGTAGTGGGCAGAGTGTGTGACTCTTACGCCAGAGAACCCAGGTTCGAATCCTCCATCTGACACAGAAAATTTTTTCAATTGAATTAATTTTTCTGTTCGGCCGTCACCTCTCTGCAGACAATGGCAAACTCAGAGAGTAAAAAAACTGCCATGAAAAGCTTCTTGAGAACGTAAGCCGTTCGGAGTCGGCGTAAAACATATGTAGGCCCAGTTCTCGATCATTTGTGTGCAAACATTTCCCATCACACACAACACAATTGATCAAAAGAAGCTCGGTCAAAGTCCTTTCAATGGCCATTTCGTTTTTTTTTTTTTTATGATGTGCGAAGTTATAGATAGGAAGATGAGAATTTTGTTTGTACTAGAAGTAATAAAAATTCTATCGCCCAGAGTTTTCGAGACATACTACATTTTTTAATTTAAGGAGGATTTTGACACCCTGTGCGAATATGAGGGGACAATTGTGTTTCCTTATTTGAGAGGATATTAAATTTGAAGGTTGTAAATAAAAATTTCTTAGCTTAGTAGTTAAAGGAAATTAACTACGGTCTCATAGTATAAAATGTGACCTTGAAAAAATCGGTTATTTGAGCTAACCCAGAAAAATCCCACGGACGTTATGTTTTATGGATCAATGACTATCAGAAACCATTGGAGTTTTTGGAGTTATATTTTATTGTCGCACAGTGTTATTATTATTTTTTATATTAGTCTTATTATTTTGTATGAGAAAATAGCTTATTATAGCATAAAACTCAGTTTAGCGATCAGGTTAATATTTTTTTTTTCTTCTTTTTATCACCGGATGTAGTTTAACTATCTGAGGCAAACAGTTAACATTTGGCTACTAGTGAGTTTATCGCTTAATTTAATTCTTAAGTTAAATTCTATCGTTTAAATTAAGATTTTTTTTTAAACATTTTTAACACTATTCAAAACTTTTTTATTACATATCTAAAATTCTGTGCCCAGTAACAATAATATTCACTTAATTGGATTTAAATCTGAACTAAGTTCTCTATGTAGCTGTTAGCTAAAGTTATGGCACGAAAAACAAAAAAGCTTTCATAGAACTTATAAGGCGATTGAAAACTATTAAGCAAGTTTCTCAAGGCAATCAGACATATCGCTTAATTTTGTATCATGAAAAAGCATACCAAAGATAAGCAAGACACGAGCAGCAATACTGTGATATTTTAATTGCATGATTCTATTGCTTCTTTTGACTTGCTTGTCGTGAAATGCATGAAACTGTGCCATCGCAATAGCACCGAATTTATTTCGATATTAATTCAAATATGTAAACATTCAGGCAGATTTTTCAAATCTGAAAACGAAGTTGATTCTTAAAAACATTCTATCAAATTGTGCGGATTAAGGACTTTTTTCAAATTTAGTCAATATTTCAACATTTCTAAAATAGTTATGTGGAAGTCTATACAAAATAAAAATTTATAACACGTTTTATACACTGCATATATCCCGTCTGTATCCTACAACCAACCTTTATGGTCAGTAGATAAACAAAAAATATCAGTCTTCGTAAAAATTTCTCGGAAAAACTTCCTTTTACCTAGTAAAGTAAAATAATATATTTGTAAATTAATTACGACCTTCTTTCATAAGTTTTAAGTTATGTGTTTATATAACTCCAATAATTTTTCAATTATTAAAGGTTATATTTTATCGAGCTCAAGGTCAATGTTGCTTTCCGAAGAAAACAACTGAAGGAAAAACAACTAACAACAACAATAAATACACACAATAAATTAAAAATCTAAGTTTTCAAAAAGAAACAAATCTCTTCATGTCGTCATAGTTTAATATCAGCTAACTGCTGAAGCTAAGATCGACTGTGAAATAGAAGAGCAACAACAACTAGCACAACAAAATCTTTGAGTATTTAGAAAAGCTTTGATCTATCTTCGAATAATAGAACTTACTTTCCCTGAAAGTATGCTTCACAAATTAGAAGAACTTTCAGCTGCTTTCATATCATTTGTATTCTCGTAAATGCAATTCAGGGTAATTTACTAATTGCATTCGTGAAACAAGTAGAAAATTAAGAGCTTAGTGGATCACAGCAAGAATCACGAAAAAAGACTACTGATGAGTTGGTGTAGCGGCCAACGAAGCAGCTGTCTAGTCTGCTATGTGATTGATACTCTATATAGGGTATTGTTGTTGTTGGTTGTTTTTCCTTCAGTTGTTTTCTTCGGAAAGCAACATTGACCTTGAGCTCGATAAAATATATCATTTAATAATTGAAAAATTATTGGAGTTATATAAACACATAACGTAAAATAATATATTTTAAGTTCCATTTGGAGACTTTATTTTAGTTATATAAACACATAACGTAAAATAATATATTTTAAGTTCCATTTGGAGACTTTATTGTACATTATGGACAAGCTATAGCTTTAATAAACACAAAAAAATTTTGGTCGATCGGATTAATGATGCCCGAGAAATCCGCTCAAAATTTCCCTTCCATTTTGAGAAACGGGGGTTAATTTCCTTTGACGGAAAAATTAATTATAATAACTCTTCATTCATTTCAGTTTTATAAATATTTTTTATAGGCTCCAAGACGATATGGAAAAATCAAAAAGATTTTCTAATCTTTCCAAAATACTTTTAAGGAAATGTAGATTTCAACAATTTTTGGCCAACTGTGGTGGTCACCTTCTGGAATCTTTTTTAAACTTTCCTAATTCGAAGACAATTGTGAAAAATATGTATTTAGCTTGGGTTGGGATATGGGATGAGCCGGTGTTGTAGATTAGATTATAAAATTCAGAAATTTATGAGTACAATTGTGGTATTTATTTAGAGTATAGAATTTCGACTAGATTTTAAGTATTTCAGTAAGATTTTTTAAGGATTAGAGTTTAGGTATTTAAAAATAAGTTCAATAATAACTAGATAATAATATAATACGAGATGTGTAGAGGGCAGGCGATAGCTGGTGTTGTTCGCTTCCCAGATGGATCCAAAGAGAAGGATGTGTCGGTGATTAAAATATAAAAAGTGGTACTTAAAGGTGCGACCGTTCCGAAAAGGCCGTGGTGGGTTTGATTTATGGGCGTTCGTCCAGGGATGGAACGTCCACATGCTGGACGACGCCAACATAGCGCCCGCCTAGCACTAGTGCAATTTAAAGAAGATTCTGCAAAAGCTTTAAGGTCTTGATGACAGCTCCCACTTGTTCACGAGGATCGCATTTAGGGCCAAATTTCTCGACATCTCGTTTAGTACGCTTTGAGTCACGTGCATGTCTTGGTTGCTATTGTGGAAGGCGCTCTTGAGCACGAGTGCGTTCCTGGGACTGCATAAATCTTGCTTTGCGACTGAGGGATGACTGATTTTTGGTCACTCTGTCTGGTTCTGGTGAGAATACTGAGTCACTTGAAGATGCGGACTAACGCCGCTGACCCACGGTCTTCCTGGACGGCAATGACAGTCGATCCGGCCTGTACTGATGTAGCAAAGAGTGATGCACGTCGCCGCAGACCTTACTTACAGCGCTGGATATGCACTTTCCAAGCATTTGGGACCTGGCTAGACAATTTGAGCAGTGCTCGTACTTTCGAACCGTCTGACGACGCTGAAGGATGAACATATCCAGAAATTGTTTGCAAAATCTTATAGAATGCATTCCTTTGCAGACACGATACTGGTACCAACTAAGGAGAAATTTAAAAACAAATATATATAAAATGCATTTTTGTAAGATGTAAGAATATGTAAGAAAAAATCTGTTTACCGTTTTAATTTCAACTACAATCCGTTATGGTATATCTCTAATAAAATGTTTCAGTCAGGATTTTTTTTTTTTTTTTTTTTTTGAAACGAATGTGTATTGTAGAGATTTGACAATTTTCCAAAAAAAAATGATGTTGTTATCCAAAAAAAAAATGTATGAGCTAGTCTTATAACAAAAATATTTAATTTATTTTTTATTTAATTTATTTATTTAGAAGCATTTGTACAATAAGAACTACGTTCTTTTATAGTACGACATAAAATAGAATAAAATAAAATAAAATGATTACAACAAAAACTTATATTAAATAATAACAACGTATTAATTAATTAATTACGCATACAGGTTATACATTCATGATTTCAAGTGACAACATACATTAATCAAAATTTAAGCTTAATCATAGACATTATGAAGTGTTATAAATTATTCAGAGAAAATGAAGGAAAACAGAAAAGGTACAGTTACTAGAAGTTAAGAAGAAGAAAAGAAAGAAAGGATAGATTGCCTAAAAATATTTCTCCTGCTGATCTCTCTTATCCTACGTGGTAGAGCATTCCACAGTCTAATAGCGCTGATGAAAAATAGACAAGACGAATTCAATGAATTGTGCCTAGGGACAATAAGACCATGATTTCTATTCGATACACAGAACTGAAGTTTATTATAAAGGTAAAAAGGTGTTTTTTCATGAATGAGTTTATGCAAAAATATGCAGTTTCGTGCATTGAGGTAAGCTGTTATATCACACCCAAGTATGGCATTGCGAAATCTTGAGAGGTGATCAAATTTACGCAGCCCATAAACATAACGAGTAGCATAGTTGAAAGAAATTTGTAACTTCAAACGAGAGGTTGAGTCAAGTTTACTATAAACTATATCAGAATACGTTATTAAAGGTAAAATAAGTTGTTTTACAAACCTATGCTTAACATTGATAGGAGTTACACTTGACGACATCCTTAAATTACGTAGGACATAATAAACTTTTTGGACTATACTATTGATATGATCTACACAGGATAGAGACGAGTTAATATAGAAACCTAGATTCTTTATTTTTGACACCACTGCTAACTTACTTTCACCAACAAACAGGTCAGGGACATCATGAATACATGTTTTGTTCTTACAGATAGGGAGGGCATACGACTTGGAGGCATTCAGTTGGAGTCCATTCCTTATGGCCCACTAATTAATGCTGCTAAGATCATCATTAAGTCTATAGCACAGGTCTTCAAGAAGACAAGTGCTACGCGAGAAATAAAGCTGGACATCATCAGCATATGCGTGCACAGACGCATGCTTGCAGACACTAAAGATATCATTGATAAAAATAGAAAATAATAGTGGACCAAGTATGGAGCCCTGAGGAACACCACTTAAGACTAATTTATGTTCTGAAATTTTTTGATCAACCTTGACCCGATAACATAAATAACTAGACATGAGATTGACAGCACTATCACAGAACCCGAAGAGAAACTTAAGCTTTCGACATAAATACAAGTGGTTAACCTTATCAAAAGCCTTAGTAAAATCAAGTAAGCATAGTAAGGTCATGGACCCAGAATCATATTCAGGTCTAATATCATCGAGTACCTTAACTATTGCAGAAGAGCACCCATGCCCTGCCCGAAAGCCAGACTGAAAAGGAGATAATAATTGTTTTTCAAATAAATATTTACTAATTTGTATAGCCATGAGTTTTTCACATACTTTTGCTAATGGTGACAAAATGCTTATTGGTCTGAAATCATTAGCTCCAGAAGGGTTTTGCTTTTTTGCAATTGGATGAACAATAGCAACTTTCCACAAGTCAGGGAATGATGATGATATAATACAATGATTAATAATATGTGTTAGCGGGCTTACGATATGAGGTAATAACAACTTAATATTTTGTATATTTTTTCAATATCGTCATTTGGTAAAGGACTTGTTAACTCTTTTTCCGAATGTTTCTATGTCAACCCAATGAACATATGTTAAAAGAAAATTAATATTTGGCGCAAACAACTTTAAGCAGTGCTTATTTTAATAGTTTTAAATTTAGTTTTATTGATCAATAGCTATTTAAAAATAACTTTAATTTTTTTAACTTCAGACCATTAATGGGACACCAGCAAGCACCAGACACTTTACATGCAAGAGAAATCTCTTTGTCTGCTGACTGCAAAACACCCGTCAATGATTTAGACATAAAAAAAAATATAATTATTGAAGAAATATAAAAAACCTACATAAAACCATTAATATACTTTTATCGGCAATAATGTTGACAAATAACTTAAGTATTTTTAAGTATTTAAGTAGTTAAGTATTTTTTAATTAAAATTAAAAAAACTTTTACTACGCTGAAACTAAGCTATAAAACTTAGCTATGCAATCAAAAATAGATACTGAGTGGTCCAGTTTTA
The DNA here is from genome assembly GCA_914767935.1 of Coremacera marginata. Classification (NCBI taxonomy): domain Eukaryota; kingdom Metazoa; phylum Arthropoda; class Insecta; order Diptera; family Sciomyzidae; genus Coremacera; species Coremacera marginata. The sequence goes on along the minus strand of OU612045.1, from coordinate 16,906,433 downwards.
GTGTACAACTTTTAGTGCTTTACATCAAAGCTAAAGCTAAGCACTGAGCTTAATAAAATCGCTGGTGAACACTTTAATTTTGACCACTTGCAATAAAAAAAGAAAAAACAATGATACACGCTGAGAAAAAAGCCTACTCCCAATCACGTTTAGCATTCATAACATGTAAATTTGTGCAATAATGTATTTTATATGAAAAGTTTACAGATAGTACCAGAGAAAAAGGAGATATGGAGCAGCACGTATACCTGATTAATCATGTTATCAGATTTAATTACGTGTGTGATTAAAACGAGTTACATTGGTGTAGAAGATAAGAAATTTAGATGATTTTTATTTGAAAAAACACCAAAAAGAATTGGGCGATTTTGCATTTTGCTGATGAAAAATGCCCCAGAACAGCATGCCTGAACTGTTGAAGTGACACTATTGATGGTAACGCGTTCCATAATCTAGCAGCATTAATAAAAAATGATCTCGTAGAATTAAGAAAATTAAAATTCGGAATAATTAGCATTTGGCTTCGGTGGGACCGACTAAATTGTAGTTTTTCAAATAAATATATAGGAGTTTTATAATGGATGAGTGTATGCAGAAAAATGCAGTTTTTGGCATTAGAGTAACTTATTATATCACAGCCAAGTACAGCATTTTTAAACTCAGCTAAATGATCAAATTTACGTAAGCCATAAACATATCGAGTAGCATGGTTGAACGCAATTTGTAACTTAAGCTGAGACCGCGAGTCTAGCTTACTATATATAAGTTCTGAGTAAGAGATCACAGGAAGGAATAGCTGTATTACAAGCTTACGTCGCGTATCAATAGGTGTATAATCAGCCGATATTCATAGGTTCCGCAGGATGTAATAGATTTTGCTCACTACTCTGTTTATGTGGTCTGTGCACGTGAGGGACGCATTGATATTAAATCCTATTCTAACCACACTATTAACAAATTTAAGGGTATTCTCGCCCAAATTGACCTCTGGAATTGACCCAAAGTCAAATTTTTCTTTTGAAATTGGTAACACATACAATTTCAGTGCATTGAGATGAAGCATATTATTTATAGCCCATTGGTTGATACTGTGCAGATCTTCATTAAGCCTATATACCAAATCTTCCAATAAATTTTGTTCTACCAGATAAATAAATCTGTACATCGTCGGCATAAGCATGCATTGATGAGTATTTGCAACAACTAAAAATATCATTAATAAACAAAGAGAAGATCAACGGGCCCAAAACAGACCCTGGGGTACACCACACTTTACTGTTTTCGGCTGTGAAAAGTTCATGCCAACTTTCACCCTTTGTATTCTATCAGTCAAGTAGCTTCTTAATAGATGAAAAGCACTATCACAGAAGCGTCTAGTACCTTGAGCGTAGCAATTGAGCAGCTATGACCAGCACGAAAACCGGATTGAGGTGTTGACAAAAGCTGATTTTGAGTTAAAAATTATGAAATTTGATCAGTCAGTAGAGATTCACATGCTTTAGCAAGGGACGAAAGAATACTTATAGGTCTAAAATCATTAGGCTCAGAAGCAGTGGTTTTCGTTGCCACTGGCGTAACAATTGCAGATTTCCATAAGTTAGGAAACGAAGACGTAGTAAGACAATTATTAATGATATGAGTCAAAGGGCTAATAATATGAGCAAGAATAATCTTTAAAAATTTTATATTTATATCATCATCACCAACAACGTTTGATTTAATCTTTGTTAAACTCTTTGCTACCTCATTTTCCGTAACCATACAGAGAACTGAAATGTTTGCTCAACAGAGGGATACGAGAAAACAAGGGAACTTGAGATGCTATTTTGACTTTCATGAATGCTAGAAAGAAAAAAATTACTGAGAATGTCAGGGTGAATTTCACAGTTAGGTCGATGCTTATCACCAATGCTAAGTTTTTTCAAATTATTCCATAGAACCTTGGGCGGAAGGGACTACCTTAACCAGATTTCATATCTGATATTCAGAGAAGAGGTGGATATATTAATGAAGAAATCAGGCATGTTTTACAGGAACAGCCAGGCCTTAGATATGCCTGAATTGTAGCTGGATCAAGCATTACATTTTCTGCTGGGTATGAAACTGGCTTGGAACATCCATAAACAATACAATTATATCTATATTCATGTGTAACTACAACTTTGTTTAAACTTTTTTCAATTACAAATGCAATCGGATCCTATTGGTTTGAGGGATACTTTTCTTTGAGTGTATCAAAGTGTTGAGCTTCATGCTGATGTTATTGTCGTCAAATCTATGAAGAAGATCATAAAAAATCACAATTTTTGTTTTAATTAATTTTTATTTCGCATTATATTTCGTAGTGTTATTCAATATTTTACATCTCAAAGATAGAAACTTTTACAACATTTCCTTACAAATTATTCACAAGTTATTTTAGAAATTTATAAATTTATTTACAAATTACAAATTAAGCAACAAATTAATAAGCAAAGCTTTTTTATTACAAACCAAGCCCTATTAAATATCAAAAATTAAAGGTTATGTTTATATATGAACAATTTTCTAAGCCTTGCACCGCTGTATTTAACCAAATAATAAAGTTGTCATCACGCCTTAAATTGATTTATTCGATTTTTTTTTTATGCCTCGTTTTCTTCTCTATTATTTTTTTTTCTTACAAATTTCCAACAAATAAAAAAAAAACTAAAACTTTTGATACAACAAATCCAAGGCTAGTAAAAAAAAAATATGAAAAAGTTGTAAACTTCAGCCCAACCACAATAAGAGCTCAACTGAAGCACATGACATAAAAAACTACTTAAAGTTGCATGAAGTTGAACGCAAATATAGATATTTTTTTATTTATTTTCGAGTTAACAATTTATTTTATTAATGTTATGTAAGACATTAATACAAAGTATAATATGAAAACAATAACAATTTTAAAGCATTAACAACACATTGTTGGGTAAGTCAACAATAAAAGTCTTAAAAAAAATGAACAATTTGCATATAAAAATAATAAAGCTTGGGTAAAAGCTTAGAAAAATAATCAGGGCAGACAAGCATTTAAATGATAGAAAAATAAAGCATTTTAAGCTCAATAGCAGATATTCAATAACATTAAATGAAACACTATTTTAATTAAAATGTCGTTGATAGGACACTACACAATAGCATATTGGCACATATAAAAATACACGCACACACACACGCACATACACACATATACAAATTTATAAGCAGCCACATGCAAGTACGCATAGAAAAGCTTTTAATGTCCCGTTGTGCTACAAACTATGTAATTCAGCAAAACATGGACTAGGTTTCTGTGGCAATTTGCTGCACACACACTCAAATGCACACCCCCACACACACCAATGCACACTCATAGATACGCACTCAGGCTTAGCTTGTATTACAGCATTGAATAATATGCTGTATGAAAAGCTCAACATGACAGGGACAGCTAGATTTATTGTATTCTAATGTTACTCAAATAAACACTCTAACACATACTTCCACACACAAACACACTCATGTGAATCCAAATTTAGTGAAATTGACGGACAGACAGCTGGACGTATGCCTGCCACAACAAAGCCTGCTACATGGAAAATTACTTGTTTCATAGTTAAATTATACCGAGTGAGTGTGTATGTGTGTATGTTTGTATGCGTGTGCAAATATACTTTACGTTGCACTTAAACAATAACAATCAGTCAATCAGCTTTCAAATCGCTGCAAACTCTACCAATATTGTTATAAATCAATTCTTCGCAAAGTTACAACATCTAAGCACAAACATGGAATCCTCATATTTTCTTTGATCTGTAAAAAGCGAAAACCATATTGAGAGAGCATCAGATAATGTTTATGAACTATCTGACTGACATCTAGAAGATAAAGTTTAAATTTTAGTATTATTGTTGAAGAAAAAATTTCATGTTAAAAATCTTGAACGCTTTTTTTTTCAAATAGGCTGCTGCCTGCTGTTTCCCAGGCAAGATATTAAGAATTTCTGAGAATTTATTTTTATGATTAATGGATGTGTTACTCATTCGTTGAAGAAAACTATTTAGAGATCAAAGGCTTAATGAGAAAAATTTTAAATGTCTTAAAACACTAACTTTTTGAAGCGCACTCACCCAGTAAAAAAAAAAGTGCTTCCAAAATTAAGTAAAGTGGAAGGGAAAGAATTGGATTTTGCAATGTCATTGACTGGAGTCTTCCTCCGAAGTGCTTTTATCAGTTTGGCAACTAACAAGGAAAGGTCCCCAGGTGTCACTCACCGATTTGAATAATTTTTGGATATGTGATAGAGGACAAAAATCTAAGGTCGACGTATGTTTTTATACGTGCTCAAACGATAGTTTACGGTTTCAAAGTGAAGTCTGAAAATCAGCGAAAATTTCGTTTTTTTGCCACAATTTTGCTATTTTCCATAGAAATATATACAAATTTGTTATCAAACAAAAGGTATTTTAAAGCCACACATGATGGCATCCATTTTGGACAAATAAATTTCATTGTAATTTTGTTGTTGTAATTTTTAACATTATTTAGTCGATATCATAAGGAGCGCATTTTCGAAATTGTTTCATTTTCATTTATATTTTATTTAAGAGAATTCTAAAAGTTACCTTTTTTTTTGTTTTTTTAAATTTTTAAGTTTTTATATTAAAATTTTCTTTATTTATATATGCATTTATTTTCTTAAAAAAAATTTTTTTTTTTTTTGAGATGAAGACCACAATATGGGTATCAAAACTTTTGTTTTTTCTCCAAATTTCCGTATGTGTAAATATTTGATCGGAAAAGTTTATATTTAACAGGGCTTCTATACAACTTTGTGCTTTTAACTTGTTTTTGCCCGAAGGAATGAGAAAAAATCATCGGAAATTTAAAAATATGACTTTCTATGTAAATATCTACGTTAGTTTTCAGCATATATCACAAATTTTTTTTTTTTTTTTGTATTATAAAGTTTAATAAAAGTACTTGCCAAAAAATATTTTTACAATACCAATTACTGTAAATTTGTATTTTTAATATTTTTTTCAAAAAAAGCCCAAAATATTCAATTTTTCCTAAAAAAATTACGGTTAATTTGTTTTTGTTGTAAAAAAAATTTAAATTAAAAATTGCATTTTAAGCTCCCCTTCACATGGCATGACATTTATTAGCAAAAATGGATTCAGCTTTAAACAAAAATTTATGAACTATTTCTATCATAAAAAGACAAGGGTATCCCTTTCGAATTTTTTTATGAAATTAATTTTTTTAAAAATGTTCTTTTTATAATTTTTATAATTTTTTATAATTTTATAATTTTTTTTCCATTTTTGCTAATAAATGTCATGGCCATGTGAAAGGGAGCTTAAAATGCAATTTTAATTTAAATTATTTTTACAACAAAAACAAATTTACCGTAATTTTTTGAGGAAAAATTGAATATTTTGGGCTTTTTTTGAAAAATATATTAAAAATACGAATTTACAGTAATTGGTATTGTAAAAATATTTTTTGGCAAGTACTTTTATTAAACTTTATAACACAAAAAAAAAAAATTTGTGATATATGCTGAAAACTAACGGAGATATTTACATAGAAAGTCATATTTTTAAATTTCCGATGATTTTTTCTCATTCCTTCGGGCAAACAAGTTAAAAGCACATAGTTGTATAGAAGCCCTGTTAAATATAAACTTTTCCGATCAAATATTTACACATACGGAAATTTGGAGAAAAACAAAATTTTTGATACCCATATTGTGGTCTTCATCTCAAAAAAAAAAAAATTTTTTTTTTAAGAAAATAAATGCATATTTTAATAAAGAACATTTTAATATAAAAACTTAAAAATTTAAAAAAACAAAAAAAAAGGTAACTTTTAGAATTCTCTTAAATAAAATATAAATGAAAATGAAACAATTTCGAAAATGCGCTCCTTATGATATCGACTAAATACTGTCAAAAATTACAACAACAATATTACAATGAAATTTATTTCTCCAAAATGGATGCCATCATGTGTGGCTTTAAAATACCTTTCGTTTGATACCAAACTTGTATGTATTTCTATGGAAAATAGTGAAATTGTGGCAAAAAAAAACGAATTTTTCGCTGATTTTCAAACTTCACCTTGAAACCGTAAACTATCGATTGAGCACGTATAAAACAATACGTCGACCTTAGATTTTTGTCCTCTATCACATATCAAAAAATTATTCAAATCGGTGAGTGACACCTGGGGACCTTTCCTTGTAAGTAATTGCGAATTTTTTTTAGAATATAAAAGACAATCTTTTCATAGAACGAAATAACTTTATTCTATAATGTATTGCCCATTTTGAGCAATGACCTTTTGCTATCTTTCAGGCAGCATCACAATTTCACGTTCATAAAACTTCTTGTTTTTATCAGCAAAAACTGAACCAGGTACGATTTGACATCATCATTATTATTGAAATTTTTAGCATTCAAGGAGTTTTTCAAAGATCGAAATAAAAAGTAATCAGATGGTGCAAGGTCAGGACTATATGGTGGATGTGGCAAAACATGCCAACCAAGCTCCAATAATTTTTGCCATGCGGCCAAAGATGTGTGTGGCCTTGCATTGTCATGGTGGAATACAACACCTTTTCGATTTGTCAATTCGGGCGCTTTTCTTCAACTGAATTGTTCAATTTTGTTAGTTGTTCAATGTAAGCATCTGAATTGATCGTTCGGTTGGATGGTAAAAACTCAAAGTAGACAATTCCTTTGTAATCCCACCAAACTGATAGCATAACTTTCTTTTGATGAATATCAGCTTTTGATGTTGTTTGAGCTGGTTCACCTGGCTTGCTCCATGATCTTTTCCGATTGGCATTGTTGTAAACAACCCATTTTTCATCACCATTTATCAATCGTTTTAAAAATGGATCATTTTCATTACGTTTATTTAACAAATCGCAGTTGCTAATGCGTTGTGTTAAATGATTTTCTTTCAGTTCATGAGGCACCCATATATCGAGTTTTCGTACATATCAAAGTTGATACATGAAGCTTCTCTGCAATCTCACATGTTGTATTGTGACGATCCGAATCGATTATTGCTTTGATTTGGTCGTCATCAACTTCAACTGGACGACCAGAGCGTTTTTTATCTTTGAGTGAAAAATCACCAGAACGAAGTTTGGCAAACCAATTTTGACACTGCCGTTCTTTTAAAGCTTCGTCACCATAAACAGCACATAACTTTTTGTGAGTTTGCGATGCGTTTTTTCCTTTCCGGAAATAAAAAAGCAAAATATGACGAAAATGTTTTGATTTTCCATTTTTCAACAGACGCCAAACAAAAACTACACAACCGATCAAAAAAATTTTATTACTGATTGACAGTTGAAGTACCAACTATCAAATAACAAAATATGTTTGACATTTCGATTACGTCAGCAAACCTAAAAATTCAACTAAAACCATCTATGAGTGAAATCCACAATTACTTAGTTGCCAACCCAATACAAAAAAAAATGAGCTTTATATGAGAATGAGAATATGAAATGAGAATTATACAAAAAAACTAGTAACGGTGGAGCTTCGGCAGGGTACCAAAGCTAAAATACCCCCCGCGGCCATATTGAAGTATATTCGAAGTCCTTAGCCACGACATACACGATGATATTCAGTTTTATACAGTGTCGGACCAAACAACAAGAACACCCTACACCAAAAAATATTTTTATGCTGTTTTTAAAGGAAAATATTTATTTCGGGAATTTCTTTTAAAGAAATGACCAATATCATACATACTTTAAAAAAAAACTAGGTGGCAGCAACACAGCTTTATGAATCATTACCAGCTGACACAGAAAATGTCAAAGCAAAGAGCGCGAAGGTGGACAATAAAATAAGAACAGCAAAAGAAAACGTTTTTTTTTTTTAAATATATTTGTATAGTTTGCACTGGTAAGTATTAAAATATTAATATTTAGAGTAATTCAAAAGATTTCAACCCAATTGATCTGAAATTTAGCAGCAGAATGGGACGAGCAAAGCACTACAGCCAAGAGGAGCGCGATTTGGTCCAAAAACTACGAAATGAGGGAGAAAGTAAAAGAAAAATAGCTAAAACTATCGGCAGATCTTCGACACTTGTCCATCAAGCCTTATTACCTAAAAAAAATTGGATGCAAAATAGGAAGGCCCCGCAAAACCACATATACAGACGATGGTTGCATTAAAATTTTGGCGGCACGTAACCCATTTAAGTGAGCTGCTGCAATTAGAGAAGAGACAGGTGTCCAAATTTGTACTCGGACAGTAAGGAGACGTTTAGTCGAAAGGAAGCTATAGGGAAGAACAGCACAGAAAGTACCATTGTTGACACAAAGACATCGAAAGTGTCGCCCCTCGAGCTTGCTAAAGCTCACATAGAGTGGGATGGTCCAACAAATATAAAAAAATGGCGTAACGTGTTATGGACAGACGAATCGAAGGTAAACCTTATTGGAAGTGATGGCAAACGTTGGGTTAGGCGCCCGAAAAGTGCAGAGTTGAACCCGAAATACACGCTAAAAACCATTAAACATGGAGGTGGAAGTATTATGGTATGGGGATGCTTCTCGTGGTATGGTGTGGGACCTCTGTATTGGATAAAAGAAACGATGGACAGGTTTCTCTACGTTCATATCCTTGAGGATGTAATGCTTTTTTTTTGCTGACTAGGAGATGCCTTTAAAATGGAAACTGCAACAGGATAACGACCCGAACACACACTTCAATCCTTGCAAGGAACTGGCTTACGGAGAAGCAAATTGATGTTATGGTCTGGCCTTCCGAATCTCCCGACCTCAAACCAATTGAGAACTTGTGGAGTATATTTAAGGAGAAGATTGGGAGTGTCAGATCCACAAGCAAAGATAATTTATGGGAAAATATCCAACAAGCCTGGTATTCTATACCCCAGACTACTTGTGCATCTCTAGTGGACTCTATGCCCAAAAGGTGCAAAGCATTTTTGGAGAACAAAGGCTATTCCACAAAATATTAGCATTAAAATGCTATTTAAGATAACAACTTTATTTTTTTCAATTACTTTTTGGAGTGTTCTTTTTTTTTTTTTTTTGTTTGTCCTTTCGAAAAGGTGCCTTAAGTATATTTTTCTTCTTTTTCTCCCTTATATTTAATTGTTTTTGTCTTTATTTTAAGAATAAATTGAACTAATTGAATGAATAAATAAAAGTTAATAGTCATTGATTTTTTTTCGTTTCTTTAACAAACTTTTGTTTTATGTTGTTTATGTCAGAACAAGCTGTGCTTACTGTTTTGTCCGGCACTGCATACTAACGAAAATTTTCCTATTTTGATGACGTCGCTTTGTATGGGAAGTAGGCGCGGTTTTGATACGATTTTGCTATATATCATAGAGATGGTTTATATTATATAACAAGGCTAAAGTGCAAAATTTCAAGACATTTCATTAATTTTTGTGGACTTTTAAGAGATTTAACGTTTAAAATAAAGCCAATTTGTATGGGAGGTAGACGTGGTTTTCATTCGATTTTGCCAAATACCATAGTGGTGGTCTATGTTATATATCAAAGACTGTATGCAAAATTTCAAGACATTTCTTTAATTTGAGCAGATTTTTAGAATATTTTACTTTTAAAATAAAGCCACTTTGTATAGGAGGTTGGCGTGGTTTTCATCCGATAGCCAGGATTAAGACTGAAGAGCAAAGCTCACCTGCCAAATTTCAAGGCATTTCTTGAATTTTTGTGGATTTTAAAGACATTTTACGGTTTATATAAAGTCACTTTGTATGGGAGGTAGGCGTGGTTTTCATCCGATTCTGCCCATTTTCGAACTTGTTTTTTCTTTTTTAAAAATAAACCTATATTTTGAATTTCATCGCGCTAGCTTTAAAATTGCGGCTGTAATTGTGTCGACAGACAGACAGAGCAGGTTTTTCTATACCTGCCACGCCTCCTTCTTGGCGTTACAAACGGAATGACAAAGTTAATATACCCTTTACGCAGTACATGTTGGGTTAAAAAAATTAAACACGCTTGTTTTAAATTTTGTTTGTTTTGTGTTAAAATTTTTTGTTTAACTTTAAAGTACGTTTTTTTTCTCTTTTAGTTTAGTTAATCTTGTTCTGAAGTTTATCTTTCTTTTTTCTCATACTTAAAAACTAAACAGGTTTTTTTCACCCAACTACACTACCCTCGGATAATGTCGCTAAAGTTTACATAATGTCACCATAAAGCTCGAAGTGAACTAACAGTTTACAAAACTTACAAAGCTTAATGACTTCCAAATTCCAAAAAAAAAAGAATTAAAACAATAGTGCTCAATTCCAAAAAGTTCGCTTCACACGCCTTTTCTGGAAAAATATAAACAATCACAAAAAACGGTATAAAGCACAACAGAGAGCTAACAAAATATATATATAAGTGTTCAAAACTTAAACACGCACTTAGGCAAGCACGTTGGACGGATTATTCATTAAATGAACGCGCGGGTGCTTAAATATTAACAACAAAAATTAAAACAAAAAACTCACCAGAAGGTCAGTAAGTCATAAAAAAAAGAATTTCAACGTAAATAGAAACCAATGTTGTTTCAAAAGCTGGACCAGGTCAAAATGCGTAGACGTATTTTAGAAGTACATGCTTAAGAAGCATGGAAACAGCGAAACAAGAAAAACACAAAAAAAAAATATTTAGGGCGATATAAACAATGATCAAGATTCTTCGTTGTTACCTGAGTATAATTAAGAAATAGATGCTGGGCGAATATTGAATGCTCTCTGAGCTGCCAAAAGAGTGACTCAAGATATATTGGCCAGTTACAACTTGATGCTTCAAGTATAAGAGATACAGAGGCTAAAACGCAGATCATATGAAGAGAAAATTTCAGCGAATATATGATAAAGAGCAGGTTTAGTAAAGTGATTATTTGCTGAAAATTTGTTTAAAGAGCTCATAAGAGAACTAACGAAGAGCCATTAATTTTTGAGAAGATTATAAAGATTTATTAAAAGCTTGAGCAGATAATAGAAAAAAATTTCAAAAAATTATAATTGATGTATGCAATCATGAATTCTATATTAAAATCAAAATGCATCTAACGGTCAATGGAATGGTTATACAAATTATTGTTTATTTAAGGTTAACAAATCTTAGATCCAATATCTTAGAATATCAGTAGAAAGAAAAAAAATATAGACGACTATACAAATTATTGTTCATTTAACGTTGACAAATTTTAGATATAATATCTTAGAATATCAGTAAAACAAAATATATGGATAGAAGTGATTACAAAAGCTCAATTCTTAACAGATTGATTCGATAGGAAGAACTTGCTCATATAAAAGATAAACTAAAGAACTTAAGTTGAATGAAGTGAAAAAGAGTTATATATATATTGTTATAGATAAAAACTGGAAAATGAGAATAATAAAAATAGTAATTCAAAACAATAAATGATATATAGGCAATTGTTTGGATGTTAAATAATAAAAAGATAAAACAGATTGATGAGGACTAAGAAATTGATCAAATATTGGATGTAAATAGAGAAATATCAAAGCATTCACGAAAACAATGAAAAAATAAATTAAATTAAAAAAATACAACGAATAAATATTATCAAAGTGAACAAAACAAAAACAATGAGAAATTTTCAAGAAAATTCTTTTTTTTTTAAGAAAAAATATGTCCAAAAGCTTCAAATACGCAGTTAATCTTTTTGAATTACTTTTTTAAAGAAGATTTAATTGTTCTCAAAGTTGTTCAATAGGGGTATGACTTTTTTACATCATATTTACATGTCATTCTGATATGAGAAATAGTGAAAAAATAACGTTTATGAAGTTTTTTTTATTTTTTATTACAAAAACATCCCCCAGGGGGGGTCATTTCTAAATGAAAATAATATAATATTTTCTATAAAAGTAGATTTAATATAATAAAATCATAAATGTTTATACATGCAATTCTGATATTATATAAAATAAAAAAGAACGAATAAAAAGTTTATTTGTATTGTGAAATACCCAGGGGGTAGTGATGGGGGTGTCGGTGTGGGCGGGGGTGATATTTAACTTTTATATATCTTAATTTTAATATAAGGCACATTTTATTTTATTGGATTGAAAATATATTTTTATGTTATATGTTATTGTTTATTGTTAAATGTAATAAATTTTAAGTTTAAAGTTCTTGGAGTTTTACAAAACGGGTAGATGTCCTGGACTACTTTTATGGCTCGTTCTGCGCAAATATTACTCCGCTGCTAGTTTGGAATTGCGGAGTTTTCTCTTATCCAGTGTCTAAGGAAGCAGGCATATCCTTTCTTAAACTGAATGATCGAATCGCTTAAAGCTTCATAATTTGTTTGCTGAAAGCAATGATTAGAAAACCATATGTCATACCATACGCCATATATGAACTTGCAGACTTGAAGAAGTTCCGATTGGTATTTTGGAATAAGTATATAAGCTAAAATGGCAAAAATAGCCCTGGAATTCCATCGAGCATTACTTAAAGGTGGTAGAGCTTTAAAATTAATAAAAGGAAAAATGCCATTGTTCTGGTAATATCGAAATATTTGTCCTAGCTCATATAAATATTGCATATCATCACGCCATTCTAAATTTTCAAAAATGAGCTTAGGCTCATTCTGAATGTAGGTTCTCTTTAACATTTCATAGGTAGCGGTAAGATCTGTAACAAAATTATAGCTTATATTTGGAGATGTTGATTTTCCGCTTAATAATTCGTCCATAACATGTCTTAACATTAAGTCAAGGACATGATGTTGACACCCAACGTACTGAGGAGGTGGTAAACCAATAGATACCATATAGTTTTGAATAAGAATAACAACGCCATTTTTCTTGCCCGTGTTAACACTTGTTGTATCAGATACTATCATTTTTATTGACTCCCATAACTGAAATTTATCCAAAATTTCACGTATTCCATTAAAAATCGTTAAGGCTCGACCATTTTCCAATACCAAAACACCCAACTTTATTTCTTTCCATTCATTTTTTAAAACAACAACTTGAATTTCTTTTTTGTCAAACTTTTTACCATCAAAATGGAGACACCAGCTCTCATTTTTCAGAGTATTTATAAATATGTCCTCCAAAAGTTCAGCAGATTTAATAGCTGCTTTATAAATACCAGATTGCGAAGGTGTAGGGATATCAATTCCTGATTTTGCCAGCTCTTTGCAGACCATAGATGCTTTTCTTGTACTAATATTGGTTTTTGTTTCAAGAGTTACAACAGATTTTGTTGACCAACTTTTATTTTTGAGTCTTGCAGGTGGTTCGTAGACATCACCATCATCTACATACGAATCTTGGTATTAATCTTCTACTGTTGAATCCGAATCAGTTTCCATCTCTACAAAGTGTGAATTATATTGATGCTGTTGCACCAAGCTTACTTTGGATGGATGTACCGGGACAAGTCTAGTCGTGGTGTATCCAACCTCTCCGTTGCTTAATTTTTGAACCTTATACAACTCTTTATCCTCGCTACTTAGCCATACACCTTTTTCATTTGTAATGTCAAATATATTTTCAAATTTTACTAAAAGATCTTTACCACAAGGATATTTTAAATGGTTATCTAAATCATAGCTTCTTATTAGCTTTTCAATTTTTCTTTCCACTGAAATTTTTGTAATTACCGGAAAATTTAATTTCCTCCACAATTCAATAATTTCATTTGTCATTATTTTATATCTTAATTTTCTGAACTTTTCAGTTTGAGCCAAAGCAATAAATCGGCCAATTACTAAAGTCTGTTTTGGTATTTTGCACAATTCACTTTATGCGGTTTTTACACTAGGAATTGTTCCCCTTTTTGTAATGCTTTTTTTAAAATTTGTTAAATTCTTTGACCAAATTTTTGAGTTTTTTAAAACACTGTTTCCACTTCTCTTGAACGACATTATCTGCAAGTTAAAATACAAAATACAATAATTAAATAATAATAATAATAATTAAGTTAAAATACAAAATAATTTAATAATATTTATTTTTTCAAGCACAATTAAAAGCACAACTTACGTTCACTGGTAAAATTTTACTTTTGATGCAATAAAGCATTTGATATTTAAAAAGTTGCTGCGTCACACTAAGCCTACTACAAATATAAATATATTTATTTTAAAAATTAAATTTGAATTTCAAAATTTATTTCCATAACGCTAAGCCTCTTAATTATATTAAAATTTTGAACTACGAGTATAAAAAAAAGACATTCACTCACGATATGCTTAGAATTATAGCGTTTTGAAAACTTTAACGGCGGTCCTGGGGGAACTTTAATTAAAAAATTGTAAAATTTTTATCATATTCCTTATTTTTAAATAAATCCTCATTCCGTGATGCTATGTAAATTCGTTTTTTCAAAAAAATTGTTAAAAGTCATACCCCTATTGTTCAAATGAGACGAAAAATGTTATGGATGTCATTAAAAATAAAAAAATAGTATTTTTTTTAAAATTTTATTCCTCATTTTTTGAAGTGACTTGAACATGTTTATTATGAATCTGTAGTAAATATTTCTCTATCACATTTACGAACCTGTAGCTAATTTTTCTTCTTTACATTAGGATTTTGATAGGTTCTTATATTTTTTATTCAAGTGCAAAACAGAGTCTTTAAGGTTTAAGGAAAAGACAAAGCTTTAAATCGATACATCTTCCACGCCCTTGATTAATTATTATTGATAAAAACAACCAGAGTAAACTATAGTTAAATTTTTTGCTTTATGCAACTTATCTTAAAATGTTCATTGTAATAAGAAATTTTTATGATTTTGCTAAGTTTCAAAGTGAAATTAATTTCTTTATTATTAGATATAATAAACAGACTTGAGTGTAAAGTAACTTAATAAATAAAAGGCAAGCACAATGCTCTGCACCTAATATTACTCAAACTATTATATTGTTTTTTGCGAATATTACAGTTTCTTCCCAACATGTATTGTCCTGCAGAATGTTCAGCCTGAAAGTATGCACAGAAAATTCATTTGATTCTTATCAGGGACATGCTTGCCTTTTATGTATGTTCATACTTTCAGGCTGAACATTTTTTAGAACAGTATATTGTAAAAGCAATGTAATAATGGTAAAAAATAATTACAGTTTGAGCGTTAATGCTTCCAACCCGTCGTAGGATGGGCTTTTATACTAGTAATAAATATAAAATTCTTACTTGTACTCGGAAAGGTACACCTTCAATTTATGATTATATGTATTGGTACATAAACTAAATTCTATATATAAACGGTGTTACTCAGGTGTTTGTATAAATAATAATAAACAATTTTTCTGGTTTATTAAATTCACAATTTAATTCACAATTTGAATTTCCATTCAAATGGAAAAAAATTTCTCGCGAATTTGCAGTTTTAAAAGTTTGAGTTACAACGCTAAAACTACTTTAAAAATCATTATAGATAATTTTCAGCTATTTAAGACCTTTCAAATTTACAACAAAACAAAAGAAACTCATTAAGGGAAAATACATTTATTCGATTGTCTATATAGCGGTGGTCTATGCAAAAAAAAAAAAAGTAAAAGAAGGGCGATGGCAGGACTGCCAACCGAAGTGGAAACTTAAAGCTATAAAATTGCAGTACTTTTTTGAGTTTTCAAAATAATTGTAGTATCAAATTATTCATGTGTCACTCATTACATTATATTCCAAAAAGGATATAGAGCAATTCCATATGAAAGCGATCACCTTTTGGACGACCCCTCTCCGATTTTAAAATAAATAGTCTCAATCGATTGCCCAGCAAAAAATAATGTACCTACATATTTTTTTGTTTTTTTTATAGTGACTGGTTTAGTGGTGGTGTACACCAATGTCACGTAACAAAATTGAAGAATTCTTCATAAGGGACCTCATTGAAAGTTGTTTTAAAAAAAAACTACTAAAGCGATCGCAACGAGTGATAGCTCGTTGGAAAGGTATTGAATCAGGCTTTAATTGAAAAAAAAAATTTTCCTAATTTTTCTCAGAAATTTACCTTTTTTCCCATGAAAATTAAATTTTCCGATTTTCCACAGAAGCTCCTAAATTTTCCGGCTAATTTTATTTTTTTTTGGATTCCTCATAACTTTTGCTTTAAGAATCAGCAATAAAAAAATGGGCCTCGACTCCTTGTTTGGACAGGAGAAGAGCATTTAAGAGACCACCTTGTTCTCATTGTTTTTATATTTTTTATAATTGAATTATTTTTAATTATTTAACATTATTTTATTTTATTATTAAAAATACATTTTAAAAATTATTTTACAGTTAAAAATACATTTATGAAGAAAAAATCTTTCTTATTTTGCTGCTTATACTTAATTACAATATTTTTTAAAAATTTCCCTGTCTAATGCCTGTCTAATGCCAGCACGCATTCTTTTGGTCGTAGGATGGCAAACTTAGAAAATCCCACTTTTTCTGCTGGGTATTTCTCTTTGAACTGATGGTATGCTTCGGATAGATTACATAATAATAATCTGCGCTGCTTGTGTACTTTTTCTCCATCTTCACGTGTGATAACATAGTCACGTGTACCTGGGCAGGCGCGGCTGTTGTCATCATTGCAGTAAAAATCTTGAATCAATTTCACCGTTGCTTCGCTGAGGGTCCTTGAGCCAAATTTCTTGGTGGGAGTCGCCAATATGCCCTTCTGTCGAACTAATTCTTTGCTTCTTCTCGCGATGTAAAGAGATGTTTGAAACTGTTCAGAAATCTTGCGTATAGACCATGATTGAGGCAGCACAGATAAAATGATATATTTCTCCGGAAAAGTGGTCGCTAAATTGAATTTTCTTTTCAACTGCTCAATCATTTGTTTGCCGTCATCAACGTCATCTGCTTGACTGCATTCGTTATCAGAGCCTTCATCAAATATTGTCGCGATTGCACTCATAACCTTGCCTTTTTTCTCTTTCCTGTATTTTTCACTTCGCAACTTTCTTTTTCTAATAGGCGTTTCACCTAAAGTGGTAATAGCCTCATTCAAAGGACTCAAAGACATATTGACCATCGGAATGTCTGCCTCACTATCAGATGAAACATTTTGTTCAATTGTCATTACACTCTCGGATTGTGGTTGCATTTGTTTCAATGCATTTGCTTGTTGAGACAAATCGATTTTACACTTGGGGCAAATGAATTCTGCTTCTTCACCGTATTGTATATTTAATTCATTCATGTATCGCTTCGAAACACCAGTTAATTTTAATACTTTTATCTTTTTCGAACGATGTCCACTCTTGTTAAACGGATTGCAGCAAAATTTATTCATTTTACTTTAAATTGTCTTTACAGCTTCACTCTTTACTTTACAAAAAAAAAACACTTTAACACTTTCACGTTTAGTATTCAACTGAAATTTGACTCAGAGTGTGTGAAGTATTTATATTTATTTTTTGGTACTCTTTACTTTACTCTTTACTTTAAAAAAAAAACACTTTAACACTTTCACGTTTAGTATTCAACTGAAATTTGACTCAGAGCGTGTGAAGTATTTATATTTATTTTTTGGTAAAAAATAGGTAAAAAAAAATAAGCGATATTTGCTTTTCTTTAATAGAAAAATTTGCGTGAACTACTGGTCATAAAATGTTTTTTAAAGAGGGACTTAATTGGTTACTGCCAATAAGCCGACCACAGGTCATAAAATGTTTTGTAAATTTTTTAAATTACCAGGTAATAAATATTTCGCCATATTTATGGAAAATCCGTGTTTTATGACTTGTTTCTGCACGTGTCATTTTAGGCGAAATATTTATTACCTGGTAATTTAAAAAATTTACAAAACATTTTATGACCTGTAGCCTCAGTCGGGTTTGGTGTGCCATTACATGCCACTGCTGCTATTATCCACGGATTTATGGCCGATCTTGTGAAGGCAGGCAGACCATATTCACTACACACTCAACTTGGGGCTCTTAAAAAAAAATTGATTTTTTCTTCATAAATGTATTTTTAACTATAAAATAATTTTTAAAATGTATTTTTAATAATAAAATAAAATAATGTTAAATAATCAAAAATAATTCAATTATAAAAAATATAAAAACAATGAGAACAAGGTGGTCTCTTAAATGCTCTTCTCCTGTCCAAACAAGGAGTCGGGGCCCATTTTTTTTTGCTGATTCTTAAAGCAAAAATTATGAGGAATCCAAAATAAATAAAATTAGCCGGAAAATTTAGGAGCTTCTGTGGAAAATCGGAAAATTTAATTTTCATGGGAAAATTTAATTTTCATGGGAAAAAAGGTAAATTTCTGAGAAAAATTAGGAAAATTTTATTTTTCAATTCAAAAAAAAAGCCTGATTCAATACCTTTCCAACGAGCTATCACTCGTTGCGATCGCTTTAGTAGTTTTTTTTTAAAACAACTTTCAATGAGGTCCCTTATGAAGAATTCTTCAATTTTGTCACATGACAGTGGTGTACACCACCACTAAACCAGTCACTATAAAAAAAACAAAAAAATATGTAGGTACATTATTTTTTGCTGGGCAATCGATTGAGACTATTTATTTTAAAATCGGAGAGGGGTCGTCCAAAAATTTGCCAATTTTTATCGTTTTCATATGGAATTGCTCTATATTTAATTTTAATAGATTGGACATTTTTACTTAATTTGAAAAAAATTTCTTGAAAATCAGAACAAAAATTAATTTTTCGTACCTGATCATATTGTGAAAGAACAAGTTGTGACAGAGAAAAATTAACTTCAGCTTCGTGATGAACACTGCCAAACTATCTGTAAGCCATTGGAATATTGTGCATTAAGCCAATATTTGATTTTTTTACACTACAGTAAAATTTGTTAGAAATATTTTTTCAACGAATTCTTTGACCACACATTACAAATTTTATCAAATTCTTACTAAAACATGTGTTCCTAAATATTAACTCTCACGATATTTTATTAATAATACTGTTCGTTCACATTTTAACATAAATAGCAGTTGGAAGTTCTTATTTCTCAAATTTTCTTTGTGAAATAAACTTTCTATATTTCTCTATTGTCTGTTTTTTAGAATAAGTAGTTAATTATCCACATATACAAATTACTAAATGAAGTCAGAGAAGTTTAAGTGAGCAGTTTGAGTAGAACTTTGATCTCAAATTCAAAGATCAGTTTCAAAAATGAGAGAGTAGAAGATATGCTTTAATATAGCCAATATAAGAGTTTGGTTGCAGTTTTGAGTTGTAACAAACGCGCTCAAATAATCTCGATCTCAAACAATTCAAACTCTTCGATGCTATCAAAGAGTTTCTTGAAGTACGCAAAGAGTGAAGCATTTCCTTTGATTTGTTTTTTGAACCAGTTTTGAACTGAGCCTTCATTTTCATTACAAAAAAATAAAAAGAAAAAAAACTACAACAACAAAAACACAAAACATTTGAATTCAAATGAGATTTTCTTGAAACTGACTTCAATTAAGTGGCAACAAAATCCAGTTTAACCTGTCGCTAGGCTGCTGCTACCTACCTCACTGCACAATTTACGCCTCACTTCGGCGTTGAGCTGCTGCAATACTGACGTCATTGTTTTTTTTAATTTCTTCCTTTCCTGTTCTCCTCATGCAATATTTCTATGCAATTCGTTTCGTACTTAGCCGCGCTCGTTCTCACTCTTACTTATCTTAACTCCGGGGTAACTTTTATTGATTGCATGTGTGCGAGTATGAGTGTTTATTTAACTGCATAGGTGTGCATATATGTGCATGTGTGTGTGTGTGTTGTGTGTGAACATAAGCTTGTGTGCTATTCGAGCATATAATTTGACCCAGAAACGTGATTTATTTTTACCTTGTTTTTTTTTTTATTTATTTCCCTCTTCTATTTGAATGTTTTTATTTTCTCTGTGCGTTGAAAATGCATCCATCTATTGCGTTTATATCCTTTATGCATTTGATTTCTGTTTTAAAACGCAATAAATTTTATTACCTTGCAAAGTTGATGTCACTTGTATAGCGGGGTTGATTTTTATGCTATTGAACATTTATTTATTAGAAATAAAGCGGATATGGAAAGGTGCACACAATATTGTATATCATTGGAAGGAGCATTTTGATAAAATATTTCTTGATTATGAAAATGTTTGCGGAGTTATGTAAGAATATATATGGCTTTTAGCTCGCTTATTAAGGTTAATCCAATTAGCAGAAAACAATGTCTTCCTTTTTAAAAAAAAAAAAAGAAGCTGACCCTTTCTTTATAATAATAGACTTATATTAAAGTTTCTTAAAAAATTAACTTGCGAATACGATGTCTCATGACAAAGTCATCTGAAATGAAAAGACTTTGAATATCTTGCAATCAGAAACATTTTGTCAAAGCAGCAGCAGAAGCATTTTGAACGTGCTGTGGTGGCCAATTTAGTGTCCGCGGGTCATATTGAGCCGAGCGTTGATGCTGAAAATGGGTATCCAGAGATGCTCTAATCGGGCTTCCTCAAAGCAATAAAAGACAGAGATGATGTTTCTCAAGGTGACATCACCGCTCACAAACCGGAACTTAAAGTTCCTCAGTTCTTGATATATGAAAACACAGATATTAAGGAAATTATTTTACGGTATCAAATGTGTTTAAAGGAAATTACATTTATAATTACAATTTGGAATTTTATGCATAATGTCATAATTTTGTTTTAATTCAATATTTCGACTTCAGCTATATTGAATGCACAATGCATTTTTAAATTTTTAAAATCTGACTTCAGATTCATATTTAGTGGCCATTCAAATCCTTTCAACTTGAGAATTGCCTCAAACTATCCTTTCGGAAATGGTTATCTTAATATCGATATTTCTTAATCCTATTTTAAAAAGTTAAGAAAAATATTTGCAAGATTGGAATGCAAGATTGGATATAAACTTAGAATGCTCTTTTTTTCATAGATACATATAGTACATCGTTCATTGAATTTTAGTATCGACTTTCATAGGTACATATTTCTCGATAAGACAATTATAATAATCCCTAACCCTACCTTACATTGCTTTTCCTTGCCTTACCTTATCTTACCTTATATTACCTTACATGATATAACATAACATAACATTATATAACATAACATAACATAACATAACATAACATAACATAACATAACAAAACATAACATAACATAACATAACATAACATAACATAACATAACATAACATAACATAACATAACATTATATAACATAACATAACATAACATAACATAACATAACATAACATAACATAACATAACATAACATAACATAACATAACATAACATAACATAACATAACATAACATAACATAACATAACATAACATAACATAACATAACATAACATAACATAACATAACATAACATAACATAACATAACATAACATAACATAACATAACATAACATAACATAACATAACATAACATAACATAACATAACATAACATAACATAACATAACATAACATAACATAACATAACATAACATAACATAACATAACATAACATAACATAACATAACATAACATAACATAACATAACATAACATAACATAACATAACATAACATAACATAACATAACATAACATAACATAACATAACATAACATAACATAACATAACATAACATAACATAGCAAACATAACATAACATAACATAACATAACATAACTTAACATAACATAACATAACATAACATAACATAACATAACTTAACATAACATAACATAACATAACATAACATAACATAACATAACATAACATAACATAACATAACATAACATAACATAACATAACATAACATAACATAACATAACATAACATAACATAACATAACATAACATAACATAACATAACATAACGTTACATAACATAACATAATAAACATAACATAACATAACATAACATAACATAACATAACATAACATAACATAACATTACCCAACCTTACCTTACCTTATATTCTCTTACCTTACCTTACCTTACCTTACCTTACCTTACCTTACCTTACCTTACCTTACCTTACCTTACCTTACCTTACCTTACCTTACCTTGCCTTACCTTATCTTACCTTACCTTACTTTGTAACACAAAATTCTGCATTATGCCGTCTCTACCTTACCTTCTCTACTTTGGGGTAAAAAAGATATAAAAACCTCTTTTTAATAGCTCTGCCAAATTGTGCACTTACTCTTCTTAAACACTAAAAACTTATCTCTGCCTAAATGAAAACAATATTAAATTCCATTTATGCCATAAACACCCTTTGACAAAAGTTTTTCCTGCAACAAAAACAACACTGAAACAACTCATATCCGCTACAGACAAATAACCGCATTTTTAACCGAATATAATGGCCTAAAACTTTGCAGCAGTAACAAAAAAAAAAAATCCAAAAATTACTCGACTTACAATGTGTTCTGGCCCTATTAGCGAAATAAATCGATAATTTGTAATAGAAGAGCAAATAAAAAGGGAAAAAAATAAGAGCACAACCTTCGGCAGCACAACTCATTGGCAACCCTCAAAATGGCCGGACAGTGTTTTTTTCCATCTTAGATTAAAATTGTGCTCAGTTCTATGTTAAGATAGAGTGTGTGTGTGTGTGTGTGTGTTCGTGTGTGTGTGTGTGCTTGGGTATTTTTGTATGTGCTTCTTTTCCGCAACTCTTATTATTTGGTAGGCTTCTTCATTTTTCCTGCGCTAAGTTCAGTGTTTTTTTTTTTCTTTTTTTCATAATATTTTCTATTTGTTTGTTTTTCCTAACTGGCAACAATCCAGCGAGCATATTTTTCGGTATTACTTTGGCGCCATGTTTTTAGCATGTTTTTGTGTCAATTGCGGCTGTTTTTCGTTGTTGTTGTTTGGTTTTACTAAGTACACGTTTTCGTTTTATGCAAATTTACATAAAAATGGATTTTTTAAATTTGGCCCAGTTGCTTTAACTCTAAAATTCTGTGTAATGATTATGGCACTGAACTCTCTGAGTTTCTTAGCATTGATTCACAGTGGGTCAATATCGAGATATAATTGAAAAAGGTTTTGTGTAAAATAAGGATATGATAAATATGTTAATGATAAATATGTTTAACATAAAAATTTGCGATTGTTTTACAATAACGAACGAATGTTATATATTATATTCAAGTAGAACATTTAGAAACTAATACAAAATACGGACAGCTGGTTTTTGCTTAAATCATGAAGTTAAATGTTGAAAAGAATTTCAATTATTTTATCGAAATCACTTTCATCAAAATTATAAATACTCTATATTAAACGAATATTTTTTTTTTCTGGATAAAGCTCATTCAATGCGTCAAAGAGATTTTATGATCCGAGTCGAGAAAAAATTATTTTTGAAAATATTTTAACAAAATTTTTAGTTCTTTTCACATTTTTAATGTTACTATTAAATTTATAAATTATTTTAAATAGCTATGAGATTCTGAGGGTTAATTTAAAAATCAAAGTATGCAGTTATAATATGTTCTACCATGGTAGAATAAGAGAAGGTAGATGCATTTCGGAGAGGCAGGCTGCCATAACTGTCAAAACGAATTTGATAGCTCATAGAAAATCTGAAAGCGATGAGAAAGCTTTAATTGGAAAAATGTAAACAAAAATTTGATTTGTATTGATTTTGACAATTTTGGCTGTGAGAAAGAGAGCGCAGTTCAAAATGCATATACCTTCTTTTATTCTACCATGTGTTCTACTATAACCACGACTCCCACTTAATTTTGTATTAAAATTATTACCACTGTCACACCGAGAAGTCGTTAATTCGATGTTTTTCAATATGTTTTGCGAGCACATAACTCGTTTTTGACTGGAGGTGTAGTCTAAATAAGCATACCATTTATGGCAAAAACAAAAGCAAATGGGAGTGCCTTTGAGTCAAAACTATGAAACTACAGTGTTTTTATTTCTGTATTAATTGTAGTGTCAAATCATTCACATTTCAATCATTTCCTTATATTTCAAAAAGTATACAATGGGCTTTCTCGTCGTTTTATATTTAGTAGTACAGAGTTTTCGATCATTGGACATAGACAAAACCAGTGCTTCATTAAAAAATTCAATTAGAGTTAAATTTTCATCATTTGCAAAGTTCATATTGAAGTCTCCAATTAGTATTATGGAAACATCGTCAAATATTTTTTCGAGTTCCTTAGAACCCACTTTTGAATAAGACATACAATTTTTGAATAAAACAAAATCTGTACCGAATTCATGCCTAGAGTGATCAAACATATGATCTAAACCTATCATTTGTTACCCTTCAACATTTCTTCTAAACACACCATACCCCTGTTTGTCACTCTTCTGAGGGTCTCAATTCAAAAAACACAAAAACTGTCGTTTAGAGAATATATCTCCCCCGAATTGATTCCTATAGGGGTCAAATATATGAGCAGCTCTTATTATTTTTTGCCCTTCAACATTTCTTCTCAACAATTACCCTCTATTGCATTAGTATTATTATTAGTATTAGTATTAGTATTAGTATTAGTATTAGTATTAGTATTAGTATTAGTATTAGTATTAGTATTAGTATTAGTATTAGTATTAGTATTAGTATTAGTATTAGTATTAGTATTAGTATTAGTATTAGTATTAGTATTAGTATTAGTATTAGTATTAGTATTAGTATTAGTATTAGTATTAGTATTAGTATTAGTATTAGTATTAGTATTAGTATTAGTATTAGTATTAGTATTAGTATTAGTATTAGTATTAGTATTAGTATTAGTATTAGTATTAGTATTAGTATTAGTATTAGTATTAGTATTAGTATTAGTATTAGTATTAGTATTAGTATTAGTATTAGTATTAGTATTAGTATTAGTATAAGTATAAGTATAAGTGCAAGTTGACTTATGCACACTCTAATAGACATGAGTAGCGCAGTAAAAAATTCTGCGCTGATACACTAGCAAAATGTGTTAAAACATTTGCGTCATGGTTTAGTTTGAAATACTGACTCCTATAGCAATATAAATGTCAACGAGATTTTGAGTTGGATAACTTGTTGAGCTTAGAGTAAAAGTTTTTATAAGCTTTTATTTAACTTGATTTGTTCGTATGTATGTATGTATGTATTTATGTATGTATGTATGTCTGCAAATTTTGCAAACAATTTTTCGACAGCTTGTGGGTCTCCGATTATGCTGAAATTTAGCATACATGTGTAAGCCCGGTGACAATGCAATATTATGAAAAAAAAGTTGCCACACCCCTTTTTACCGACCACAAATCAATAAAAATGCTATATCTCGCAAACTACTAGGCCGATTCCGATGAAATTTTGGTAGTTAATTTCCTTCAAGCAGAAAATGGGGCTTAAGAAAAAATTTAACCACACCCCCTTTTACCGCCTTCAAATTATTATATATCTCTTTATTATATGTAATTATATATAATCATAATAAAAGCGTACGTAAATAGGTAAGTTCTAGGGACGTATAAAAATTTAGAAATTTTCAAAATGTAAAATACATTTAAATTTTAAAAGCTTAAGGCACTGATATTGTGCAGTAAGCCTGTATAATGGATTGAGGTTTATATACAGATAAGCCTACTAAACGATTCAATTCCACTGATATTGTGTAGTAAACTTGTATATTTTACATTTTAAAAATTTCTAAATTTATATACGTCCCTAGAACCTATTTACGTACGCTTTTATTATGATGATGGGTAACCAAGAGAGATGTTCTTCTGAATCTAGAATATACCTACTATATACATATATGACAAATGTCACTGAAATTAATTTTTTTCTTGTTAGTTCACGTTTTGGTTTTAAATAAAATCATATTTTTAAAAAAATTTTTTATAAATTTTTTTAGTGTAGAGAAGTTAGTGAATGTAGCGCAGAAGTAAGCGCAGTTTATCCTCATTGGAATAAATACAAGAAATCCAATCAAAGTTTGGTAGGAATATATTTGATCTGAAGAAAGTTATTTTTTTATGAAGGGAAATTAGTGATAAATTTATTGAAAGGAGCTTAAGGAATAAAAAATCAAATCGAATTATTTCTTAATGTAGCGCAAAGCTCAGCATCTATCAAAAATGTATAAACCTCAATATCAAGCACGCAGACAAGCTATAATTCGTTCACATCGATCAAACAGATACCTACACGTTTCTGTCCTGCAAGTTAAGCTGTAACTTTGAAACTGAATTCACTTTTCACTTTAAAATCGAATTCATCACAAGAAACTACATGTATTACTGCAATACTGCTTTAGTTTTCATAAAGTAAGTGTATCAGCGCAAAAATATTGTTAAGTATTGCAACTCAATAGCGCAGCGCAGTAATGCGTTACCCATTCTTTTAAATTTTTTTTTTTTTTTTATTTTTACACACTCACATTGTATTGACATACAATTTTAAAATCAGAATCTTCTCTACCAAAATGTCTGACTCTGCTACGACAATTTCTATTTTATGCTACCATTTGTATAAATTCAACAACTCTGCGCCATACTAGTGTCATTTATTTTGAAAAAAATTTTTTAAATTTTGAACGGTGTATATTTCGACATGAAATAAAAACATACCGCTGACCCGCACTTTCGTTTAAAGTTATTAAGCCCCAGAGCAAACAAATACCAAGAATTTGATCGCGTTAACAAGCGAACAATTTATTACAAAAGGATTACTATAAAAATACGGCTGCAGACAAATATATCATAAATAATAAAACATCGTATACATCAAACAAATTCAGACAAACACACACATTACAAGCACAAGAAACGGCAAAAACAGAATAAATAAAAAATAAGCAAACCCTTTTAAATAAAGCCATAAATTATGATTTTGCAAATAAAATAAAACCGAGTTAAAAAAAAAAAAACAAAAAATATGGGAGTTTAATGTAAGGCAAAAAGTAAACATATTAAAAAATAATAATAAAAAATATAATAAAAATTCAGAACTAATGGTAAAAATGCAGCATAAATTGAAGCCTCAATTTAAAATTTTTTGTTGTTTTTTTGGATGGCGTTAAGTTTTTATTGCAGCCAATAAGTCGAGCCAACGTGCTGGCGCATTTATTATTGTTGTTGCTGTAGCTATTTTTATAAGCCACAATTTATTGAGATATGTGCACACACACACACACACACACAGAGAAAAGCAAGCACAAGAAAATATTTTTCTTGACACACACACATATACACTCAGTGAGATACACATATTTGAGTATTTTTTGTATTATTGACGGCTTGACTAAAGCTTTTTTGGTGCGCAAAATATTTGCTAGAAGAATTTCGCACTTCAAGAGAAATGCAAAGCAAAAAAACTGGAAAAAAGGAGCGCTGGAAAAATGGGGCAAAAGCTTTATAAATAAAGTAAAACAAAATTAAGCTAAAATTACTATAATGAGTAAAGTTTTTTAATGTTTCTTGCTGTTTTTTTTTTTTATTATTATTTATATGAAGGGCTATACTTGTGTTATTGGCGTCAAGCTGTGACGCCTAAGCTTTTGCATACTCACAATCATCAAAGTTTGCAGTCAAGCTTTTTAATGAAGTTGAAGTTAAGCACAACAGCAATAATTACAACAATTTTCTGCTTTTGCTTTTTTTTCCATCAAACAAGGATTTTTTTTTTGCATTTTGCTTAGCTGTCTACTTTGGCTCATAAATTATAATAAAAACAAAAAAAAATGTTTTCTTTCTTGTTTCTGAGTACTTTGCGAAAATTAATTCTTCTTCTTTCTTAATCGAACTAAAGTAATTAAAGCGCGAAAGTTTTTGCTGCTAAAACTTATTCTGGTTTTTGTTATTATTTTATAAAGGCCTATTTTTTCTGTCGGTACAATTGATGAGATATTGCAAATTTTTTTTTTTTAAGTATCTAACAGTTAAGAAAAATTTCTTAATTTTTTAATGTCAAAACTTTAGTTTTTAGCTTAGAAAAAAGTTGCATTATTCTGGTAAATTATATTTTTGGATAAATTAAGTTGATCCTTTCAATTTGAATTGCTGCTTATTTTCAGTATTCAAAATAATTTTTTTTTTTTTAATTTAAGACAAATATTTCAGCAAGCTGCTCAAAAAAATTATAACGTCCTGTTGACCTAAAAAGGAACCAACATTTTACATAAAAATAAGCGCTGAGTTCTATTTTAAACCTGTTTTCCAACAACAACAACAACAACAACAAGTACAAAAAGGCTTTGAAAATTCTGCGTATTGTGTTTTTTAACCTCATTAAAAGATTATGTAAAAGTCACAAAAAGCAGCAAAAAGCATTGCATATTCTTGGGCGCGCGTTTATTGTTTGCGTGAAATTTTAATGATTTGCACTTTCGTCGGAATAAAATGCGAGCTTGAGTTTTCTTTAGAAGCAAAAACAACAATAACATTGCCACCACTATAACAACAACAAATCTTATTTTATAGCTATTGCTTTGAATATCCTTTTTTTTCTTATTTTTGTTTTGCTGTTTCAAGCTCTCTATTTCCGCGCCTGCTACTCGTATTTTATAATAGTGTCGTGGTTGTTGTTTTTACTGTTGTTGCTGTCATAATCTTTGCTATGTATATATATATATATATATACTGCTTACTTTATGAATTTGATATCCTTTTAAGCGTAAAGTTTACAAAAACCGGAAGTGTAGACATCATTAATTATGTTGCTCAAAATCATTAGAACGCGTTTATGATTTATCGATTCCTTGTAACGGCTTTATGAAGAAAATCAAAATTTCTTTTTAGTCACAGGACACAGCTGAAATTTTGTCAACAGCAACCTTTATTTTGTCAAAACCAAAAAAAAAATGGCTTAGTTTTTCTTGTTATCAAGTAAGTTCTTCGTAAATTAAAAGAAAATTTATAACTTTTAAAGTAATTTTTTAGAATCTTTTCATTTTTCATATACAAAAAAAAATCTTGTTTTTCATGACGCTGATTAACATAAAAACAGTTCTTAAGTATTGTAAAAAATTACAGTAAACGCATTTCATGATTGCACATTATTTTCTAAAAAATAAATAACACATCCTTTTCTAACCCACAAACAATCCCAACACTAACACAGCCAGCCCCTCTCCAGCCCTCAACCCTACACATATGCTGCATGTATAAAATTGCAGCATCTTAATAACACTTTAACGCTCACTTCCTGTCATTCGTTGCGCTCAACTTCAACTTCCTGTCAATATGTTGCGCTGCTACAAAAAAAAAAAAAAAAAATTAAAAACAAAAAAGTACTTGTATAAAGAAATAGGTGAAGAAAAATGGAAAAATATCTAAAACTGTGCAGTAGCAAAAAGTTGCATTAGATGAGGAAAAATTAAGGTGGCTTATAGGGAAGTATTGCAAGAGCGCGCACAATTGCAGCTGTAGCAAGAACACTAACAACAGCAGGCAACAATTCATCATCATCAACGTTATTATCAACTGTCATTTCTTGACAACAGTACAAAAACAATGCATTTCATTAATGTAGTCTATGTATGCGGGTGTATCTAATGCCAGCAACACAAGTGCCAACAACATCAACTACAACGACAACAGCAACAATGCATGTTGCAATATCCGTAATTATATATGTCCTTATATATATATGACAACGGTTATTAATAATAATTCTGCTGAGCCATAGAGTTCAAGAACAATAGCGACACAAGATTGACAGAGCAGAGCAGAGCAGAATAGTAGAGTAGTAATATTAAAAAATTAATACATTGTTTTAAACTAGAACATGGAAGTTAATATATTTTTGTTGATACAAAATTTATTTTGAGCAAATGCAATATAACATAAAATCTTAGTAGAACAATCGAGCAGCTGTTTATTTAATAAAAACTGTACACTTTTTATCTTAGCTACCGATTTGGAAAATTTTAAGGGAGTATTCCTGGTTGAAAGGCTGTTTTTGGACCCTTTTTGAAAAACTTTTCATTTGAAAACTGAAAGAGTTATTTAAATTCTGTTTTTTTTTTTGTTGTATTAAGATCATATTAAATTAAATAAAAAATTTTTTTTCTTTGACCGAGCGCTGTTCAAAAAGTTGTCGGCCTTCAAAGTTGGTCGTCGAAAAAAAAGGTATGCTGCTTGTGGCCCGGATAACTCGACTTCGGATCATCTGAAATGGAAAAAATAAACAGCGTTAGATTCAGTACAGATGTAATTCTAAACCCTACCTCAATCATAATTTTGCGATTATTTTTTACAAAATAATCATTGGAAAATTAAAAACCGATTTTGGGTCTTTTTTTTTTGTAGTTTAGTGTAAAAAAAAAAAAAAATAGTAAAAAATTGTTCAAAATTGTGATTGATTGTGTGTAGAGACCAGAATGGTGACAACTTTACGTCGATTGCACTTGAGTTCATCAAAATCGGCTTAGTAGTAATTTTGGAAAAACTCAAGGACAATTTTAGGCAATAAAACATTTTTTTTTTTTTTTGAAATACTTACATATATCAATCTGCAATGCCAGCCCCATAACGAACTCCTTCCACTTCTTCAAAAAATGAGGATTCAGCGGCTCTTTGTGCTCTTCGGGCAGTTCTACCTTCTTTTGATGCGGCCAGAGCTCTGGCTTCGGATCTTTTCAAACGTTCTTCGTTCCGTGACGTCATGACGAAATCATATGTGACGTTGCCAATCGGGATGCCCATTAGGTTCATAATTTGAAGTATTGGCAAAACCCTTCGTTAAATATGACAGTTGCAATATAATTGGCAATATCAATAGTGCGTGTGCCGGTGTGCATATGCTTCGGTGCGAATGACCACAGCACTGCGTTGAAAGATTCGTTGTTGTTTTGAGTTTCGGATCTGCTCAACAAATCATCGGCTGACAGTGCTTCGTAAATAGGTGTGATTGCTTCCTGGACTCTCTGATTTAGTGGCGCATACGTACGCTTCAAGCGCGCGTCCGGTTTATAACTCAATTCAAAGTGAACTAAACGCTGCCAACATTCGAATACCTAAGCTCTAAAATGTGTATTCATTTACTTTTTAAAATGCGTATACAAACAAGTTATTAGGTGTTCCGTACTCTACACTATATAAAATTTGTGTAAGTTCAAACTGAGAGATTAAAAATAAAATGTAAGAATAGTTGCAAAAGTACGGAAACAGCTTCTAGTAAGTTTCAAGCACAAAACAGCTGATTTTGACTGCAGACATGTCAAACGTAAGTTGATGCTTGTTCTTCTTGATACTTGTTCTTACTTTACTCGGAGTCTTGAGTTCTAACACTCTCTGTGCACTATGTGTGCTCGAGAGAGCGGTTTTAGGCTTGTTCTTCTTCTCCCATTTTAAGTACAAAAACAGAAAATAGTGTCCCACAAGTTACACAGTGTGAGTACGGAAACACACCTATTACCTACTTAAAAACGCGTTCAACGAAATTCGGTGGTTGCTTCAAACCGTTGCATTCAAAAAGTAGCCAAAATAAGCAAATCGCATTTTGGCGCAAACATTGCTGGACATAAAAAGCCATATTTCCTAAAGTATTTCGTAAAAATCCTTTCAGGACGATTCTCTCAAATATTCAAGCTATAAAAATATGAAAAAAATGTTTGCCAACCAGGAATACTCCCTTAATACGTAAAAGGCAAGCATGTTGCTCCGCACCTAATATCGCTCAAACTGTAACTATTTTTTGCCATTATTACAGTGCTTTTCCAACATATACTGTCCTGAAAAGTGTTCAGCCTGAAAGTTACATTAACTAGTTGTACTAAAGTATCGACTTGTTTTTTATTTAATTTTATTTATTGAATAACGTTTGGCAAAGTGAAAGAGCCACTAAATTAAGAAATACTTTTAGGCAGCACAATGAATGAAATTATAATTAATTTTTATTGAAGTGAGTGTAGGACTAAGAACGAAGAAACAAAATGGCCATTTCATCGAAACTTGAGAGGACTTTGACCGAGCTTCTTATGATCAATTGTGTTGTGCGTTTTGTGAAATCTTTGAACACAAATGATCGAGAACTGGATCTTCAAAACTTAATGCCGACTCCGAACAGCTAAAATTCTCCAGAAGCTTTTTTATATGCGATTAAGCTCTCTGAAGTTTGCCATTGCCTGCAGAGAGGTGGCGGCTGAACAGAAAAATTATTAAAATTGAAAAAACACTCTGTGTTAGATAGGATTCGAGCCTGAGTTCTATCGCATACAAACCACTAACCGCAACCAGTACGCCACTGTCACCACTACTGCTTCAAGGTTCAAACTTATATCAAGGAATAGTTTTATTTATTTTGTAAAGATTATATTAAATAAATTAATTGGCATGCATGCGTGGAGAACTATTGTGTTTGTTTAGGTTTCATAGTCTTCTGGAATGATAGCATTAAATTTTCCAGAAGAATTCGACTTCACAACGCATTTTGTTTCAAAAAAAATTTTTTATATCAAAAATTTAATTCAAATCAATTTGAAATTTTAATTGTATTGAAGTATAATTTGACATAAAATTATTGTTACAAACATGTTTTTTAATAAAAATTTGCCATCACTTTTACTTTCCTAATGAATTCGCCCCCAGTTCTATCGCTCAGAAGAGTGCTCAATGTGAGCGTCAAACTAAGAGCCCGAACAGAACCAAAGCGGCAGTCGGTTGTTGGTCCTCTCTCGGCGATAACCGCTGAGAATACGTCTAGAATATGTGCGGTTGTCGGATCAGTGTTGCTTTTCGGTTTCAATTTGAAGAAAATTATTTCCTATGTAATTTTGAACGTACATGACCGCAAAACTGACACACAAAACGAAACATTAGCTCATGTGAAAAACTAATAAACTAACACTAAACACAGCTTATCTTTGGCAAAAAAAAACACTTACGCCACTCAAAGAGAGATCAGACAGCCGTGGGAAAAAAATCAAATAGATTTCATTTTTGGCGCTTGCATCCACTTGCATTAACACTAAAACAAAGTGATTGTTTTAATGCAGGAAGTCACCGTACTTTTTCGAAACACTATTTTTACCCAATTTTTTTCAACTCCAAATGGGCTTTACAAAAAGTTCGCAAAAGTTTTGAGTTCCGGCTACAAAAATTCAATTTTTTGAACAATTCTAAGCACAACGCAAAAAATGTATTGTCAGTAAACATATAACAGTACGTTCAAAAAGTCCAAAGGATGACACATAGATGGCGTTATAGGTAGATCGATTTTTTTCCCCATATGATTTTTATTTAGTACCAACCTTCAAACGATACGCATAAAAATTTGACAACAATCTGACAATTGATTCGTCAGTTATAGCATTTTGTGTTCAACTTTTGTTATTGAAAGAATATGGAAAAAAGTGAATTTCGAGTTTTGATAAAGCATTGATTTTTGATGAAAAAAAATACAGTGGAAACCAAACAATGGCTTGATAAACATTGTCCGGACTCTGCTCCATCGAGACAAATGGTAGAAAATTGGATTGCTGAATTTAAACGTGGTTGTACCAGCACAAATGATGCAGAGCGCAGGGGACGCCCAAATCAGACTCTTATTCCACAAAACATCAAAAAAATCCACAAATTGGTTATGAACGATCGCAAATTGAAGGTTCACGAGCTAGCTGACATTTTACCATTTTACACGAACATTGGGGCATGCGAAAGCTCTGTGCAAAGTGGGTGCCGCGTGAGCTCACAGTCGACCAAAAACAACAACGAATTGATGTTTCAGAGGAGTGTTTAGCGCTGTTAAACCGTAATAAAATCGAATTCTATCGTCAAAATGTGATAATGGATGAAACATGGCTTCAATATTACACACCAGAATCCAAAAGACAGTCAGCTGAGTGGACAGCAGTCGACAAACCAAGTCCAAAGCGAGCAAAGACCCAACAGCCGGCATGTTAGGTGATGGCGTCTGTATTTTGGGATGCGAAAGGAATAATATTCATCGACTATCTCCAAAAAGGAACCACCATCAACAGCGACTATAACTGTGCACTTTTAGATCGATTGAAGGCTGAAATCGCCAAGAAACGGCCACATTTGCAAAAGATAAAAGTGTTGTTTCACCAAGACAATGCACCGTGTCACAAATCGATGAAAACGATGGAAAAATTGAATGAATTGGGCTTCGAATTGCTTACCCACCCACCGTATTCTCCAGATTTAGCCCCTAGCGACTTTTTCCTGTTTTCAGATCTCAAGAGAATGCTTGCTGGAAATAAATTCCAGTCCAATGATGAAGTAATCGCTGAAACTGAGGCGTATTTTGACGAGAAAGAGAAATCGTACTATAAAAGTGGTATCGAATTTGGAAAATCACTATACTCGTTGTATCGCTCTCGAAGGAAACTATGTTGAATAATATAATCGAGTTGTATCAAAATTTTGTTTTTTTCTTAATTATCCTACGGACTTATTGAATGACCTGTTATATATAAAATATTCAAAAGTTCATCAACTGAATTAGATTTCGGAGCAGCATTACAAAAACTTCTTAACATCACTGATGAAAAATTCGAAAAACCTGAAATTCAAAAAGAAATTCATGCTGTATTCAATAGAGTAAAAACTAAATGGAATAGTGTATGTAGTTCAGATAAAACTTTCAATTGGAAATATAAGAATTGGCTGCAGGAAAGTACCGATGTCCACTATAAGGAAGTAGAAGACATATCCGACGAATTGCCAAGTATTTCAAAATCTGCAAGAGGAAGGCCAAGGAAATTATTAGACGAAAGTTTAGCCGTTTCTGTTGCTAGTTCTCTCCGATTAGGGAGGATTAAAGAAAGCATTCTTACTCCAACTTTGGCAGAGTACTCCACCATGAGGAAGCTTTGGCTTTATTCATGGACTTGGGACTTTCGAAGGAAAAGTACAAACTACTCCGAAAGTCTTTGGTGCGAACACAACGTGGATATACTTCCAGAATATAAGAACATCACAGCAAAAAAATCAACTGTTCCAGTAAATTTACATCTGTTTAAATGAAAATTTGAAATGTAGAGCTGTTTTATTTTTTAAGTCTATAGAAAAAAGTAAAAAACCTCAATTTGTTAAGAAGCTGAAAAGATTTGCATTTCCGGTGTTTTTAAAGTTTTGGGACAGTTTTTTTTTTCAGTGTAGAAACAATTTTCAGCTTTCAAACTTTTAATTAACAATGGATTTGTTCTCAGCAACCATAAATTAAACATAATTCATGTTTTTAATTATTTTTTTTCTAAAAAAAAGCACTCATATGGAGAACTTCATATTCATAATTTGTGCTTCAATTAGAAAGTCTAACTTTGACCGTGAATACCTTAAAATCCCTATGATCAATCCAAATAAAATTTTGTGCAGTGAAAGCTGAATTATTATTCTGTCCATAGAAAAAAGAAATCATAAAGATATCTCAATGTTGCTACTGAGAAATGCTAAATGTTGCCACTGTGCAGCGCTTTGGTTGTGTTCGGGCTCTAAAAATAGAAAAAGACTCTATTTTGGCGTCAATTGGCGAGCTTTTCTTCTCGTAACTTTTGGACATTATACTTTAAAAACCCCTGTTTTCAAATGGGTCTAAGACCTTTGAGTTGGAAAGCAGAAGTAGATTTAGTAACTGTGATGACCGTAGCGACTTTTCATACGTCATTAAACGAAGAACTGCTAATATAGTGAATGAGGGGCTCTAAGCTAAATTAATTACTAATTTAACAGTAATTAACTTATTGCCGTTTTATTAAGTATGGCAATGCAAAAGCTAAGTTGCGGAAGACATTTGCTGTGGAAAAGGCAAGCCGCAAAGCTACTGGTGGGGGTAAAAACATGCCCGAATGGCAGCCTAGCAGTGACGCAATGCAAGAATTGGCACAAACAATCCAAATGTCCATCAGTGGTACTGCCCCAAACTGCGATGATGATGACGACAAAAACAATGACTCACCTTATATCGAAGAATCAGTCGGATATTTAGTTCGGAATGTGCTTTTGTCGGACATCGAAGACAATGTTGAACAAGTACCGCCAGCCAACCCAAAGTTGAAAAGACACTCGATTGGTCCGAGTACTCACCAAGCATGATAAAAAAGCCCGTGAATACAAGGTTGAAGAGCTCCGCGTCGCGTTCGATAAGAGCCAATAAAAAATCGAGCGAGAAACTGAAGACTAAAATGATAAAACGGGAAATGTAGATGAGAGAAGAGGAACATGCTGAGCATGTCCTTAAAAAGAGGACGGAGCATAATGCTCGGATGGAAATTTTTGCTGCACAGTTGGCAGAATTGCGCGAGAAGTCCGAGTTACGTCGTCAAAAATTTTTAATTTTATAAAACAAAAATGCTATTACTAAATATGAGTCAGAATAAAACATTGCTTGTTATTTTTTAATACAGAAATTGTGTTTTTTATTTTCTATCAAATAACATTAGGATCGGTTTATAAGTGTCTGAAAGTATTTAAGATTAAAACTGTTGCAGGCATTATTTGTTGCATTTCGTTTACTTGTATTTACATGTGGAACTTCAGTCATCGATATTATATTATAAAAATTTTCAAGGTTTGTTGCTGGTGTAAGCTCTTTTGCATCAATTACTATGTTGTGTAAGATGGCACATGCTACTATTATCAGTTTTGCAGTTTATAATTTTACTCTTAAACCAAGAGACAACAGCGGAAAACGACGCTTAATTACCCCAAATGTGGGTTCGATTACATTGCGTGTTCGAATATGACATTCGTTGTAAAGTTGATGTACACTAGACTCGCAGTAATGTAGGGAAGTGGCCAAATAATGTGTATTGCGATATCCTGAGTCTCCGACTATAATGAAATTGCCAAAGTCACCACGTCCAAACTGAATTTTCAAATTTTAGTTATTGAAAATGGTTTGGTCATGTGATGCACCAGGCCAACGTGCAACGATATTCGTAACTTTCATGTCAGCCGAACAAACTGCTTGTACGTTTAACGAAAACCACCTCTTTCTATTTCGAAAATTCTCAGCATTTTCTCCGCCGGGAGACTCAATTCGAACATGTGTGCAATCAATTGCACCGATTGATCGTGGAAAACGGGCAAAAGAAAAAAAATTTTCACTGGCTGAAATCATATCGGTTTCTAATCTCGGCATTTAAATATAAGTTGCACGATGCTGAGCGATTGCGAGAGAGACTCTTTGAATTATTTTCGAAACTGAGGATATGCTCACGGCTGCAAAATCAGCTATTGATGCCAGCATGAAACCCAGCGCGTAGAAGCGCAAAGTAATCAGTAATTGGCAATCGGTCGTATATATCAAGAGTCGAAATACTCCACAGTTCAATATTTACCTTTTTTGTATATGGACAAGAGATGGTTTAATCATTTGCAGAAGTTGAGCAACCGTTTCTTTTGACAAGCAGAAGCGATAGATGAAGTCTTCGTTATCCCATTTGTTTAAATTAATCCGCTCATGCATTATGTATTGTCTTCGCTCGGCTAACAACATTTCACCATCTTCATCCATATCCAACAAATCAAGTAAGGCATTGAAAGTATCGCGACGTCGATTCAATTCGCGTAGCTTGTTTTAACAAAATACAAAACCTGAACAAAAAATCAAAACAGAAATGTCGTTTTAATTTAAAGTGAAAAAAATCAATTGCTCAGTTAAAAGGTGCTAACTGCTCGATTCTCCCAAGTTAGCTAATTCCGCAATTAAACTTAACTGCTCGTTAGCTAACTGGGCAAACTTCAAAAAAAGTGCTTAACTGAGAGTGAAAAAAAGGAAATTTGGTTAATTTCCCTTTTTAGCTGCGGATTAAAGTTTAACTTGGAGTGAATAAAACGGTCCTTAATGGACATTTCATCAATCATTATACAACTAGCTATATAAACTTCACTGACAGGTTGAGACTCAAAGAACACGCAAGGCAATATTATTTCTTTGTACTGATTGCATCCATTTAGCATAAAGTAGTTATTAAGCAAGTCAGGATCGAAATGATATTCACTAGGTTCTTTGCAAAAAAATTTTCATATGTTTTTTAGTTATGCCTTAGTAGATTATAAAAAATTCAAAATTTTGGCCATTTATCACAAAAAAATTTACGCAAAAATCAAAAACCTGATTTTAAAAAATTGATTCGATAAAAAAGCGCATTCAAGAATATTTTTAAAAATAAACGATTTTGCTTGTAGAAGTTTTTATATCCTTGTTTTAAATTATTTCTGCTATATACATATATTTTTTTATTAAAATCCTCTCCCTCATCCCATGAGAAATCCTACTTACGGGCCTGGCACTTCTACAATTTTTCAAAAAAATTTTTTGTAATATACTTTGACAGGTTTTCGTTTATAATTGTTGTTCATAATTTATTTGAAGTATATTTTTCATAAAATAATCCGTATTTTGAAAACATTTCAACTGCCAAGCAGCTTAAATTTGCGTACTTAAACTTTGCATGTTGATTAAAGAAGCAGTTTTATAAATAAAACTGATTCTAAGCAGCACAATAAAAAAGCACAAACCAAACGCTTGCTTCCTCGCAAAAACAGCTAAAATGGCGCATATAAACACACATAAACATGCATGCACATACATACATGGCAGTACACGCACACACTTACAATTTAATTGCTCACGAGCACCCAGTAAAATGCGACTATCAAGGATATTATTGACGCTTGGCTGCAAGTGTGAGTGTTTAATTCAAAAGAAGGATTCTTTGAAGGATTAAATGAAATTCACAAGAAAAAATAAAGGAAGCACAAAAACAACGAACACATATCCAAGTTGAAAATAACTTAAAAAGAAAGGGGGGAGGGGTGCATATATGAGCAAAAAGCAACGAAGAAAAGTTGGGAAAAAAAAAATACATATATTGCTGATTGCTGGCATCAGCGCAAAGAAGAACATAAAAGAAAGGATAACAGTGGGTGGTAGTGTGTGTGTGTGTGTGTGGCATTTTGTGAGGGTCGTGTTATGGGTTTAAAAACAACATCTCCGTCTATATGAACACTGTTAAAGCAAACTGTTTTTTTACGGTAGAAATTTGCAATTTAATTACGTTTATTTTGAGCAGCAAAAAAACATGCTACTGTTGGTAAGTGAGTGTATATGTGTGTGTGTGTGTGTGTTTGGGTCCTAACTGTTGCCACAAGCATTTTAATTACAAACGAAAGAACGAAGGAGGTGGCGAAAAAAATAACATAAAATGGTTGCCATTCATGTGGAAAATTTTATATACCGATTTTCGGTTGACAAAATCGCAACTGAAGGAAAAATTCAAGATAACATGAAAGTATAATTGAAAAATAAATTGGTAGGATTTTTATCACATAACACCCAGCAGGAATTTTAGAGACTGACAGCAAAGGCTACACAAGTATTTGATAGTTAGAAGCAAAATATTTTTTGAGGTTTTTATTTTTTTTGGTTTTTTCAAAGACATATGGGTGATTATACGTTAAGAGGTTCTAGCGGTAGCTAAGTCAAAAAAACATACATTAGTTGAAAATTTGCGGAAAACGACAAACATACGTTTTTATGTATTTATTTAAACGACAAACATACGTTTTGTAGTAAGGATCGAGCTTCGGCAGGGTACCGAAGCTAAAATACCCCCCCCCCCCCCCGCAGCCATATTGGAGTATATTCGAAGTCTTTAGCCACGACACACACGATGACATTCAGTTCAATATATTAACGAAAGTTTTCCTATTTTGATGACGTCACTTTGAATGGAAGGTATGCATGGTTTTGATCCGATTTTGCCAAATATCATAGAGATAGTTCATATTATATATCAAAGCTAACGTGCAAAATTTCAAGACATTTCCTTCATTTTTGTGGATTTTTAAGAGATTTTACGTTTAAAATAAAGTCACTTTGTATGGGAAGTGGGCGTGGCTTTCACTCGATTTTGCCACATATCATACAGATGGTTTATATTAAATATCAAAGCTTATGTGCAAAATTTTAAAACATTTCTTTAATTTTTGCAGATTTTTAAGAGATTTTACGTTTAAACTAAAGGCAATTTGTATGGGAGGTAGGCGTGGTTTTCATCCGATTTGGCCCATTTTCGAACTTGATCTTTCTTTTTTAAAAATAAACTTATATTTTAAATTTCATCGACTGACGGGCAGACGGACAGACAGACGGACACACGGAAATCGACTCAGGAGAGGATGCTGATGCCACGCCTCCTTCTTGGCGTTACAAACGGAATGACAAAGTTAATTTACCTCTTACTCAGAACGCGTTGGGGTTTAAAAATAAACACCGTTTACTTTGTTACCAGTGAATTGCAATACTTAAATTAACATAGTTTAGTTATAACTGCATGTTAACTTTGAAAAAAGTATCTACCTGGCCTGTCCCTTTACTATCACGCAAAAAAATCAGTCTAATTTAATACATTTCTAGTTGATTAGACATCTAAACGTTATTTATTTCATAAGGAAGCATTAGTAATAAGGGTCAATATTTAAAAAAAAAAATCAAATTACTTTTATTTTCTATTAAGAAAGATCCGCAATTTTTGTCCCTCGTATTTTAAGTCTCCTACCCTGGACGTTTTACGTCCGTTAAAAAATATCGATAAAGTATTTGTCGTTACAATTTTAAATCTGACTTTGATGTGAAGTTAACACCAAACGAAGCGCAAGCCACTCGCTTGCTCTCATTGGCGGACGCTTCGATCACTCCACTTGACATGTGCGTTTGTGTCGGTGAATGCAGTATCTCCATTCGTTAGTTTTAATCATTTGTTATTCAAATTCCTTAAAGATTCATACTCTTATGATTGTGTTAGATTTTTGGTAAAAATATCTCTCCCCTGTCTTATTTGCCCTGACTGTCGCGATGCCAGGGTAGAGACCATAAGTCCAGGGTAGTTACGAAACGATACGAAAAACACGTAAGAGTGAATTAATTGACTGGACATCTTAAAATAGTATACAAATAACTTATTACATAGTACAACTTCGGAAAACGGCATATTTTAAAATTTTACATCACGCTACCTTTCTTAATATCAGACCACCTCTTAACGTAGAATTACCCAAAACTTGAATTAGTTACATTTTGTTTTAACCATTCTAAAAATTTTGTCATTCTAAAGCGGCTACTGGAGGTTTTGTTAATTTTAGGCATGAGTTTTTAGTGGAAATTTATTTTTATGAACATATTTTATGAAAATAAGTTTCGGAGCATGTTTCACATTTTTTCTTTAACCCTTAACTGGTATAATTTGATAACAACACTACTGAGTAATGCGAAAGCATGCACAAACCTAAAAGCTTGAAATATGCTAAGCGTAAGAGAGTGAATGGCGAAATAATGAGAGAAATATAATCTTCTCTTTTTCTTAGCTTGGTCACACAGACCAAGTGTAACAGTGAAGGGTAAAACTAAAACTTAAAATCTAAAATTTTATTGCACAGTGAATTGTAAAACACTCTAAAACGTTTTTCGGAAAAAAAAATTTACTGCTTACCGTACACCTTGCCTAGTAAGAGGTAAGCCAAATATGCCAAAATTACTACATCTTACTTTTTTTGGCAATTTCTAAGTTATTCTAAGCCAAAAACTTAACTTTTAAACACATCTTACCAAGTAATCGACAAGAAAATTTCTTCAAAAACCACAACTAGCAGCAATTTTGTTCTTCATTAGCACTCTGCCATGTTTAACATTTCTTCTTAGAGCTTGAAATTGCTTTTTCTCAATTCAATCTAATTTAACATGCATCAAACCCAAAATATTTTTTTAATTTTCTGCTTGGCAGCATTTCTTTGGGGAAATTTATTTGGCAACATTGTTGCAGCTGGGTTTTTTGGGCACTATGTTACTACATAGATACACCCAGATATTAGCAAAGCATTCAATATCCTTGAAACCTATTTTCACATCCTGCCTTTAACGCTGCTTTACTTTCTTTTGGTTACTTGCCGCTACTTTATAATTTTTTTTAAATGACAATTAAAACTTTTTTTGTTACAGTTAATTCTTTGCACACATAAACACACACACACACACACACTAAGTTTAAACCACACACTTATATGCCAAAAGCAAGCCAATTTCCGCAGAACAGGATATTGTCAAATTTTTTACTTATTTCAGACTTTTTGTTTTAGTTGATCTCTTGTTGCGCGTACTTTTTGCTTTGCTTTTCGAACTTTTCTATCTCTTATTTTAAAAATATTTCATCGACATCATCATCATTGTTGCCATCAGAATTATTTTGTATCGACTGCTGCTAACTAGATGGCAATAGTTGCTCTCACTTATTTTATTCATCTTCAAACGAGAGTCAAAAAAAAAAAAATTCTCATAATGTCTACTTTCAAAAATTTTATCGCCAATTTTATTATATCGTTTTTTATTTATTTTCCCTTTT
This sequence comes from Coremacera marginata, assembly GCA_914767935.1. Taxonomy (NCBI): domain Eukaryota; kingdom Metazoa; phylum Arthropoda; class Insecta; order Diptera; family Sciomyzidae; genus Coremacera; species Coremacera marginata. The sequence continues at coordinate 16,864,123 of OU612045.1, read as the reverse complement.
ATATATATTTCTCTTACATTTCATCTTTGTTCGCGTGTGTATAAAATATATTTTAAGCTGATTTCGTAGTTGTTAAGTTTATGTGCTCTGGTGTGTGACCCTGTGTATCGTTCGCTATGTGCGTTGAATTGTTTCCCTCGTGTTTGATATTTTTCATTTTAAAATTGATTCGATATTGATGAAAAATAAAAAGTTTTTAAGAAACTTTTGCTTTTGTGCAACGAATGTCCCCATTTAACTTTCGTCAATGGAGGTTTTTCATTTTGTTTCTTATTTTATTTTTCGCTCCACTGCTTTTTATTTTTAACAATATAGATAAAATACAAAAAAAAATTGTAATCATCTTAAATGAATTCCCTGATATTGTCTTTTAATTCACAAAGAAAAAAAGTTTTCAAAGTTCTCTATATTGCTTGTTAATTTTAAGTGTTCTATTTTGTTGGAATTTTTCTTATTTTATTTTGAATTTTATAGAGAAGAGACAATAATTGTTGAGGCAAAGATGGTCAAAGTGGGTTAAGTAGAAGTTTTTAAATTGTAAAATGTATAAAATGTGTATCTATATACACACAATAAATAATGCTTCGTAGAACTATTCGACTTGACCTGTATTTGCTAGCACTTCAAAGCAAATTTGAAATAAATTTTTCCAATGTATGAAAATATAATTTATATTAATGGAGCATTTTAAACTATTAGCTTTTCGTTAGTATAGTCTATGATTTTACGTGTAACTTTGTTCCTTGCATAGTACCTCTAAATATTTCACTTCAAAAATATTACCTATTGTCAATCAATGAAGTCACAGAATAAACTTACAACTATTTGTTTAAAGTGCAATGTTTTTAATTTATTTATTTACTCATTTATATTATTACACATAACTAAAATTAATAGCTACATAAATTTGGTCTTCAGCTGATCATTTCTTACTAGATATTTTTTTAATATACTTATACAAAGAAAATTTTTATTGTCAAAGTACATATTATACATGAAACCTTTATACATATATACAGGGTGTTCTATATCATAAGAACAATTCTGTGGCAGTTGATTCATTGGGTCAAAATTGTATGGCATGGGGGTCCATGCTTGCGTGTTCAGAAAGTTATTAGGGAAAGTTTATTAAAATTCACTTAAAAAGGTGTAATAGATCGAAGCTTAAAACTTCAAAATTAATGCAACTAAAAAAAATGAAAACCATTTTGTGAAGAAAATTAAAAAGTGAACTAAGATTTGCTGAATTTTGTAAATTTTTATTCATCCAAAACGATTTTTATAATTTTGTTATTTTTTTTTTAAGTGAAAAAAAAACATTACTTAGGCCGATGAGCACTTTTTGATAGAGAGCAAAACTATAGATTCGCGATAACATCACGCTGTTAGCGATATCATCTTGCTTTTACCTGTTCATTTCTGTTGCATTGTACACAACGAGAAAAAAGCTTATGTTAAAATGAAAAAAAAAACCTGGTATAATTAATAAGATGGCTTCGGCAGTTTTCAGCCACCCAAGTACTTTATCAAAACGCCTAAGTTTTACATGTTGACTTGCCAATTGTTATTGGGTGAATTAACCAAGTATTTGGTAATTTTTTATACACTACTTTAAGAAAAAAATTGAGTTTCAAAACTATAACTCTTTTTCGGGTTTTGGTTTTTTTTTTATTTTTCTTTTTTTTTAAGCTGCCGCCTCCCGTTTTGTGTTTTGCTTGACTGCAATCGGCAACTACACAAAATTTTTCTTTTATCGACACCGTTTTTCTTAGAAATTAATAACTTCTCGGCTTTTCTTGCTGATTGACGTATATTATAACAAGAATATGAAATTAAATTAAATTAAATTAAATATCAAATGCAAGACTGTTACATTCGCATGCCGTTGAGATTCGAACCCACACCAACCAATACCACTGTGTATGAAATAACTACACTACTCATTGAGCCAAACTCCTTCGATACGCTGAGTGATTTATTGAATATTAATTACAACTGAAGCTATGCTAATTATATTATTAATTATATTAACTAATTATATTAAGTTTATAACTCCCATACAGTTATCTTTACCCAAGCCGACTTAGGTGATTTGCCTATTGTTTTTTTTCTCGGTGCAGCATTGCTTATGCCGTGGTTATGTTAGGCAAAAATGTTTGGTGAAGTTTTTTTTTATTGCCGAGGCGATTACCAACCGATTACCGAACCAATTACCGATAACCAAAACGATAACAAACCAATGGCCGATTATCGTAACGATTACCAACCGAGAACCGAACCAATTACCGATTAATGAAGCGATTTCCAACCGATAACCGTACCAATTACCGATTACCGAAGCTATTATCAACCGATTACCGATCCAATTACCGATTTACGAAGCGCATATCAACCGATTACCGAACCAATTATCGATTACCGAAGCGATTACAAACCGATTACCGAACTAATTACCAATTACCGAAGCGATTACCAACCGATTTCCGTTCTGAAGAAATCTCCAATGAGTTTTCTTCAAATCTACCGTCGAAACTTTTTACGTTAAATCAATGATGTGAGATTTATTAATTTTTGCTGAGGGAAAAATAAATTTTCTGTGCGAATTTGCAATGGCAATTTTGAATTCATACCAATTGTTTGAAGAAAAAATGGAACAACATTTGTACCAAGTATAAATAAACAATTTTAAATGAGAATGAACGAATATTACGACTGAAATAAATTTGAATATTGAACAACAATAGTATTTAATCTTCTAATAACCATAACGTACAATAAAAAAATAAAAACCAAGCTATTTTCAATATAAAAACAAACTATATCCATACACTGAGGGAAAAATAATATTGAATTTCTCCAAAAACGTTTTTCATTCATCGAAAAACCAGGTCGTTTTGGAACGATTGAAGCATTTGCATAAATCAAATACGTAAATATTTAAAAATGTTAAAACAAAACAATCACCCAGCCACGGGTTTGAGCCCGGGCATCTCGCTTACAAAGCAAGCACCCCAACAAGTATGCCACGGCCGCCACATTTTGGTGTAAAATTTGGTTTATAATAACTGAATAACTTATAAGCAAATTTTTAAAATAAAACAAAAACGCAAAACAATCGCCGCCAGCCAGATTTGAGCCCGGGCATTTCTTTTACAAGACAAACACGTCAACCAGTCTGCCACAACTCAATTGAAAAATTTGTTTCTTAATAACAAATAACAGCAAGTTTGATAAAATCAAATGATATTTTGTTTGAAAAAATTTAAATATGCACAGAAAAAAGTGTTGTAAGGACAAAATTTGACTTATCGACATAAATATTTAAGCTAAATTTATGCACGGCCGTGGATAATTTTAATATTCGTTATTTTCCTGAGTGTATAATTCCATAAAATATTTTCCACAATTACCGACTTTAAAATTCATAAAAACATTTTGTATGCCTCAATTCTCTGCTGTTCATTTCATAAAATTTCATAAAAACGCTGAAATGAAATGTCATATTTTTGACAAGCTTTCCAAATCCATTACCAGATCTTTGATATTCTTCTTTTATTTCATATAGCGCAGTTCTTTAAAAGTCATAACTTCCTATAGGCTGCAGACTATCAGGCACTGCTGTAGAAAACTTAGCGTATGTTTTATTAGTATCTTTCATAAAGAAATTTGTGAGCGATACCCAAAATTCAAGTATCTAGCATTATTAATATAGATGAGAGCGTCAAAAACAGGTGATGCGAGCGTTTTTGTCATATTTTTCGAACGTGCAGCGCTATGAAAAATTGCTCAAAGAAAAATCACCCCAAACAAAGTGAAAAAATCACTCAATATTTTTCCATTCAAATTTGCCCCAAAATAACTGGGCGATTTTTCATTTTTGTTGGGTTATTTTTTAATTTTTTTCATTTCTTTGGTTGATTGTTCGTTTTTTTTTTTTTGTGTAATTTTTCGTTTCTTTTTTTTTTGTTTTTGTCATTTTTCCATAAATTCTGGGCTTTTTCCGTTTTTGTTGGGTGAAATTTCATTTAGCCACACAATGCAACGAATCGGTACGAAAATAAAAAAATATTATTTTTAAAAAAAATATAGGGCCATATTAAATAAAATTTAATAGTTTTTAAAATATCTTTAATAATAAATAAATGCAATGACTTTTTACAACATACATCTTTTTATTTGACAAAATCAAGAACTTTAAAATTGTGTTAATGTTTTAAAAAATTAAGCATGTTCCCAACAAACAAAATGATTCACTAATGTTATCGTTTACGAATCGCATTCTCGCACATTTTATTCATTAGCAATTATTAGTAGCGATTCATTTATAATATCGCGGTGGGAGAAATTCCTCCTTCGTTAACGAATCGTCAAGACCGAAAAAAGCAATTCGTTAACGAATCGCCAAAACTATAAAAAGCAATTCGTTAACGAGTCATCAAAACTATAAAAAGCAATTCTTTAACGAGTTTCCAAAACTAAAAAAAGCAATTTGATAACGAATCATATAAATTATCATATTATATGTACGGAAAAGCTCTAAGTTTTATAATTATAAACTTTAAATTAATTTCAAACTTACCACGTCAAGAATCGAAACCACGTCATCTGAATGCTAGTCCGGCACCTCACCCACTCGGCTATTGCAGATGCTGAATATATCTTGCTTAATTTACTTGATAATAAAAGCCAGCATTCGCGAACATTGGTTCGAACCCCAACTTGGTCCAAAAAAAAAAAATTTTTTGTTTAGTTTTTATTAAGGTTTTCTTAAAGATTTGGCTTTTACAAAAGTTCGAAACAATATTTTTTTTATCATTTTATGACCAACTTTTTTTCGGCTTTGTTACACATTCGTCAAAACCGAAAAAAAGCCATTCGTTAACGAGTCGCCAAAAAATATAAAAAGCAATCGTTTACGAGTCACCAAAACTATAAAAAGCAAGTCGTTAACAAGTCGCCAAAACTATAAAAAGCAATTTGTTAACGAGAACTTATTTATATGAAAATCTTGAATAAAGTATACATAAGTAGAAATTATTTATATAAAACATAGGCACGAAATAACATAACAGAAGAAAAAATATTTCACAAAATTTTTTTTCATATAAAAATTTGTGAAAAATATGCAGCCTTTTTTCACATAAAATTAAAAAAAAAACAAAATTAAAAAAAAATATTCGCTTAAATTACGTTTTAACAACAGAAAGTTAGTAAAAAATAATTTTCTTAAAAAATTTTTTATATTGAAAGGTCGGTTTTTTGTTTCAAAATATCTTAAATGAAGTTTAGCAAAGTCATAATTTCAATCGGTGCTTTCTTTAAGCATCAAGCCAACCTCTGCTGAAGTCGGAATGAAACTATTCGAAAACAGTTAAAAAAACGATTCATAAGCGATTCATTAACGAATCACTCCTCGCCACAATGTCTATTGGGTTTTTCCTAAAAACCAGTAAAGACGATTATTTTATATATCGCTTAGGTAACTAATTTTTTTGAATATATATTTTATTGTAAAAAAAAATTATTTACCATAAATTTTTTTCTTTTAATTTAACAAAATTACCCCTGCAAATCCCTTTTTTACGCAGTTCTTTAACTTCAATAATTTTGTGTCTTTTATTTTTAATCGGCATAAATGGGTAAACTTGTCGACGAAGTGGGAGTTTTATAATATTTTTTGCCTTCATATATAACCAATTATTCAAAATATTATTTTAATAAATTCCACTTTGATATTCAGCTACTATTTACCAAAAATGTTTTCAAAACAAAGCCATCTGGCAGAAAATGTGGAGTTCAGTTGAGGCCTTAGGAAAGCAGTATCGAGCAGTTCCCAATCTATGGATGTTTCTTTCTTACTTATATATATGTATAAATACAATCTCTCCCGCATGAAGATACTGAAATTTATTTAGTTATTTTCATAATTATACTATGAACATTAATCTTACTTGGAAACACTTATATGTTGTAATGATTTGATTCAGTGAATTGATCCCATGTATAGATTCATTGGTTCAGTGAATCTCTGATCATTGTGGCAATAAAAACGTTCTTTGATTTTATGAACTTTTTCTTTCAGAACTTTTCAAAGAAGCTTTTCAAAGAATCGATACTCTAAATTAAGGATATAGTAAAGGCGTTGATGTCCTATTCAGCAGCGACCACAATAAATAATTTACACAATATATGTTTGGGCAACTCTTCAACAGTTATGAGAGTTATGCGAGTTCAACAGTTATAAGAGACTTTTTTTTGCAGACATTCCAAAACAGAGAGCCAAAATGGGCTGCTGTCTTATACCTTTCAAGTTTTTGAAGCGAAGCGTTTTACTCCTCGTTCTGTGATTTGCTTAGAGTGAAATCTGAAAAATTTTCGACAGATTTCTTGGAATTTTAATGGTTTCTTTGTTGTTAGCGGTTATTACAACAAGAAAATTTAATACTTTAATATTAAATACTAAAAATACCTTTTGGTTCACGTGGGGATCGAACCCGTGTCCTCTTAAATGACAATCCAGCACTCTACCCACTAGTCCACAAAGTCTTGTGAGATACAGTTGTTAATTTAATATTAGTTATAACAGAAGCTATGCTGCAGTAGATCGTCACCATCTATCAATAGATAGAGGATTGTGTATTTGCCTATGCTACAAATAACAAAAATTTGCTTTAATTCGCCACAAGGCGTCTCCAGCATCGGTGTGTTTGTATTGTGAATGCGTTTGTGGTGTTGTTGGTACGAAGAAAATTAGCAATGCCCACAAGTGTGTTGACAAATGCGTTTTTAAGTGTCAAAAAAATAGATGATATCAATAAATATGGAAATAATAAACGCATGCATGACTTCGGCAAGGTATCTTAAATTTTTGTTAAATTTTGTTTTGTGTGCGTTCTTTAATATATATTTTTGAAGAGAAGCTTTTTACTCCTCGTTCTGTGATTTGCTTGGAGTAAAATCTGAAAAATTTTAGACAGATTTTTTTCGCTAGGTAGAACGCTGTTAAAGGAAAAAAATTTGTTCAGTGCAGCCAAGTTCACAACCATGTGTGGAGAGTGCAAATGGAGAGTCGCTGACGTTATATGCCCGTATATGTAATCGGCGTGGAAATTTGACATTCAACAATAAAAAAATAAGCAGTAAATATGTTTTCTGTATGTATGTAATTTATTTTATGTTATTTTAAATTTTTGTGTTTAAAAGTAAATTTATTACGAGTAAAAAGAAAATATTATTAAGCTATCAAATCTATGCTTCGCTTCTCTCGTGAATTCAACGACGCACGTGTGTTTTTATTTTAGTTTAGAGATTCTCTGAAAATTTAATTTTGTATGTATAATGTGAGCTTCCATCGCATTGTGATAAAATGGATCAATAAAAATTATATTCATAAATTAAAAGCAAGTCAGAACTTTAAAAAAAAATTATTGCCATATTCTTGTTTTTTCCCCATGTTTCATAAAAATCTGGTTCGTTTCCAGATTAGAAAGCAAATGTCTGCTTAAGTTAAATATTCCGAAATTTTTTTTAAGGTTCCTAAGAATTGAGGATATCTGTATAAATTGTTAAATATTGTCAAAATTCATTATTCAATATTTTTAAATGGTCTTAAAAAATATGTTTTTTTGTGCACCTGTCTTGTTAATTTGTCAATTACTCTTCACTATCTACAATTATTTTTTGAAAATTCCTGAATTATTTACCCAAAATATTAACAACTCACCTTTGGAAATTGTTGGTGTGCAAAAAAAAAATGCAAAACCTTTCGGAAAAATGCAACGATTTATAAATAAATTTATAACAACAGCAAACATAATAAACTGAAGCTCACACAATGTATGATAAATTCAGTTATTTTCAGTAGCTAAATAAATACTTCTTTATAAAAATACATTTATGTCAGTACATAATTCAAAACTGACAAAAAATCTCTGCAATGCGCCCAAAGGTATGCACATAAAAAAAAACAGAATAAATAGACGCTTACATTTTTGCAGCAGTTGCAATAATTTATGTGTGCGTAAATAAGAAAAGTGTACCATAAAAAATATAAAATTGTGAGCGTGAGCAAGTGGGTTAGTGTGCGAGATTTGAGAAGCAAAAAAAAAAAAAAAAGAATTAAGAAAGAAAATTGAAACTAAACCTCGAAGGAATAATTTTATGGTTCGTGTAGTTTTCACATTAATTTTACGCTGCCGCACTCAAGCGTGCTACAACAGTTGTAGCAGCAGCAGAAATGACAACAACACAAAAATGTATTAATAAAAAACAACGACAACAACAGTTGAAAAAATAATGGAAAAAAAGTTAACAAAAAAAAAAATAAAAACAAAACTGTCAGAAATAGGTGCAGAATGAGTTTGAAAACGTTTTCAGCTAAATGTAGCTGGGAAAGCAAAGTGCGCAGAATAGCATCAATATGTTTGTGTTTGTGTGTGTGTGTTATGCACGCATATGTATGTAAATAAACGATATAATTTTTGCTTCCATTATCTCGTGTTACGTTACCCTGCCGATTAAACCGACGCTGTTCTAGTTTTTCTTTAGTGCCTTAGCCCCAGCTTCGATTTTTACCCCACTAACAACACATGCATTCGTACACTCCGCCTTCCACACACACAAACACACACACACACACTCACACACTTCAGTTGATGTGTTGTAAGCTTTCAGTTTTTTTCGTCTTGGCTTGTTTTATTTTAAAGTACCTAAAGCGCGCAGCTTACAATGCGAAGCCTTCGATAGTCAAAAGTTTATTTTCGTTACGTACTGCTGCTGATACTCAATAGGCCGTCTCTATCCAACTCTTGTGTGTATGTGTGTGACACTTAACTCGTATGTATGCGTTCGTTTTGTTTGCCCAATTATTTATGTAGCATACTTTTCGGCAGTCAAAGTATTTTATAGTCTTCAAGTGAGCAGCGAAATTCGTTAAAAAAGTGTTCTTTCGCGTTTTCGCAGTTGGATTTTTTTATTGTTTTTTTATTATTCTCCAAGAGTCTTTTATGTTGGTAGTATTGGTGCGGCATTCATGTTAGCTATAACGTTATTTTTATTTTATGTTTATTTTTATTGGAAAACACCTTGGGCTGCTTTTTCGCGCTGTTGTATTTGTTGTTTGTTTGTTGTTATTGTTTGTCCTATTGCAGTGCCATTAAATATTGAAATTGTTCTCTTTTCTTTTTGCTCCTTTGCGCTGCAGACAAACTGGCGACATTTATTTTAGTTTATATCCTTGACAGTCGTTCTGTTTTAGCTGCTCTACATGAAGCTTTTCTTGCTTTCTTATTCCTCTCGCTCTCTTTTCATTAATAATTCAGTGCCGAACTTTAAGTTCCTGCGTTATCCTTGTAAGTTGATTGCAAACTTTTTAGTTTGCGTATTTTTTTTTGCTTATTTTGTTGTATTTGTTTCGTAAAAGTTTTTCGAAAACTGAAAACTTTGCATGCAATGCAAAGAAAAACTGAGATAGTTGATTAAATTGGTAAAATTTTATGCATATTATTTTATCAATAACGTTTTTGTACATCAACTAATTGAAAAATATATACCTTATTGACACTCTAGTATGTAAACGTACCAAAAGTTAACTTAACGAGTACACAAACGTAAACATAATCGTTAACGTAAGCTTAAACGTTAACAAAAGCATAAGCATATAAACATAAACATAAACATAAACATAAACATAAACATAAACATAAACATAAACATAAACATAAACATAAACATAAACATAAACATAAACATAAACATAAACATAAACATAAACATAAACATAAACATAAACATAAACATAAACATAAACATAAACATAAACATAAACATAAACATAAACATAAACATAAACATAAACATAAACATAAACATAAACATAAACATAAACATAAACATAAACATAAACATAAACATAAACATAAACATAAACATAAACATAAACATAAACATAAACATAAACATAAACATAAACATAAACATAAACATAAACATAAACATAAACATAAACATAAACATAAACATAAACATAAACATAAACATAAACATAAACATAAACATAAACATAAACATAAACATAAACATAAACATAAACATAAACATAAACATAAACATAAACATAAACATAAACATAAACATAAACATAAACATAAACATAAACATAAACATAAACATAAACATAAACATAAACATAAACATAAACATAAACATAAACATAAACATAAACATAAACATAAACATAAACATAAACATAAACATAAACATAAACATAAACATAAACATAAACATAAACATAAACATAAACATAAACATAAACATAAACATAAACATAAACATAAACATAAACATAAACATAAACATAAACATAAACATAAACATAAACATAAACATAAACATAAACATAAACATAAACATAAACATAAACATAAACATAAACATAAACATAAACATAAACATAAACATAAACATAAACATAAACATAAACATAAACATAAACATAAACATAAACATAAACATAAACATAAACATAAACATAAACATAAACATAAACATAAACATAAACATAAACATAAACATAAACATAAACATAAACATAAACATAAACATAAACATAAACATAAACATAAACATAAACATAAACATAAACATAAACATAAACATAAACATAAACATAAACATAAACATAAACATAAACATAAACATAAACATAAACATAAACATAAACATAAACATAAACATAAACATAAACATAAACATAAACATAAACATAAACATAAACATAAACATAAACATAAACATAAACATAAACATAAACATAAACATAAACATAAACATAAACATAAACATAAACATAAACATAAACATAAACATAAACATAAACATAAACATAAACATAAACATAAACATAAACATAAACATAAACATAAACATAAACATAAACATAAACATAAACATAAACATAAACATAAACATAAACATAAACATAAACATAAACATAAACATAAACATAAACATAAACATAAACATAAACATAAACATAAACATAAACATAAACATAAACATAAACATAAACATAAACATAAACATAAACATAAACATAAACATAAACATAAACATAAACATAAACATAAACATAAACATAAACATAAACATAAACATAAACATAAACATAAACATAAACATAAACATAAACATAAACATAAACATAAACATAAGCATAAACATAAACAAAAATTTAAACTAAAACTAAATCTAAAACAAAACCTAAAACTAAAACTTAGCCTAGCCCAAGCATAAACCTTAACATAAACAGTAAGTTTGACTCACACTCATAAAAGACAAAATCACTCACATACGCGCGTTATGTCACACTTAAACATGGCCATAAAAAATCTCTTCGCACACATACAGTTACTATATTTATACATCAATATATATCAACACTCTACCAAAAATGTAAAGAATGACAAACATGGCTGATTACGGTTTTGTTGTGGTTGTTGCTGTTCATATTCTTTTTGCTCTTGCCTCATTACTGTTGTGTCAGTTCTGCACAAAAGCAGTTTTATTATAGTAGTTTTTTTCAAAGGATTTCATCAAGTTTAGCTAAGATATTTACGAGCTCACACTCATATATAAAAGCCAATGCGCATAAGACACACACATACTCATATACATACTCACACACGCAGTGGCATATTTAATATATATATATAAAAGTTTTAGTTAGTTTTCACACATGCCCGTAAATATTGCGCTTCATTACATGCATACATCTATGCTTTTACTCATATACAAAATGATTGTATTTTGCGATCATCCATTTTTATGCACACATAAAAAACACGGAAAATCTTTTCATAATATTAAAATATTTTTTTTTTGAGAAATTCGATGCTTATCTTCCGCCCGGCAACAAAAACACACTAACAAAAAAGGCGCAGTATCTCAGCTTATATTTATCCTAATGTCACGAAATTTTGACAAACATTTAATGAAGGATTTTAAATGTAGAAGAAATAGAAGATGCTAGTGTAAATGCAGATAGTACAGCAGATAGTACACTATTTTTGCTCCTTTAAAAAGATTGGGAACTTTTGAAACACTACTTGTATAATTTTCCATTTATTATACATCGTCGAATGCATTTTAACAATTTGATCTATATCGCTAGTTCAAAAAAAGAAACAAAACAACAACAAAATTAAACCGCTCTTTTCATCTACTCACTTTCTATGGCAACGTGCCTAATGTTACCATATTAAAAAAATACAAAGGATTTCTTAATTTCATTCAAAAAGTTAACGTTCCATAAAAGGATCCTTGGTTAATTTTGTTAAACAATTACAAAATAACCCAGCAGCAAAAATAACAAAAACAACAAAAGCCGTTTTCATGCTACTTACCACGGCTCAATAATTGGAATATCAACTCAAAGTCCAGTTCAAGCTGAAGGCAAAAACTGAACATTGTCCAGAGCACACTTGAGTTGTGCTTGTTCATTAATTCACAGGAAATTCCCCTTTAGTACACTCTGACATGAACACATCCGATGCAATGCAATGCATTGCGATCCAAAAATCCGACAACGTATCCTAATTCGGTCGTTCTGCTGCTGCCGCTGCTGCTGCTACTGCAATGAGATGCACTCGAAACTAAATGCAAAATTCCTGAATAGCAACCAATCAAAGCCATAGGAAACGGAAGTAATGAAGTGGTACCCCACAACGTTGCCACACTAGAACACAAGGACAACGTTGACGTTGATGAGCAAGGACGACAGTCCTAACACAAAATACAAAATGGAAAATCTAGGTACGAATATCATTCATTTGTCATTTTATGGCACTGACAATTTGAAGGGGGTATGGAAGGGGATGTGGCGGCTGACAAGTTGTATGGTATGTGTTGCCAAATTGAAACATTTGAGTGCACTGCGCTAGGAAGGTTATTTCCTTTCTTTTTTTTTTATGGAGATATTTCATCGCATATGAATTGGACAGGTTCGAATTGAAATTAGGGCTTGGATTGATTTGGTTCTTACGGTTGACGATAACGGTAACAGCGACGGCAACTGAGGCCTTATGTGAATGAGACTCTTATTGCTGAGCTTGCACCGGATCATAGGAAACGCTCTAATGCAATTTTGGCATTTTCCGCAATGAATACGTCAATGCATGTGAATCGCAAAGAAGGATATTAAAGGATATTGGTGCGCATTTAAAATGAAATTAATTCAATGCCGGAGACGGAAGTGGACGCATCGTGAAAGGAAATAATTTTATCGCTTTGTATGAAGTGCATGTAGCAAAACTTGGTCATGCAATATGCAAAAGCTTTGAGAGATAATGTGTGAGTGTGTGTGTGTGTGTTTTGTAAAGGTTGTTTTTTTTGAAGAGGTGTAAAACTTCTAATTGAAATAAAATGCTGAGGTTACATAACTTTAAACGAAAAATTGACTATTTTAGAAAGATAATTTTATACCATGAGTCATGGGCGTAATGAAGGAAGGGCAGGATAGGTCAGTTTCCCTCCTCAATATTAGAAAATAAAAATTTTAGTATTAAATTAAGAAAATCCAAATATGTTTCTTTATAATTAAAAAGCATAGAATTTATTAATATTTATTAAAGCTTGCCAAAGTATATCAGGCACATGAAAAAAATAATTTTTACCACTCCTGAACAAAATCCTGGCTACGCCGATGCAATGCCATCTTGTGAGAACTGGGACGCTAAATCAGCAGCTTTATATCATTTAGCACGATAACTGCAATCTGCAAGCAACTCAAATCGCTTATTAAAGTATCCAAGAAAACGTTTTCGAATAACTTCGATCACTGTTTCGATTTCTTCACTTGTAAGCGCCGAGTTTTTTTTACTCAATAAAACTTATTAAAAAATTTTCATTTCGACCTCAATTAAAAAGTTCCGCACTTCATTCCATAAATGAAACAGAAAATTAACTCATTTTGGAACTCATTTTGGAACTATTTCTAAAAATTTATACCGCGATTGTTATTTTGTTTAAAACAAAAAAAAAAAAAACTTGTAAGGATGGAGCTTCGGTAGGGTAACAAAGTTAAAATACCCCCCCGCTGCCATACACGGCACGACACACACGATGACATTCAGTTTTATATATTAACGAAAGTTTTCCTATTTTGATGACGTCACTTTATATGGGAGGTAGGCGTGGTATTGATCCGATTTTGCCAAATATCATAGAGATGGTTCATATTATATATCAAAGTTTATGTGCAAAATTTCAAGGCATTTCTTTAATATTTGAAGATTTTGAAGAGATTTTATATTTAAAATAGAGCCACTTTGTATGAGAAGTGGGCGTGGTTTTCATCCAATTTTTCCATATATCATACAGATGGTTTATATTAAATATCAAAGCTTATGTGCAAAATTCTAAAACATTTCTTTAATTTTTGCAGATTTTTAAGAGATTTTGCGTTTAACATAAAGCCACTTTGTATGGGAGGTAGGCGTGGTTTTTATCTAATTCTTCCAAATTTCATAGCCAGGTTTTAGATTGAAGAGCAACGTGAAGAGCACACGTGCCAAATTTCAAGGCATTTCTTTAATTTTTGTGGATTTTAAAGATATTTACGGTTAATATAAAGTGGCGGCCGTGGCATAGTGGGTAGAGTGTGTGACTCTTACGCCAGAGAACCCAGGTTCGAATCCTCCATCCGACACAGAAAGTTTCTTGAGAACATAAGCCGTTCGGAGTCGGCGTTAAACATGTAAGTCCAGTTCTCGAGCATTTGTGTGCAAACATTTTCACATCACACACAACACAATTGATCATAAGAAGCTCGGTCAAAGTCCTTTCAAGGGCTGAAATGGCCATTTCGTTTTCTTTTTTTTAAAGTCACTTTGTACGGGAGGTAGGCGTGATTTTTATCCGATTTGGCCCATTTTAAAACTTGAACTTCCTTTTTTAAAAAAATAAACTTATATTTTGAATTTCATCGCGATAGCTTTAAAATTGCGGCTGTAATCGTGTCGACAGACGGACTGACGGACAGACAGACGGACACACGGAAATCGACTCAGGAGGTGATGCTGTTCAAAACATATATATATATTTTTCTATACCTGCCACGCCTCCTTCTTGGTGTTACAAACGGAATGAAAAAGTAAATATACTCCTTACGCAGTACGCGTTGGGGTATAAAAATTAATCATATGTTTTTGTTTTTTTTTAATTCGTTTATATACTACTTTCAAATAGCTATCATTTTGGTTTTAATAACACTTATTAAAATAGTTAAAACCTTTGCATATATATATACCATTGCTAATTTTCATTGAAATTTTTTGTGACCTCCGAATTTTTAAAAACTTTGTTCGGCGGCCGCACACATGCACAAATTTTTTTTACATATATTTAAAGAGAAAAATCCCAGATTTCATAATATCATAAACAGACGACCGAGAAAGATCGAGCTTAATTTTTATTTTCCATAGAAATTAACAAAAATCGGAAAATGTAACCTCAAAATAGAATAACCCTTTATATCGGCCGAAAGAAATCTTCAAAGATGCTCATGCCGAATTCTTCTTGGCCATTTTCCTTACATATTCATATCTTCAACTTTTATTGGCAACACAAACACAATCCTTTTCTTTTGATTACTTATATTTTTTAAGTTTTCAAACCTTGCGGTTTGAAAACACATTAAAAGTTTATCATGTTTGCATTTTTCAGTTAAGTTCAACAAAACTCATTAATAAATTCTAACCCTACTCTTCGGTTTTATGTTAAGACTACGCTGGCTTCTTTGTCTCTAAGTTTTTACATTCAATTTTTAACACCTTGCTGCGCTCGAACATTCTTTTATATGTATATCCACACACAACATAGTTCCTGCAGCTTTCTTTTGTTCTTCGTTTGGTTTGTTGCAAAAGTTTTTAGCAAATATCATGGTGATATTATCAACACAATACAATAATAACAACAACAAAAACTACATTAAGCGCTTAATTTTACATGTGTAATGCATGCATCTATTAGTGTGAGTGTGTGGAGTGGCTTTGAGTAGGGCATATTTGTGTGTGTGTTTGTGTGTGTGCTTGTGTGTTTGTTAAAAACTATTGTGAACTTTTGTGTTGCTTTGTAAAGGCTTTTGTTTATGTAAAGCTTTTGTTTATTAATTTTTGGGTTAAAGTTTTCTGTACATCTTGCGTTTATTTAGAAGAACATAAGTTGAGGCGTAAAGTTTTTCGTTTTAAATTTGTTGCATATTTCAAAAGCTTCAAAAAGTTTGTTGTAAAGTGATTTAAATTAATATTTAAAACTATTTTTGTTAACTTCTTCGGAAAGATTTCATGAGTTATGCTGTCAACAACGACTGAAAAGAAATACCTCAGCTAAAGGCGTTAATGCAACAAGTTTGCATATACTAGGCAAAACTTTAAAAAGCATCAAATAAAAAAAAAAGTATTAGTCTTGTAGAGTGTTAGTTTTATCGACCGAGAGAGGGCCCTGGTTGCCTAGTTGCTTACTGAGCCCGTAGTAGCATCTATTCAATTATTGTTCTTCGCTTTATCTCCAGGCTGCTTTCGTTGTTGTAATTAATAGCGGTGCCAAAGTATACAAACTCCTTGACTACTTCAATGTTATAGCAGCGGGATGAAACGTGGGAGTCTAAACGCCGCGCTCCCTTGTTTGTAGACAGCACATACTTAGTTTTACACTCATTTATCGTCAAAGCCACTTTGGCTGGTTCCTTTTCGATAGCAGTGAAACATCTGAAAGCAGCGGTAACATCTCTCTTGGTTCTGCCGACAATATCAATAGCATCAGCGTACGCAAGGAGCTGCACACCTTTATAGAAAATGGTGCCATTACGATGCACACCGGCCTTTCGTACGATCCCCTCCATGATGATGTTGAAGAGATCGCAAGACAGTGGATCGCCTTGGCTGAAACCTCTTTCGGTATTGAAGAATTCGGAGTGGTCATTTCCTTTCTTGACGGAGCTGCGTGTGTTGCTCAACGTCATTCTACAAAGTCTAATCAACTTTGCAGGTATACCGAACTCAGACATTGTTGCGTATAGGCAATCCCTTCTCGGGCTATCGAACGCAACTTTAAAATCCACAAAGAGATGATGTGTGTCAATTTGATTTTCGTGGGTTTTCTCCAGATTTTGTCGTAGCGTGAAAATCTGGTATATGGTGGACTTTCCAGGTCGAAAGCCACACTGATAAGGTCGAATCAGTGTTTTTGTAATCGACTTTTATCTTTCACACAGTACGCTTGAGAGAACCTTATATGCGATGGAAATAAGACTGATACCTCTATAACTGGCGCAGATTGTAGGGTCTCCTTTCTTAAGTATAGGGCATAGTACGTTGAGGTTCCAATTGTCGGGCACGCTTTCGGCTAGCCATATTTTTCTGATGAGCTAATGCATACGCCTTATCAATTCATCTCCGCCGGTTTTTAACAATTCAGCTGACAGGCCGTCAGCACCCGCTGCTTTATTGTTTTTGAGTCGTTGGATAGCGACTCGAACCTCTTCATTGCTAGGTGGTGGTACTTTCACTCCGTCATCATTGATTGGTGGCACTGAACTGCACTCTCCATGGGCGGTATTGGTGGAATCGTCGCCATTAAGTAAATTGGAGAAGTGCCGTCTCCACAATCTCAGCACACACTGTGTATCCGTATTCAGATCTCCATTTTCGTCTCTACAAGTGGATGTTCCGGGCTTCAAACCTTGGGTTAGACGCTTAACCTGTTGATAGAATTTTCGTGCATCCTTCTTGCCCTACTATACCTCTAGTTCCTCTCGCTCAAGCTTTTCCTGTTGTCTTTTCTTGCGTCTGAAAAGGCGCCTCTCCTGAGCGTACTATTGGTTTCGAAGTTGCGGGCGCCGGAAACCAATGACTTCTTCAGCGGCAGTGCGCATGGAGTGGGATATATGCGCCCAAAGTCCGCCGGCGTCGTCGAGTCCAGAGGTTGGTTGGTTGAGCTTAACCGAGAGTTGAGCGGAGTAGGCTTCGGCAGTCCGTTGTAATTGCAGTTTAGCGACATCTAGCTTTCGTTGCATTCCTGTGCGTATGTTCTTCCCATTGCATAATCGCATCCGGATCTTGGCTGCAACAAGATAATGGTAGGAGTCAATGTTGACCCCCCCGAAATGTACGCACATCTAGAACACTAGAGGCATGCCTTCCGTCGATTACAACATGATCAACTTGGTTTCGCGTTTTTTGATCCGGGGACAGCCAGGTGGCCTTGTGGATGTCGAGGTGCTCAAATCTGGTGCTACTAACTACCATGTTTCGTGCCGCGGGGAAGTCGATCAGTCTTAGACCGTTGTTCGTGGAGGTCTCATGAAGACTGGACTGACCGACAGTGGGGTCAAAGATGCCTTCCCTTCCGAATATCGCATTAAAATCGCTGAGGACTATTTTCACGTCATGGACTGGAAGGTGGTCGTATACGTCCTCAAGACTAGTCTTTCCTCCATCGGAGCGTGTGCGCAAATAAAGCTGATGAAGAAAAATTTTGCCTTGATGCGGATCGTGTCCAATCTTTCGTTCACAGGTGTAAACCGGGAAACAAGGTGGCGTAGTTTCCGGCTAACGACGAATCCACATCCAAATTTGCGCCTTTCCGCATGGCAGCTGTACTAGATATCGCAGTGTGCTTGTTTAGAGCAGCCTTGCCCTTTCCATCGCATTTCCTGGATGGCGGTGATGTCAGCTTTTATTGTTTTGAGGGCTTCCGTCAGTTGGATAATGGCACCTTCCCTATAAAGGGACCGGACATTCCAGTTGCATATCCGTAAATCATTGTCCGTTTTTCGTTTGCGGTGGTCGTCAAAGTAATTAAAGCTCTTAACCGAGGCTGGTATAGTTTTCATTGGGCAGTAGTTATGTGGCGGGACCCAACCCTGCGCACATTCCATGTTTAAGGTCTATGGAGCGACCCGCCGCTCAAATTAACCGTCAAACTGACGGATGCCAGTTTGCCCTTTCCCAGGGAACACCACGTGGAGGTTTGAGTCGACTTGAGACGATTTCGACATGGATAATGCTGGCCTCGCCAGGTTGAGGCGGTCAGACACGTTGCCATGTGAAGGTTCGCCCCCTGTTCCCCATTTTAACAGCATAAAAATTGCCTCAAAATACAAAAAAAAAATTGATATTTTTCTTTTCCATAATTCTGTGTAATGTGTTGTACCTCAAAAGGAATTTTCATGTTTCGGGATCCATACTACTTTTTACAATGAATTTTTCTTCCCAACCAGTATGATTTTTCAACGATTTTTCTTCATATTTTTGTTATTTTTATATCTTTTAAAAATTGGTTGAAATTCCTTTCCTTTCTAAGAGGAAACTAAAAGAATAAAGGCAAAGTCATTATATTCCAATTTCCAAAATATCCACATAAAATCTACCTTGTTGTATGGTCTGAACTGGTTGGTCTGAACAATATTTATATTACTGCTTTGTACTAAAATGTATAAAAGTTTGAAACAAAACAAAAAAGTTCCTGAACCATAAATGAGCTGCTAATCTTAACCATGGATATCTTAGCTTGCAAAACTATATAGAAATTTAAAGTTAAGCAAAAAAATTCACTAAACTGCACATAAAGTGATCCCACTGCATATACAATTGCAACGTACTGACTCAGTCTTCCTTCCACTCATTAAAATAAGCAATGCAAATTATTATCTCTGATCTCGAACCAGAAGCAAAGCAATATGCTGCTCCAGGCTATCCTCATGGAAATATGTATCAAACGAATAAATCCCAATGATGCTTAAATCTGGACTACCAAATGCACAACAACAAAATCAAAGTTCAAAACCAAAACCAAGCGTATGATTTTTGTTCTGTCCGTAATGTTATTCAAATGCTCAACCGCAAATCCTATTTGCAGTGAATATTCATCGAATCTGATGGGCTTGGTTTTACCTTTTTCTCTCTCTTTCTCTCACACTTTCTCTCTCTCTGTCTCTCTCTCTCTATCAAACTAAATGGATGACTGTGGTTTCAAATGGCCAACCACTGTATAACATTCCAATAACAATATTAACCACTTCATCGACATACATCGAATGTAACGACAGGTTGACGCACAAAGCTATCTGCATATCCTGGAGTAGCATAAAGGAGTTATTTTTTAGAGAATTTGTTTACTGAATAATTTTATAGCAGTTAAAAGATTTCAAGAATAACAATAACAAGAATAGATTTTTATGAAAAGTTATAATATCCGTTATGTGACTGACGAGGTACCCGGGTACCTTTAGCAATTTAAACCCAAGAATTTTATCATTAATAACCACTTTAAAGGGCCAAGCTAAATTGTTTTAAATTATAGAATTCACGAAGCATCGATCTAGCTGAACATTAAAGCACTTACATGCTATTTTTCTACATAAATTATATGAAAATACCCGGATACTCCGTCAGTCTGATAAACATATTTTTTCGTCAGTCACATAACGGATATAATAAGAAATAATTGAATGAATTTTTTTTTGTATTTTAATTGCTTAGTTTAAAATAAATATATATTCTGAATTTCAACAATTGCTCACTTAATTAGTTTAATTTTCTAGCATGTAATTTTTTTTCAAATAAGTTAAAATAATACTATTTTTTTCCTACTTTCAGGTGACGCCGCTGCAATGAGGACGATCCGTTAGCGGCGTTGACTATGGGACCAGAGGCATGGGCGTGTGTGCGGACCCTGGGTCTTACCGGTGGTGTCAGGCATTAAGCCGGTCGCGTTCATCGTTCGCCACAAACCAACAAAAACATCAATTACAGCAACAACAACAACAACAAAAACCACACTATAAACAATCAACGAAGCTGCCTCAGACAGCAACAAAAGGCCACAATATTTCCACGACTACGACAACAACAACATCAACTACAGCTACAACTACAGCATCAAGAGCGAGCTATTCTTCCTTTAAGGATTCAACGAGGCTCACTGCCGCAACAGACAAAATTGCTCAAACACCGAAAATTATTTCGATACGAATTCATCGAAATATTTCACACGTATTGAAATCGTTTCAATTCGTTTTTCTGGTTTTTATTATTTTAGCAAAAACAACATACGCCAATATACCAGGTAAGCGGGCGCATAGAGTATCCATATTTTTTTTCTTTTTATATATAGGTACTTTTTTTTCAACGTTTTTTTATTCAATTTTGTACGAAAATAATTAAACAACTGTTGGTTGTAAGGCAGTTATTAAGGGGGAAAAAATTTTTTTGGGTGTTATATAACAAAGTCAGTTTTTAGGGATTAATATATACTAGTATCGCCTGTGGCCGAAATTCATCAAAATCGGATTTTCTTTGGTTTTTTGCTGAACGCACCAACCCATAGTCTGAATAGAAGTATTGAACAAAATAAACAGTTATAAATGTCTTTGCATGTGTTTTATGAAGTAAGCAGCAGTTTAACAGTTTTTTTGACGCTGATGCGTTGACAAATTTATCTTGTTGAGAGAGATATTAAGAGGAAGCACTTACAACAGTAATGATGCGCAGCTCTTGTGAAGTGTCTGCTACTCTCTCGCATTCTACTCTTGCTCGTGTATGCTATAGCAATGTTGTTTAATAGAGCTGTGCCGCTATGTATTTTGCTGTTGCTTTCTCATTGCCCCATTGAGAAAAAATGCTTTTTACATTTGTTTAGTTTTACCTATCTTAATGATAATATATTCGAATACAAATTATATTGTGCACTTTCCATCGATATAAGTTTTATGTGAATATGTTGAAGCTAACACAGGTAAAAAGGAATCACAAAATACAACTTTTTTGTCTGCCTATTAATATATAGATAAAAGAATGGGACTGTAATGGGAATGCAATGGGAAAAAAGCAGGCAGAGGGGGGACTGCTGACCGAAATGAAAACTTAAAGCTATGAAAAAACATAGCAGTTATGAATTTCCGAAATAGCTTAAGTCGACAAATCAAATGCGTTCTTCTTTTTTGACACTTTTTATCAATTTATGCATTATTGAATGTATAAACTGCTATTTTTTTATGGTTATATATAATATATTTGTAACACAATTACTTTGGTTGGGTAATCCGTAATTGGCTCGGTAATCGGTTGGTAATAGCTTCGGAAATCGGTTGGTAATCGCTTCGGAAATCGGTTGATAATCGCTTCGATAGTTGGTTGGTAATCGATTCGGTAATCGGTAATTGGTTCGATAATAGGTTGGTAATCGCTTCGGTAATTAGTAATTGATTTGATTATCGGTTGGTAGTCGGTAATTGGTTCGGTTAATCGTTGGTAATCGCTTCGGTAATCGGTAATTGGTTCCTTAATAGGTTGGCAATTGCTTCGGTAGGTAGTAATTGGTTCGATAATCGGTTGGTAGTCGGTAATTGGTTTGGTAAATGGTTGGTAATCACTTCGGTAATTGGTTCGGTAATCGCTTGGTAATCACTTCGGTAATCGGTAATTGGTTCGGTAATAGGTTAGTAACCGCTTCGGTAATCAGTAATTGGTTTGATAATCGATTGGTAATCGGTAATTGGTTCGGTAAATGGTTGGTAATCGCTTTTGTAATCGCTTCGGTAATCGGTGATTGGTTCGTAATCGGTTGGTAATAGAGCCTGCATGAGTATGCTTTGTCGCCTCCCTGAATATAATCTCTTCCTATAGAATAAAAAATTTCCTCTATCCCTTTTCTGCTTTGCTCATACCTGCTCATACACTCTCTTTGTTTTATTCAGATATAAGAAACGAAGAGAATAAGAGCACAATGCTTTACTAACACCAGCAGGTAGCAAATAATGCAATAAAAAATAGCAAAAATATCAGTACTCATACCCTGAATATTTAGCGAATATTTTTTTATTTGTTCGTTCATAGAACGAAAAGAACGTTTTTTGTATTGGGACCCAAACAAGGGGGGTTGATAGGGGTAGGTGTGTTCGGGAGAAATGTTGAGGAGCAAAAAATAATAAGACCAACTCATATATTTGACCCCTCTAGGAGTCCAGCTACGGCCGATATAGACTATTTTCCACAGCTTTTGTGTTTATTATATGGGGAGCTAAAGAAGGGTGGTAGATAGAGGGTAGGTGTACTTGGGAGAATGTTGAGGGGCTAAAAAGAATAGGACCTACTCATATATTTGACCACTCTAGGAGTTCAGCTACGGCCGATATAAGCTGTTTTCGATAGTGTTTGTGTTTTTTGTATGGAAGGTAGCGAATAAAGCAACAAAAAATAACACAAATATGCACTAAGAATAACATAAAGCTTATTGCGGGGAAAATTCAACATACCTGATTCTTATTCAGGTCACTGGAGCAGATACCTGAGTATTCATGTAGTTTATTAAGTGCTCAGAGAAAAAACAGTAACAACGCGTAGATCGCAAGCTCACCTCAGTGCAAGAGTGTATGAAAAGAGAACAGAGAACAAATAAAAAGTTATTCTCTTACGCTACACGACCTGTTGTTTACATTTATTCGCTTGCAGCTTTGCTTGCAGTGACTACTACAGCAGAAAAGCAGGGTATATTCACTTGATGAATAAAAAAAAATCTCACCAAACATGTTTGCTTGGCATAAGCAATGCTATACAATGCAACAGAAATGAACAGCTAAAAGCGTAATGATAAGCGTAATGAACAGCGTGACGATATCTAATCTATAGTGTTGCTCTCTACCAAAAAAGCTTAAAGCGCCTAAAGAAGAAGTTTTAATTTAAAAAAACAAAAAACCTAAAATATTATTTTTACTCAATTTCTTAGTGTTTCGCACCATATTATAGGAGAATAAGATGTGATAGAGAAACATAAACTTCATATAAACAACCAACGCACTCAAAGTAAGCATAAATTGTAAATTTTCCATATTACACAGTTCAACAAAATTGCAAGTATTGGCCAAGTCCTCAAACTTTTTTGATAAACAACTAATTCAATAATTTTTTGTCATCACTTTAAGTTTATTCTCAATATGTTCAAGAAATTCAAAAAACTTGTTCCCAAAAATACTTTCATTAAGACACTTTCGTTGCGCTGTGTTATCAACGCCTTTTTTCGGAACACAGAAATCAATGAAGAAAAGCTCTGCAAAATGAATAAGGTTAACACAAAATGCCCACCCGCATGCCACGTCATGGTTTTCTGAACGAATACTTTGGCAAAAATTCAACTCTAGCTCAAAAAAATATCATATAGCGGCTTAGCTACACACACATATGTATGAACAACAGCAAAAAACTACACACTGCCTATCAGCCAAATGCTGAGTTATACACACTTCAGTTATTGTTACTCTACGCAGCAGCAGGACAACGAGTGGCATCAACTAGGGTCTGCTCATCAGCATTATCATCAGCATCAACGGCATCAGCAGATTTAACCGAGTATCAACAAAAACAACAACAGCTCGATAGCACTCGATAACGATGAAATGCCTTAAATTGATGCGTTGCAGAGCAGCAAAGGGTTGCGTTGCGGTGTGGTGACATGCGCTTTGGCATGAAGCGGTGTGGTATAATGCGTGCCGCAATACGCTGCTTTGAGTTTAATTAAATTCCAGCAATGCTGCTGCTGGTATTAGAATCACAGCGAATTCAGTTCGAATAACGGCTATCAAAAAAATACGTAAAACAAAACAAAAAAAAAAAACAAAGGGTTTTATAAACATCTAAGTCATCACTAACGATGGGTTGCCAATAAAAAATCAAACCAAAAAAATATATACAAAAAAAAGTTCACGTAGCTGCCGCTGGCACTGAAGAGCGCGCAGTACATATATGAAGATGATACTGATGAAGTTGATGCTGATAATGATGACGTTACTGATGACTAGCATGACGAAATGTTGTTGATGATTAGATTGGTTACTCGATTGCTTTGCTACTGGGTTCAGGTCTGTGAAGTGGCAAACTTTGTAACGAGCAGCGGCATTGGCAGGACCACGTAGAGCATACAATAAAAACAACAACAACGCCAGGATCAATAGACAATCAAAAGCACTTACCGAGACACACACACAAACATATTCAGTAACCCGCACACTTACACACAGACGCGTCCACATCCATTCAACCACTCACACACACACACTTTGGTCTTTGTAGTAGCTACTTGAACAAAACAAAATATCGCAAATCGCAGTTTATCATCGATATGGCAGCACTTTGAATGCCGCCGCTGCTGCTTTAGAGCATTATGTGTATGTGGCGCACCGGATAGCAGCTGAGATCCTTAATCATTGCTTAGTGGGCCATAATAAGCAGCTTTGCGCTACAACAAGAACAACTTCTACTACTAAACACAATAATGTTGCTCATACAGTAGTTGTTGCTTAGTTGCTGTTGTTGTAGCAAGCGCTGGCGTTTATATTGGTCATCAAATTGAAATGTGTTGATGACCTGCCTGCTTTGCTGCCTGCTTGCCTGCCTGCTCGCCCGCCAGGCATTACGTGTATTATTTTCAACCAATGGGCAGTAAATTGTGATAATTTTTATTATGAGTGATAGACTGCTAAGCCGAGTCAAGCTTAGCAACATGACAACAAACACTATGCGTCAAGGGTATAAGAACTTATAGCAACCTGACATATTCACACACTCACTCACTGCATAATTTATGGAAAAAAATAAGCCCTGAAACATACCCAAAGGGATAGCCTGTAGCACTTGAACATTTTTTTTTTTTATCTACTTAATTTGAGATCTGGTCTAAAATCAAGCATTAATTTTATGATTTTAAATTCGTAATTTTAGCAAGGTCTTAAATAAAAATAACTGACTTATCATTCTGTCCAAACCTCAGCTAAAATTTAATTCTATTTATGAGGAAAATTTTAACATTAATACCCCCGCGCGTTATGAGTAAGGGGTATATTAACTATATCGGTCTGTTTGTAACGCCCATATGTAGGAGTGGCAGGTGTAGAAAAGTATATCGATTTAGCCATGTCCATTTATCTGTCCTCACGATTACAACCGTAATTTTGACGCTATCGTAATGAAGTTTTATGTGTATGCTTCTATTTAAAATACCATAAGCATCAAGTTTTAAAATGAACCAAATTGGTTTAAAACCATAAAAAATATCCTAATGAATGAAAAATGAGCTTCAGAACGACCTGAAACTATTCTTAAGATGTATTTTTGCAATAACACTGTGCAACAAAATAACAAGTATTGGCGAAGTTGTCAAATTTTTGAACAATTGAAGGAAAAATTAAAAGTGCTGCTTACGAATATCATGGATATGTTTAGCCAGCACATCTACTTCTCCCACAATCTGTTTTTTTTTTTTTAATTTTGCTATAAAACTATCTTCTCAACCCCTGTAAGGTTTAAAACAAGTACGAAGTTGTCCATTTAAAAGTGATCAGTTTTAATAAAATTATGCTTTATGACACTATTTAAGATGCCCAGATTGTATCTTTGAAATAATATTTTTATATTTTAATAGTTCAGAAAATTATCTTGCCTGACTTTTTGATCAAATTATAGAAAACTGGATGTGTTAGAGTAAAATAAACTGCATAGATGTATTCAAAGCCTCCAAATTACTATAAAATCTAAATCTATAAAAAACTGTCGGAAAGTACAGACTCCACGACAACACTTCCGATAATGGAATGAGGCTGATTGACTTCTCCGTAACACGAAACATGGTCAAAAGTAGCACTAGATTCAAGCAGCTCAATATTCATAAGAAATGCTGTCCTTTGAACAAATTGATCCCGTTTTGATTGACACAAGACACTCTTCTATTGAATTAACATAGATGTACAAACAATCCGTGGTGCAGAATGAGTGCAACCGTACACAGAGAAAGCTAGACGTCAACAAACTGCAATCAAAACGCACAGCCGAAGCCTCCGCCACTTGACTCTCACTCCAACTTCAAGAAAAGACTCCTCCGAACGACAATATATGCGCGCAGTGATCACACATCTCAAACTCTATGCGTGTAACTGCCGAAGAGGTTATTTGCTACCACGAAACCAGTCACACGACCAGGAGTGTGGCAACGCCACTACTGAGAAAGACACCGCCTACAAAGCCACCCTGCAGTCGGTTGTAGTGCGTGCTGCTAAAGAGTGGTATAGAGGGAAATGGAGGGACGAGAGACGTTTTTTTCACGCTGGAAAAAAAGATGCAGAAAACCGTAGCTGCGATAATATTAAGATGTATGGCGAGAGGAATGTGGCCCAAAAATTTTTCGAAAAAATAAGACGCCTGGCCGATGGTTTTAGGACCGGGGCAAGGATGAAAACGGGAGTCTAGTGACAGATATCCAGAGTATATTGACGTTATGTAGGCAGCACTTCTCTAGTCTTCTGTAAAAAAAAACTTCTTAAATATCGCATATAAGGTCCTGTCGAGTGTATTATGTGAAAGCCTGAAGCCCATCGTAAACCAACTGTTTGGAACTTATCGGTATGGCTTCAGACCTTGAAAATCTACCTCCGATCAGATATTTACGCCATGACAAATCTTAAAAACGACTCTAGAGTACACACTCTTTCACACACACACGACAGCTTTCAATTAAAAAAGCTTTTTAGTCAAGGTGAGAACTTATTACACTGAATAAAATAATACGATTAGTCGCTGTGCGAACTTCATGCTATAAAGTTGCGGCCACTCGCTTCAACGCTGCCTTATTAAACACTACAATATATCATTAGCGCGTTTTTCCGTTCATTCGATATGATCAGTCGTTTTGCGAACTTCATGCTAAGTCATGCATCTCTTTTGCTTCAATGTGTTTTTCGGCTCGGCTTAGCAATAAGCTTTCACTATGGACGCAACCTTATAGAACATGACAAGCTATCATTCTCGTGTTATGCTGTGATGGTACGATCGAAAAAGTATTGAGTCGCATGGGTTGTTGACCTGGTGTCAATAAACAAGTAGTGGCAGCATCTTGGAACCCACTCCACTGTTGACAATACCTCCTTTAAGGTTAAGCTCCACCAACGATATTAGTATTGAGATCAAGCAAAGGATAACTCCTGCCAACAGGTGCTACTTTGCGATCGGTAGGCAATTGAGAAGCAGAGCCATCTCTCGACAAACAAAAGTCACGCTCGCTCTATAAGCTACTTATCATGGCCGTCTTATTATATACTGCACAGACCTGGACTCTGAGCAGCTCTGATGAAAAGTCTCTGGGAGCCTTCGAGAGAAAGATTCTTCGCAAGATATACGGACCGATCTGCGTCAATGGCCAGTGACGCTTTAGCGAAGAAAATATTCGATTCGGTATCCAGCGGTGGTCAAAGAAGAAGAGAACTACCGCATCTCTGTTGGAAGGACCTGACGAGACTTGGAGCTTTCAACCTGCGCCAGCAAGCGCAAAACAGAAATGTCTGGCGCAAATTCTTGGACGAGGCCAAAATCGGCACGGTTGTAGAGCCACCTAAGTTAATAAGTAAAACCATGAAATATGACAAATTCTTATAAAAACCACGGCTATCCCCATACAAAATGACAGCATCAAAACGTTAAAATATCCTAAATTCCATAGAAGGACATTAACTGAAGGGTTGTTCATAAAGTATGTAACATATTTTTGATAAATTTTACACCCCCTCTGTGTCACACTTCGTCACAAAGTTTTGAACTCTTCTGAAAACAGCATTTTAAAAAATGATGAACAGCTAAGAGAAAAACTATAAGTCCGATTGGTTTTAAACTTACGTTGTTCTCTTTATTAAAGTGTTTTGAAGTGAAAACTTCTTTAGGCGCGTTGAGCACTTTTTGGTATAGAGCAAAACTATAGATCCGCGATATTAACACGCTGTTAGCGCAATAGAAATTATTGTCAAGCCGAAGTACCTAGCATCGAAGTTACCCCAAACAATTAACGAGTACTGAGGCGATTATTAACTGATTACCGAAACAATTATTGATTACCGAAGCGATTGCCAATCAATTAACGAAGCGATTACCAAGCGATTGTCAAACCAATTAACGATTACTGAGACGATTATTAACTGATTACCGAAACAATTATCGATTACCGAAGCGATTACCAACCAATAACCGAACCAATTACCGAAGCGATTACCAATCAATTACCGAACCAATTACCGAAGAGATTACCAACCGAGCACCAATTACTGATGCAATTACAAACTGATTACCCATTATCACTTCTAACTGATTACCGAAACAATTACCGGTTGCCGATGCGATTACCAACCAATTACCGAAGCGATTACCAAGTGATTGTCGAACCAATTACGGATTACCAACCAATAACCGAACTAATTACCGAAGTGATTACCAATCGATTACCGAACCAATTACTGAAGAGATCACCAACCGATTACCATTTGCAGAAGTGATTACCAACTGGTTACCAATTACCGAAGCAAATACCAACCCATTACCGATTACTGAAACGATTACAAATCCATTACCAATTACTGCCGCTATTACCAACTTATTACCGATTACCGAAGCGGTTTCTAACCAATTACCGAAGAGATTATCATCCCATTACCAATGACCGAGGCGATTAACAATCGATTACCAAATACCGAAGCGATTACCAATCGATTACCGATTACCGAAGCTTTAATCAACCGATTACCAACTACCGAAGCGATTACCAACCAATTATCGCCCACTGAAGCTATTACCAACCCATAACCGATTTCCGCAATGATTACCAACCGATTACTGAAGCGATTACTAACCGATTACAAGTTACTGAAGCAATTACCAACCGATTACCGAGCCAAATAGCCAACCAAAGAATTGTGTTACATTATACTATATATATAATGTAACGCATAAATTTATAAAAAGTGTTAAAAAAGTAGAACGCGTCTGATTTGCTGGCTTTAGCTACTTGGAAAATTCATAACAGCTATGTTATGTTCGGAAATTCATAACAGATATGTTTAAAAAAGTAGCCAGTGTGGGGACTGTCGACCGAAGTGAAAACTTAAAGCTATTTCATAGCCGACTTCGGTCGGCAGTCCCCACACTGCCTACTTTTTTTATAAGATTGACTACTTTCAGCCATTAAAATTACAAACTCGATTTGTTAGAGCACCATAAAACAGGGCATTTTTTGTACTGTTTTTCAAATTTGAGCCAAAAAAAAAATAATGTCTAAGACAAAAAGCTCAGAAAAAAAAAAAAAACATTCTTCATATTCTTCAAAGTAAATTTTTTTAAAGTACAAACATTTTTTTTATTATAATAAAAATATCCATTTAAAAATGACAAAAAAACATGTACTTTTTTACCATTTCCAATGGTAAAAAGCACTTAATGCAAATTTTTTTCTACAAAATCAATATCAAAATTTATTTAATATCTTTAAATCTATTCATAAATTGTGCTTTATGATACTCCCATACAATTTCGTATATTTCCCAAAACATGATTAACAACTTTGATACTCATTTGATTCGCATTGTCAAGTCTATCATTATAATCTACTTAACTATTCTTAATTTAGACATTAACTTCAGCATTAGATATAATATTATCGTTCACATAATCTATAATTACTATAAGCGACTTTTCTTTCCATAATTAATTCGTTAACTACAGATATTATTGCTTGGAGATATTATTGCTAACGTTATATTTACACCTTTCAAATT
Source organism: Coremacera marginata (assembly GCA_914767935.1). NCBI lineage: Eukaryota > Metazoa > Arthropoda > Insecta > Diptera > Sciomyzidae > Coremacera > Coremacera marginata. The sequence continues at coordinate 16,833,489 of OU612045.1, read as the reverse complement.
AAGTGTACTTAATTTTTCATATGTTCGTCTTTATTACCCTTGACCCTATATGACCTTTTTAAATCATAATGCTGGATACGTATTATTAATATCAAATATTATTCTTGTATAAATATACATCTAAGTATAGATCAACCTGAACACAATAATTGAGCTGTGACTAAAATTTTTTACATGACCTTGCATTGAATGAATGAACGGATAAATGGAGAATAAAATTAATTTTCTGCTTCAATGGTGCTATAATACTATTTTTATGCTCAAATCTTTCTGATTTATTTTTTTTTCATCTTTGATTTATAATCATTAGTCAATCTTAATATCCTTAAATCTATTATCTAAATATCATTATTATGTTTCGAACTATTGCCCATTCTCACCACCAACTCACTTATTATATTTGTCACCTGATACAACACCATATTTTATACGCACTCTGCTTCTTTGACAATTTTATCAACATCCTCTTGTATATCCTTCACACATTGAAGGTTGTCAACCGGAAACAGGAAATCATTTCTATCAACTGGCAGTTAATGCTTATCACACGTTGCTACCAATGGCAAAGGTACACAATAAATCAAAGACATAAAAAAATGTGTAGAATATGGAAAATATCTTTGTTGTATTTCTACAAAATACACACAAAAGCAGGATAAAAGTGCTTGTAAATGGGCGTTACGTAGATAAAAAAGAAAAGCAGATTATCTCTGCTGCTGATAACACAAAAAATGAACTGTGCATGATAACAAAAAGGCATATATTGAACACTGACACAAACAATGTCAGCTTAATGGGCTGTTAGACATTTTCTTTTTTTTATGTAAATAATTATATCTTATGGCTGTTTTTTATATTCTTCTGCAAGTTTTTTTCATGTTTTTCAAGAATATGCAAAACCACTATGAAAAGTAGAAAAATAAACTTTTTAAAGCTCTTGTAAAATTGTTTTCAATATTGTTACCTTTTCTAGGTTTTTGTTGGTTAGAAATTAAAAAAAAAATATTTACATTTTACCGCATATTTTCGCAAAAGTTATGCACAGCAATAATAACAGCCATAACAACAAAAGTAGACGTAATAACAAACAATTATTCAGCACGCCATCATTATGTAGAGTGCGACAGCATTGGCAACCCTACAAAAATGACGCATAACATTTTGCAGCCATTTACAATTTCAAGAAACACCAGAACAAGTAAGGACAAAATTTTCCACCCTAATCTTCAGTTATTCAAAGAAAAGAGAAATAATTGCAAATGCTGCCATAAGTTTTTATTATGTACAACAAAGAGCTTAGAAATGCGTGCTCAATGCAAACCAAATCAGTGGCAACGCTGTCATTAACAATTAGATACACTTTGCGACTCGTTTGCCACTAATGCTATAAAATAATCAATGTTAAGCGTCAAACAACGACAGGATCCTGCTTTGTCCTGACAACAACAGAGCGCAAAATTAACAGTTAGTGTCAGCCACATGCTACGGTTCATGTTTTTTGTTGAATAACTAAGTATGACTGAATTGTAATTAATTGTTATTAAATTACGATGAAACGCTTTTGTTTGGGGATAACTTCAAAGCTCTGATTGCAAAGCATTTAATTGGAAATATTTGGAAATCTTTAATGAGAAAGGAAAACTTTTTTGAACCAAAAAAAATCTTGTGAAAAATTATGCAAATTATGTCACTTTGCTTAAGTAATAAAATATGAAACCATTTCAAATCATTGTGAAGTTTAATTTAGGCAGCTATTGCATGCTTTAAGCTCACAAATCAATAAACTTTTGTTGCAATAAGCTTAAAGCTTGCATTAAAAATATCAGCAAATTTAAATATTTATGGCAACACTGTGCTAAATGGCAGGCAGAAAGTCAGACAAATGCAAAATGTTTTTTTTTTCTTATTTGATTATAATTTAAGCGCCATAAAATGTTCATTAATGTTCAGTACTGTGAAAGAACCAAAGCACAGCACTTTTTGCATTTTTTTGTTTTTATACAATTTTTATTAGAGGGCAACACTGACTACTTACTTTGGCTGTGCTTTTGTGCAAATAACTGAAGCTGTTTGGCTGCCAAACAACGTAAATATAAATTTATGCAAATTTTTAAAATCAACCGGGCTTACATGCTAGTACAGCGGCGCCAAAGCTCTGGCCAACGTGCCATGTCCAGCACCAACTTCATAGTTAACTAAGTTGACGTCACATAAGTGTGCCAGACCAGAAGTACTAAGCAGCGCAGTCAAGGCGTGCGCCATCTAACATGCACACTTTAAAAATGTTGTTGTTGTTGTTAGTGTGAGTGTCAGAGTGTTGTTGTTTTTGTAATGCTGCACAATTATGTTAAGTGAATTAACTTTATATCCTTGCTGTTGTTGTTGTTGCCATTTTATAAAATCTAGTTCTTTTTTCTTTAATTTTTTCCGTTATGCTAAAATCAGCAAATGCATATTTTTAACCCTCATGTGTATACGAAAAATTTTCCACTTTCGTGTATACGAAGGTACCCGGGTACCTTCATACAATCTGTATGAGAAAAACTGTAAGTGAATGAAGAAATATAAAAAAACTCATTAAATATATATAGATTGTCATTAAAGCTTTTTTATTTATGAGTCAGTTAAGTAAATTTATAAATTAATATTTTGAGAACATAAATCACACATATTGACTGTATTATTGTGTTCCTGACAAATTGGTTTTTCGCAGTAGTTGCAGCATTTTCGTGTTTTGCGCTGTGGTTTACGTTGTTGTGAGCAAATATAACAGGAACCCTGAACACTTAGTCGGCCATCTGGATCCCTTTCTGCTGCTGTCTTTTTAGGCCGAGTTGTAAATGAGCCTACTTGTGCACCAATCATAGCTTCGATGCCGTTCTTTGTGTTAAAATTTCGGTAAACCAAAGCGTTCTGCGATCTATCATGGATACTTGGCATACATTATTGTCTTCCCAGCTCTTGTAAAAATTTTCGGCGACTATCGGTTTTTTGTGCAGTGTTATGCTCACTGTGAATTATATATGCTGCCAATGCACAAACATCCAAGATATTGAAAAATAATGCTACTTTCCACCGTTTTGTACTGCGTTTAGTGGTAAAATGAGTCAACATCTTATCCATTACATCTACCCCTCCTTTTGTGCCATTATAGTATCTAATGATTTCCGGCTTCTGGTCGTCTCCTGACACCGATTTATCATGGTGCATAGTCGAGAGCAACACTACTGCTTTGTCCTTTTTGGGCACGTAGGACACAATAGTTTTCCTGCCAGAGAATCCAAAAATAGAGGAATTAATGGGCCGAGTTTTACTTTTAAGCATTTCTTTTGGGATGGTCGGCTTGTTCATACGTAATGTGCCAACTAACGTAAGATTTTTTGATAACAAAGTCTGCTAGCTCCTCCGATGTAAAGAAATTGTCCATCGTAATATTTCGACCTGAACGTTCAAAGCTCTTCACCAACCGTTTTACCACTTTGGCACCTACTTGCGTCTCACGTAAACCATTAGCTGGTTTACCGGTATAAATTTCTCCTTTTAATGGGTATGACGTTTATGAGTCGCAAGCCCAGCAAATTTTTATGCCATATTTCGATGGCTTAGATGGGATATATTGGGTGAATTTTGTTCTACCCCTATATGGGAAAAGCTGTTCGTCGATATAATGGATGCATTCGTTTGGCTTGTAGTTGATATGCAGGTTGGCATTCATTATTTCCCACAAACCGCGAATGGGCGCTGCCTTGTCATCCTTCATCCTAAATGCGCGAGTTATATTGTTGTCGAATCTCAAAAACCGGTTAATTTGCAAAAATCTGGTGATTCCCATTGTTGGTCGAAAAATTGGTAAAGATGATAACTTCCACAATTCGGCTACGTGTTCATTATTTGAATGATGTACACCTGCTGTTTTAAGTACACCAATGTATGCATATAACTCTTGAAGAGTCAATGGTGACCATAGCTTCGGCGGTTTAGTCGGGTTTTTGGCATTAATAGCGGTGTACACAATCAAGGCTTTTCGGTTAGTTTCACGAACAATTATGCTTCACATTTCTTCAGAAAAGAACAAACGAAACAATTCAAATTCAGACAATAGGCAAGACGACTTATGTGCACCAGTTTTTCCGCGAATTATGTTATGGGAAGGTGTTCTGTTGGCTGGATTTGGCGCGTTTGTACTCCATATGCAGCGCTCTGCTTCTTTCTTTTGTCGCCCAAATAATATTTGTGGTAAAGCACCGCTAATGCCAGGCGAACAATCACTATTTTCATCTCCACTACGGGTGTTATTCGATTCACTGAATTCTGCTGCTGATGCTGACGCTGAACTATCACTATTTGCATCTCCACTATGTGAATTTTCCGAATCACTGGTTTCTGATGCAGATTCTGATGCAGGAATGCTTTGATCGTCAATATCCGAGTATTCATTTGGCTCAATACGAGGCAAGAAGTTTTCGTCTGAATCATCGTTGAAATCACTATCCTCTGATTGGCTACATTCATTTAATAACTTCAAATAATATTCTTCTTGACGCTCCAAAAGAAGCCTACGATAGAAAGAAACAAACTTTGTATATACTGACCTATATTTCCGAAATTGGAGGAGTATATTACCGACTAATTCGTTTTATTTCACGTTGATTATTGCTCATATTTTATGCTGTTTTTTTGCAGTGAAATTACTGCGATTTCACTTTATTTCACACAAAATTTTAGAGAAAATCAAATTTTCCTAACACGTCTTATTTTTGCTGAAACTGAGACGAACTGATTTTTATGTGCAATTCAAATTTCAACTCCTACTTTTCAAATGAAAGCATCGGGCGAGTATTTTTGAAAAATGCGCGAGTAATATGACGTTTCTAATGTGTTGCATCAAACTGAAAGGAAATGTATGGAATTCTGTGAGCAGATATTGCAAAACCAAAAGGACATTTTATTTGATGTAACAGAATGAATTTTTATACAGTAATACATGATGTTATAAACACACAAAATCAACAGACAAAATGCGTAAGATTTTGCATGTGTTTTATATGAAGGTACCCGGGTACCTTCGTATAAGACAAAGGGGTATTAATAAAAAATCTCTTATAAAAAATTACCTAAACATTTTCTTTTCAATATTACAGTTCTTTTGAACAGAAAATTGAATTTTAGGAAGGTACTATCGATTTGACTATATAGTTCTTTGGACGAAAGTTAAATTTTTTCACTTTAAAATTGCAAAAGGTACCCGGGTACCTTCGTATACACATGAGGGTTAACCATGCGTTGGCTGTGTGCGCCTGAAATGCTGCAATGGAAATATTATTGAGATACTTGAGAGCTGCTCATAATTCGCAGTATTTTAATGTTGTTTGCATGCATTTTCTGTGAACTTATGTGTTGTTGTCGATTTTGTTGTTTTTGCGGTTTTTTTTTTTTGTTCTCGTCTGTTGAAATGGCGAATACAATTTCATTACTACAAAGTTTTTATAAGTATGTATATCTGAAAAATATTTGCGGTGATTTTATCAATGTTTAATTAAGACTGTAAATATTTTGCAAAATAAATATAGAACCAAATATACTTTTAAGGTTTTAACTGCGGTACATTTTCCATGCACAGCTGGCTGTGTCTGTTTTTAAAATATCAATATTATATTTATTGGTCTATTTCTTTCACACCTTACTTTTTTATTCTTTTCGAAGAAAATTAAAAAAAAATTAATTTCACTTCTAAGCATTCATAACTAGGGTCCGACCGAAACTGAAATTTTCGCTGTTTTTATAATATTAATATTCTATTTATTAGTCTATTTTTATTACACCGTACTTTTTAAAACTTTCCGAAGAAAATTTAAAAAAATTTTTTTACTCTAAGCATTCATAATTAGTGTCCGACCGAAAATGAAATTTTTGCCGAAACCGACAATAATTTTGGTTCGAAAATTTAAACATTCTAAGGAACGATTCGGAAGAAGTATCAACTATAATCAACAGTTTTTGTGTATTTTGTATGGAGACCCCCAGAAGGATGGAGGCAGGGGTAGGTGTGTTCAGAAGAAATATTGAAGGGCATAAAAACAAAATGGGACCAACTCATATATTTGATCAACCTAGGGATCGATTTGGGAGAGATATGAACTATAACCGACCTAAAGAGGGAAGATGTATTCAGAAGAAATACACCGAGAAAAAAAACCATAGTAAAAACATAAAAGTTGGCTTTGGTGAAAGAAAAATATATTGAGTAGCAAAATTAATGTTTACAAACAAAAGTATTTGTGCAAGCTACATATGGTCAAAAAATAAAAACTCGATAATTTTACAAAAATAATTTATTTAAATTGTTAAAGTTAAAGTATGTAAAATTGATAAAATACATGTTAAAGTACACAAAAGCAATGTTAAAATTTGATTTAATCATCACTTAAACTTATGTAAAATTATATGAAAAGACTTTGACAGAAAGGATATGTATGTTAAATGGTACAAAATATCGACAATTTGTCATTTCAATGAAATTCTATAGATCAAAAAATAAAACTTCGTTGTCTTATCCAAGAGCTTGAAAGGCACCAAATTGCCGAAGCCATTGAATAAATTAACAAAGTTGTATTGTTAATTTGTCTTAAGTTTTCTTTTTGTTGTATTGGAGGGCAAAAATAATAGGACCATATTTTATCCCCTCAGGGATGGACTTGGGGGAGACAAGAAAAATAAACAACATTTTATGTGTTTTTTGTATAGGGACTCCCAGAAGGGTGGCAGATTGGGATAGTTGTGTTTAGAAAAAATGTTGAAGGGCTAAATAAGATAGGACCAGCTTACATATTTGAACCTTTTTTGGATCAATTTAGAATAGATATGAGATATAATCGACAGTTTATGTATTTTTTATATGGGCAGAAGGCTGGCAAATAGGGATAAGATATGTTTAAAAGATATATTTAAGGATAAAATATAATAGTACCAACTCATATATTGCACCCACAAAGGAATCAATTTGGGAGAGATATGAATTTTATGAGATATAAGATATAATTGATAGTTTTTGTGTTTTTTGTATGGGAACCCACAAAAAAGTGACAGATACATACGGTTAGGTGTGTTCGGAAAAAATGTTGAAGGGCCAAAAAAAATGTAATCCCACTACACCAAGAAAAAAGCTTATGTTAAATTGAAAAAAAACATAGTATAATTTATAAGATGGCTTCAGCAGTTTTCAGCCACCCAAGTACTTTTTTAAAACGCCCAAGTTTTACATGTTGACTTGCCAATTTTTATTGGGTGATAAATTGACAACGTATTTGGTAATGTTTTAACTTTTTCAAACATAACTTTTTCTGGTTTATGTTTTTTTTTATTTTCCTTTTTTTTTTTTTGAAGCTCGTTCTGTGATTTGCTTGACTGAAATCGGCAACAACACAAATTTCCAACCACCGTTTTTTTCATAGAAATTATTGACTTCTCGGCTTTTCTTGCTGCTTGACGTCTATTATAACAAGAACATTAAATTAAATTAAATATGAAATACAAAAGATTTACCTTCGCATGCCGTTGAGATTCGAACCCACACCAACCGATAGCACTGTATATGAGGCCACTACACTTCGAGCCTCGAACCAAACTTTTTCGTTAAGCTGAGTGATTTATTCAATATTAATTATAACTGAAGCTATGCTGCAGCTATCAACAGAATATTGCGACATACTGCATCTGTTAATACAGCATCTGTTAACATATATGAATCAAATATTTTTTTTTTTTTTGGCAAGGTATGGAAGTATGTGCTTTCAAAGCAATGTATTAAACAATAAATTGCTTAGGTGAATTAACATAGCTGCCGTTATGTCAGCAAAGAGCAGCAAGGCTGCTTGGATCTGTTGGTAGAGCGATGGACTGGCACCAAAAGTTCCAGGGTTCGATTCCGCACGGCAGGCAAAGAAATTTTTTCCTTTTTTTTCCTTTCTCTGTGTTGATGAAATGTAATAAAATTTACTGGTGTGAATATTAACGTGTGTTTTTTAATATACTTTATGTTATTTTTGAATTTAAAAGTGGTTTAATTACAAAAAAAAGCACTAAATTATCAAATCTATCCTTCTTCGTCCGTCTAATGACGCAGATGTGTTTTTTTTTTTTTGCAGAAAATAGCTAAACTATGCTTAAGCCATCCATGCTAGTTGTTTTTTAATTTGTATTTTTGAATTTTGGGCTTATGTGAATCAAATATTTTTTTTTTTGGCAAGGTATCGAAGTATGTGCTTTCATAGCAATGTATTAAACAATAAAGTGCTTAGGTGAATAAGCACTATACATACAATTCTCTTTACCCAAGCCAACTTAGGTGATTTACCTATTGTTTTACTTCGGTGTAGGAGTCAATTCATTAGAATTAAGAACTATAATCGACAGTTCTTGTGGTTTTTGTATGGGGACCCCTAGAAAAATTCCAGATAGGAGGAAGGTGCGTTCAGAAGGATGCGTGCGTTGAAGGCAGCCGTGGAGCAGTGAGTGTGTGGCCCATACGTCAAAGAACCCAGACGTAGAAGAACAGACACAGAAAGTTTTTTCAATTGAATTAATTTTTCTGTTCGGCCCGTCACCTCTCTGCAGATAATGACAAGCCTCAGAGAGTAAAAACTGCCATGAAATGCTTCTTGAACACATAAGCCGTTCGGAGTTGGCATAAACACATGTAGGTCCAGTTTCCGATCATTTGTGTTCAAACATTTCACAACACACACAACACACTTGATCATAAAAAGCTCAGTCAAAGTCATTTCAAGGGCTGAAATGGCCATTTCGTTTTTTTTTTTTTTGGTTTTGCGTTCAGAAGAAATGTTAAACGGCAAAAAATAATAGGAACAGTTCATTAATTTCACCACTCTATGGGTCAATTCAGCAGAGATATGAACTTTAACCGACAGTTTTTGTTTTTTTTTTTTATGGGTTCCCCCAGAAAGGTGGCAGTAAGAAATATTGAAAAGCTAAAATTAATAGGACCACCTCATACATTCGACGCCTCTAACGTTCAATTCGGGAGAGGTATGAACTATAAACGACAGTTTTTGAGTTTTCTGTACCGAGACCCCCGGAAGGGTGACTGATAGGGGGTAGGTATGTTGAGAAGAAATATTTAAGGGTGAAAACTAATAATAGCAACTCATTTATTTCACCCCTCAAGGGGTCAATTCAGGAGACATATGATATATAAACGACAGTTTGTGTGTGTTTTTGTATGGGGACCCCCAAAAGGGTGGCAGATAGGGATTGGGTGTTGTAAGAAAAAAATTGGTCAATTCGGAGGAGATTTTTTTTTTTATTCGAAAATTTGGTGATTTATTGATAAGAAGGTTCTAAAATACTCGAAGAAAGATTTAACCATAAACTTGACGATGTAGCTATGATACTAAGTGGATACTTTAATATTAACTTGATGATAAGAATCTAATATAAGTTTGATTTTACAATGGAGCAATTAAATGCAAGTCAATTAAATATTAATAAAATAAAAAATAACGCTAGATGTTCTAACACGATACTTACACAATTTCTAATCAAATTTTTCTACTTTTATATCATACTCGTATTATATCCCTTTTGAAATTTAATGATTGAAGGGCTTGAAATATGTTTGATTTGATATTAAAATCAAATTCAAAATTAAAAACAAAAACATTGTTTGTAAATTAATTACGACCTTCTTTCATAAGTTTTTAAGTTATGTGTTTATATTGGAGTTATATAAATAAAATATAAATTATTGGAGCTATATAAAAACATTGTTATTTCATAGTTTTAAGTTTTCACTTTGATTGACAGTCCCCCCATTGCCTATTTTTTTTTTTAGTCTACCCATGCAGGCTTTTATTTTTGTAGAACATTGTGTAGATTTCAGGTCTCTCTTTCTTTCTCTTGTAACCGCAAAATTTTGAAAGTGGTGTGTCTGCAACAATTTCTGTTCAAATCCTTAACCATTACGTGGCTAACGAAAAACACACCTTAATAAGACTAACGAGGTACCCGGGTACCTTCATATATTTAATGTAGAAAAATAACGTGAACAGGTTTTAATGTTCAGCTAGATCGATGTTACGTAAACTCTACAATTTTAAACAATTTAGCTTGGCCCTTTAGCTTGTTTATTAATGATCAAATGCTTTGTTTTAAATTGCAAAAGTTACCCGGGTACCTCGTCAGTCACATAACGGTAATACACTGAGTGCAAATATTTGTTTACACTTATTTGAATTTTTTATTAAAAAAATAGATGTTATTGTAACCCTAAAGTTACTTAAAATCTATGAATTTTTTTTACTTTTTCTGCTCTAAAAAAAAAAAAATGCTAGCATGGCCAACAAAATAAAGTAGCTAGCTACATTTTTGCTCTTACTCGTCAGCGAGCACAACAGAGACAACGTTGATAGCGACAACAACGACAACGACAACGACGTTGACAAAGATTCAATGGAATAAACCTTATTACGTTTTGTTATCTTAGATCCTTTAGCTGCAAATGCGACTCAAGTGTGCTGCTTAAGGACACTAGCCAGCGAACCATAAAAAAACGAAATACAACAAAATTAAGAGAAAACTTTAGAATAAAAAGAAAAAAAAACTTCCCCATTGCAACTGAGTACAACTCAATAAGCACGTTATTACACTGATTGTTGTTGTAGATAATCATTGTTGTTGCTATCAATGTCTTTGTTGCTTACGGTCTGATTTTTGCTGTTGCTGTCACTCTGCTGGGTATTTTTTTTTTTTTTTTTCTTTTTCATCCAGCAGATAGAATGCCAGCATGGAAATGATTTTACAGTTTCATCCATTTTTAACTCAGCGGATGTACATACTTTGGCGGACATGCTGCTTTCTTTCAGTGTATCCAAAGGGGAGTTCAGTGTATCCATTACTACCTACACTCGTTCAACTGTTTATTTAGTTGTTTTTTTATGAACTTTATATTATTTGCTTCGCTCTTGATTTGAGTGCAACTCATTGAATTCATTTGTTGTGTCATCCGTGCGAATTTGTCGTTGTTTCTGTTGTTGTTGTTTTTGTAGATTTTTATCAATACGAAAAATTTACACTATTTTTATCTCTTTGACTATAAGATTTGTTTTCTTTTTTATTTACTTGCTTTCATTTGCTGTGGGTTGCACAGTGCGCAAATTTATCTTAAAAACTATTTAAATTTTATAACATTCGTAAAATTTAGTTGTTTTGTCCTTCATTTCTCTAAAAATATTGATTAAAGTGCACGCCTTTAATGTTTGTAGTAGTGTGTACTTTGAAAACTACATGTTTAAACTGTACCTGAGTGTGAACTTAAAGCTTATATTATTAATGAACTATCTGCAGGTTGTGGTAATTAATATGAACTTAGACACACATGCGCACACACACACACAAACACTCATAATGCAGCAGTTGTGTTTCATTTATATTTCCACACCATTCAATAGAAACACATTCATACATTTAAACACATCATACACACACACACTACAAATGTTTCTATATTCCCTATAGGAACAAACTAACTTGTTTTTAAAAACAGCTAATTAAAAAACTAGCTTAAAATAAACCAGTATATGAACTACTTTGAATTATATTAAGGCGGCAACTACTCTGATTTTGACATGTTTTAATTGCAAATTTTTATATTTTATATATATTTAACCTTGTTATTTCATCAAATATTATTAACTTTAGGCCTTCAGTAATAGTTTTCAATTGGTTATTTTAAAGTCATTAAAAAATAATTTAATTTAACTAATTTAACAAGTAGTTGAAAATATATGCAGACGAAAGTCAATTGACTTATTTAGCGGACATCACCATACAAAATATGTTAGTTCGTTCTATGGAAAAAAGTCAGAATTTCAACTAGTTGTGGTTGACAAAAAACTACTTTATCAACTACTTTTAAATTAGTTGATTTTCCTACAGGGTTTTTACATACTCACTCAAACATGCCATGCCTCATCTTATGTGCGTTATGCATTTTTTAATAACGTCACACTCGCTCTTCATATTCATCGTCAGCCATATTGAAGACTCAATTTAGTTTCTACAAAGAATGGCATGTCAGGCTTTTGTCAGCATGCTTGTGTAAGTTAGTGTGGGTAAATATGAGTATGTGTGTGCCTATGTATGCTTGAATGTACACATGCATGCATTGGTGCAAAGATGAGTGCTTTTATATGCTGGGTTAATATCCGCTTAAGAATTTATGCACAAGTGTTGATAATGACGCTGCTTGTTGACGTCGATGATTTTTTTTTTTTTAAATCCATTTCATATGAGCTTTCCTGTATATTTTTTTTTTTTTCTTTTTTTATCAACTTTAAGCTGTTGACATTTTAAGCGCATTTATTTGATAGAGTTGCAATAAAGACCTTCAGTTAATACTCGTATTAAAGGTTTTACAATTTTTTTTAAACTTTTTAAACAGAGTCTTGAAAAGATTATAACAAAAAATTCTTTAAACGCTTAGATATTTTTAATAAACTGTTTTCTCCTTTTTGACCAAAACTTTAAAAGCAGCTGTGCTTTTAAATGTGGCTTAGTGGATTTACTTTCATATTCTTTGATTCGCAACTTAATCTGTTTTTTATTAGTTTTATTCGTACATATTAGAGCGGATTAATTTATTGATTTTTTTTTCCTGGAATCACTGATTTTCATATTCTACTTTAAATTATAGACCATAACGTTAAATTATATATTAGAAAAAACCTTTTTGGGTGCATAGCCAAAGTAACAATTTCACCTTAATAAGCCTTGATTAAAGCTTTATGTTATGCATTTATGTAGAGAGGAGAATGTACACATAAATATTCTTCCTTGAATATAAGACTTCCTTTAATATTCCTTGCACATATGTTATTTGCAAGAAAAGAAGCCGTATGAAATTAACTCCACTATTCAAGAACATGTATTAGGTTATATTTATATATATGTTTTATGTAGGGTGTTTATTCAAGGTTTATTCAAGGAACTCGGTCATTGTTAAAAAAAAATCGATTTTAACTGAATTGCTGCTACATATATTTCTGCAAGTAACATATATATCATTTAATTTTAGTATAGAAATCTTGTTCATTTAAAAATTGGTTGTATATTTACCATGGTCACCCAGCGCGTATTGAACTAAGAACCTCTGTATCGGCAACCGCACACACTATCCACTCATCTATTTCAGAATTTGCTTGAATAACTTTGAAACGCAATTACTTTTTCCCTTGAGTAAAACTTAAGTAAAACTTTATAGAAGCCTCAACTGCAATCATTTCATATAATTACTTAATTTGGCAGCCACAAATTGCTCTGCGGTATAGGGAAACAAATTATCAGTTAAGAGTTCCGCTGTTTGGCGCTGTTTGAAAGAAAAATCTAAAAAAGTAGTCGACCAGAAAATTTTTTAAGATTTGCAATACACGTCAAACTGTCAGAATATGTGGAAAAAACAAAAAAAACAAAACAAAAATAAAGCTCGACTTCGGCGAAAAAAAGTGTCGAATGACATAAATATAAATTTCATATACATGGGAATATACAGGGGGATAAAGGGGGCCGCCCACCCTTGAAGTTAACTGGCATACACTCGATAGAGCGTGTTTTTTTTTTAATTTAGTAATTTCTAGTGTTGTTGTTATTACAAACGGAAACTTCGTTTATTTAAAAAAAATTTAAATTTGAAAAAAAATCTTCTTGTATACTTCCTTAAAATATCTCCTTAAGAAAAGCTTTATATAAGGAATTATCAGGAATTACGGAATATATTATTAAATAAGGCTTTGTATAAAAAATTATACAAGAAAACGAAGTTTTCAAGGCATTTACAAGGATTTTTCAAGTCTTGACTAATCAAGTCAATCTTGACTAATTTATTTTATACAAGGCCTTTTCAAGTTAAGCTAGAATAACTTTAAATATTTAGGTGAAATTTTTATCTGGATTGGAACGGGCAAATTTATTTTCAGCAAAGTTTCATTTAAAGAATTTTTAATTTTCATACATGGTCGTCACCAAGGGGCTGGAGGGCGAGGCAGCTGCCTCCCCCTAAAGATTGATAAAAAAGTAGACAACTGCAAGGCAACCAAAGTCCCAATATGTATCGCTCTTTTAGCTTACTTGATATTTTAGCTCAGTATTACTCATTAGCTCCATTGTGTGTGTCAATGGCTTATCTGATTCGTTTCATTTCGTTCACTCGCTCACACACTCGCGCACATATCATGAAAAAGTAAACTTTCCTGTTTGAATTTACGTTTATTAATCGCATTGTTTTAATAACAACGAGCTAAGTAAAATTTGTAAAAACATTAAAATAAAATTATATTTTTAGTATAGTAAATTTGATGACAAAGGCATAGAAAAGGAAGGCAATAGCTTGTTTCTTTCCACTTTCCAATCGTGCTACTGATATACTGACACATTTGAATCAGAACTGAGCCAACAAACCTGAGAGCTGATATAGCTCTTTAATATTACTCACTCGCGAGTAAGTGACATGTCTAATTCCTTGAGCGATGCAACAACGTTAAATAAAAATCAGCTGAGTTATTTTTGCTGAAGCTTGTTTCGAATTATGTTATTAATGAATCTAGATACGGCACATAAAAAGAACGACTGAAGCATTAGCGACGCAGCTGAATGATTCGCTCTGTGTTGTTGGCGACCAACTATACGCGGAAGGCATAAATCAAAATTTAAAGCATCAGCTATTTTTATTGCTAAAGAGTTGTTCTTAAACAGCTTTTGTAATTCTATTGATATGCTCAGCACACTTAATTGCATCCAGGTGTTTTGACAGCAGTATATTGGCCACCGGCTCAAGAATCTGAATGTATTTGGCAATAAGACATAACGTCAGTATAAATAAGCATTTCCTTCGTGGGCGAGCTCTTCAAAACCGGCCATTATGTCTATAAAATGTCTCTTAAACAATGCTATGATCTTGTATTTTTTGGTGACCATCTAGTTTCACACAATAAAGGCATATTTGGAGAATAATTTTGGCGCAGTGTAGATTCTTTGAAAAAGTTGGTTATATCTTTTACTGTGCCAACACAGTTGCGTATTTCAGAAACATTATTTAATACAAAAATACAAAGAGAACACAAGAAAACACAGAAAAAGTACAGCACAAGTGTTCTCCAACCCTTCGCCGCTTATGATTTATACGCTTACGACATATAAATTAGATACTGGCTTGATACAGTTTTCTGCATGGTTAATTTGGACTATGACGTAATTGAAGAAAACGAGCGTATGCCATTTAACTTCACGGGTGGGCCAGCGGCGCCCTTTCTTCGCCCCTGTATACGCCCATGTATATGAAATTTTTATTTCTGTCATTCGACACTTTTCTTTCGCCGAAGTCGAGCTTTATTTTTGTATATTTTTGTTTTTTTCACATAACAGGCCATTCAATAAGTTCGTAGGACAAGTAAGAAAAAAACAAAATTTTGATAAAACTCGATTATATCGGGTGGTTAAATTTTAAGGGCCAATGTTGATTTTGAATAAAATACACATTACTTAGGAAATTATTGTCATTTCTTTTTATTATGATAATATTGGTATAGTTCAATTATATATGGAACAAAATATCGGTCAAATGGCCGCCACGGCACACCTCCATCCGATGGTCCAAATGTTCGATGACGCTGGGGCATAAGTGAGGTTCTATGCCGTTAATGTGCCGAATTATCTCATCCTTTAGCTCTTGCATTGTTGCTGGCTTATCGATGTACACCTTTTCTTTCAAATAACCCCAAAAAAAGAAGGCCAACGGTGTCAAATCACATAATCTTTGCGGCCTCATCACTGAAGATGATTTTCTTTGAAAATTGATCATCCACTGTTGCCATTTCTTGCCACCATTCTGACCATTGACGACACTTGAAATCAAGAGGCTTTAGTTCTTGAGCCAATTGCACCTTGTAAGCGTGTAAATGCAAGTATTTATGCATAATGTTCATCAACGACGAGCGTGAGAGGTGCATTTGTTGGGCACGCCGACGAGTTAAGGTGGACGGCTCTTCAGCCACACTATCGCGAACAGCAGCAATATTTTCTACAGTACAAGAATATGCGACGATATGCATTTTGATTTGAACGTCCAATTTCATAATAAGCCTGAATAACTTTAACGCGTTACTCGATTGTGTATCTTTCCATGGTTCAAATTGAGTTAGTCTGAAATTGAGAAATGTCAAATGTCAAATGCAAAAAAAAAAATTGACGTTTAGGTGTGGTTCCAATTCAACATTGGCCCTTAAAATTTAACCACCCTTTATTATTCAACATAGTTGCCTTTGAGAGCGATACAACGAGTATAGTGATTTTCCAACTTTCCGATACCACTTTTATAGTACGATTTCTCTTTCTCGTCAAAATAGGCCTGAGTTTCAGCGATTACTTCAGCATTGGACTTGAATTTCTTTACAGATAGCATTCTCTTGAGTTCTGAAAACAGGAAAAAGTCGCTGGGGGCTAAATCTGGAGAATTCGGTGGGTGGGTAAGCAATTCGAAGCCCAATTCATTCAATTTTGCCATCGTTTTCATCGATTTGTGATACGGTGCATTGTCTTGGTGAAACAACACTTTTTTCTTTTGCAAATGTGGCCGTTTCTTGGCGATTTCAGCCTTCAATCGATCGAAAAGTGCACAGTTGTAGTCGCTGTTGATGGTGGTTCTTTTTTTGGAGATAGTCGATGAATATTATTCCTTTCGCATCCCAAAATACAGACGTCATCACCTTACAAGCCGACTCGTGGACTGCTGTCCACTCAGCTGACTATCTTTTGGATTCTGCTGTGTAATAGTGAAGCCATGATTCATCCATTGCCAGATATCGACGATAGAATTCGATTTTATTGCGGTTTAACAGCGCCAAACACTCATCGGAAGCATCAATTCGTTGTTGTTCTTGGTCGACTGTGAGCTCACACGGCACCCACTTTGCACAGAGCTTTCGCATACCCAAATGTTCGTGTAAAATGGTAAAAACACTACCATCTGATATCTTTACAATGTCAGCTAGCTCGTGCACCTTCAAGTTGCGATTGTTCATAACCAATTTGTCGATTTTTTTTTTATGTTTTGTGGAGCAGAGTCCGGATAATGTTTATCAAGCCATTGTTTGGCTTCCACTGTATTTTTTTCATCAAAAAGTAATGCTCTATCAAAACTCGAAATTCACTTTTTTACATTTTTTTTTTTTTTTTCAATAACAATAGTTGCACACAAAATGCTATAACTCAACAATCAATTGTCAGATTGTTATACGTATCGTTTGAAGGTTGGTACTAAATACAAATCATATGGAAAACACCTAGTAACGCCATCTATGTGTCATCCTATGAACTTTTTGAACGTACTGTTTTTCTGACAGTTTGACGTGTATTGCAAATTTTAAAAAATTTTCTGTTCGAGTACTTTTATAGGCTTTTCTCTGTTTTGCGAGAGAACCTTTTTTACTCTCAAAAAATTTTTACTGGCAAGTTTTTACTGAAAAAGTACGCGAAAATACCTAATGTAATTTAAAAAGCGAGCAGAACAGATAACTAAATAACAAAAAGTGAAAAAAATTCCAAAATGTTGAGATTGCTTAAAAATAAACTATTCACAAAAACCTGGATATTATTTCAACAAGTATGTTTTAAATAAAACAATTTATGCTTTAATGAAAAACTTTTCAATTTCACAAATGAAACATTTTTCCAGAGACAGTATACGAGTACAAAAACAAAAAAAAACTTCGGCATTTTTTCAGATTTTTATACCTCGAAAGCTACTCGATATCAAAATTTCTCAATGGGCAATTGAAGCTTGGAAAAAAGTATTTTTTGAAGCAAAGCTTCATACGCCGTGTTTTGTGATGTGCTTGAGTGAAATTTCAAAAACGTAATTTTTCCAACACCCTTTACTTAGAAATTTATATGTCTTTGTTGCTGGCATCTATCACAGCAGGAAAATGTAATCTTAATATATAAAAATATTTCTTTGGTTCGCCGTGGGAATCGAACTCGTACCCCATCGATTGATAGTTCTATACGCAACCAATTAATTTGGGTATTTTATGGGTAATATAAAAATTATATATTTTTTATGAACAAAAATGCATTCGCTCCCTCAAAGAATAAAATTGTCTACGGATCGGATGTGTACCGAAAGGTACTCCTTTCTATAAGCGAAATTTTAAAAGACAAGAGGTCTTGGTGCAAGGAATATATGACAATAAATTACATTTTATAAAAATATTGTTGAATTGATCTTCCCAATAAATTTAAAATATTCTAAATCGTACAAGTGCATCATATAATATTTTGGGTTTAAAATCTGTACAGATTTTGTGACATTTTCTTTTTAACATATAAAAGTTTTTTTATACAAGAGCATTTTTTTTTATATGTATAAAAGTTGATATCTTCGTTTTATCAATGCTAAAGCGAATTTAAATAAGCTTTTAAAACAAACAAAAAAAAAACATTCTCGACCTCGATTGTAAAGATAGAGATTTTTTCACCTAAGTGAGTTCACCTTTGCAAATATCATTAATTAAATCTAAATATTTGATAGCTTAACTCACTAGATTTCATGATATAATTTAATTAAAATCAGTGAAGCACAAAAAAGGTAGAAACGAACAATATTCAACACTTCTTTGATTGTGAAATATTTGTGTAAAACCAAATTATTTATGCCTCAAAATGTACTCTATACTCGTCAATTCATGCAAACATACACATATACGCCTAAATTTTCCTTTTTTCCTTGTTAAACAAATGGAAACAAAAATATACACCATTAAACTTTGAATATCCGGAAACACAAAAAATGCACACACAATCATAAAATGTGTTTACTTAACCCATGCAAACACAAAAGTGTGGTCAACAGAAAAAAAAAAGAAATGGACAAAAAAAAAACAATGTACAAACATAAAAGGAAAATCTTAACAAAGAATAACATTGTGGAAAAACTACTTCGTATACATATAAAAATTCCTCATACATTGCAATGAACGTGAGTTGTCTGCAAAAAGTTTTCCATCTACTATATATACATATGTATATACAAGAGGCGACACAAAAAGGACCTTAAGCATACATGCACACACAAATTGCATGCAATCACAAATATATACACACACACAGCTACATGTGCTGCTATACAAGAATAACTTAACACAAAAAAATCTATGTTAAAAAAAGAAAAAACATAAAATAATGGCGCCATCTATGGCTATGTTGAACTCTGTCCCACTGGACACCATCACGTGAAGTCATACAAATCCATAACTAGACAGAGTTAGCAATATCATGTTGAGCTGCTTCAGGGCATGCACGTGAAACGAACAAACATGGCAACTCTATGGAGAATATAAAATAAAATAACTAGTCGAGGTACTCGTATTCAAAATAAAAACAAAAAACCAAGAAATGTAATAAAAAGCAAGCAAAAAAAAAATTAACAAAAAAAAACTAATAAAAACCAAGCTAAAACAAAAAAAAATGGCTCATAAGGTGGAAAAATAGCACAGATAAAACAGATAAAAGAAAAAAAACAAAATATAATAACCAAGTTAGAAATAACTACAACAGAGCTACACACACACACACACACCCACAATATACAGGTACATTTGAGCTATAAAAGCAGCCACAAGAAAAAATAAAGGTAAAAAGAATTTGCAAAAAACAGAGTGCCTAGATACTACAAAATCCCAAACGTTGATGAAGTGAAGTAACGTGACTTGATGTGACGCGTCATATTGTGACATGACGTTGACACTCTGCTGTTGCCCCGAAATGGCCGTATTGTGAACAAACAACCAATCGATGTTTCAATGGTTAGATGGTTGGTTGACATATATGCTAGGTTATATGTGGGTGAATACAGCCTGGCAAAAAAAAAAAAAAACACCAAAACTTCCTTCGCAACTAGTGGTGTTGGTTAACAAGTTTCGCTCACTATCTTGTGGCTAGGTATATTTCTTTTTTTTTTCAATTTCAGTTTAAAGGATAACAAAGTAAGCAGCATGGCAAGTGTCGATCTTGCTGTCGTCAAATGTCATTCAGTCCTGGCTAAATGCCACTCGATGCAGTCCATTTCAATAAAAGTAACTAGGTTTGCTTTCTCATAACTTCTCATATAGCGTTCAGAAGGTGAGGTGGGCTGAACAGCGACTCGATACCATTTTAATTAGTTGTCTGCTCGTGGTTGTCATCAACACGTTCCTTTCAACCATTACGAGTTACGAGTTCATCTTATTTAGCACAGAGTTATGTGCTGCTCGTGTTGATGAACGCCTGGCAGTTGATTAGAAGTCGTTGGCGTGCTAATTTTTTTTTTTTTTTATTCGCTGTAGTTGTAATGTTAAACTTACCTGTTGGGCGCTTGACAATTTCTAAGTGTGGAAAATTGGTAGTTATGACACTAGTTGGTTGGTTTTTTTTTTTTGACGTAGATATGGAAGTGATGAAGTCTTCATTTAATTGCACACTTTATTGCACATTCTTTATAATTAGTTTAATTTTTAGAATTAAGTACTACACTTTACTGAGTTCAAATAACGCAGTCAGAGAAGAAAAATATGAAGGTAGCTATGAGCAGAAAGTGAAAGGGAAAAGGGTTGAGCTCGTATTTTGTAATGAGAAAAATATATAAAAATACATAACTTTTTCATGAATCGCTCTCTATTCAACCCTTTTATAAATAGTCAAAGCAAGTAAAAAGATAAGCTTGATCAAAGCGCTTCATGGCGATCCAGCCGTATGCGTCTGTATATCAGCCAGTCTATAAACGCCTGGTCGTTACAGGCGTGGCTTACTTTATTAAACGAATAAGTTTTTCCATTGAAATAATATAAGGGCGTGAGATGTGTGTATCAATAAAACAAGGCCTGAAGACACGGGGAGATTTCGAGGTTCAAATCCCACCTTTCCATAAGGTCAGAAGTATGAAAAAATAATGCAACAGGGACTTTACTGAGGGGAAAAATTAAGATAATTATGTAAATTTAAAGAAGAAGCTACGTATAAATATAAAATCTTAATGCATAAAAGGTAAGCATGCTGCTCCACACCTAATATCGCTCAAACTGTATATATTTGTTACCATAATTAAAGTGATTTCCCAATATATACTGTCCTGTTAAATGTTGAGCCTGAAATAAGGTTGGTCAAATTTTTTTGCAGTCTTGCCCAGCGAAAATCACAAAATACATATTATTTAGGGGGGAGGACATGACATTCGCGACAGAGAAAACAAAAATTTTTTTTATTATTGTAGAGAATTGAACAAATTACAAGAAAAAAAAATTTAAAAAAAATATATTTTTCACTCCAACATGGATTTATAGAGCTCCAAACTGACGGCAGAGAAAAAACGGGGCCTCGTGGCTGCAGCGCTGGGAGTAGCAAAAATTGTCCGATCTGGGAAAAAAATTACTTTTTTAAATCTTAACAAAATTGGTTATCGTATGACACGAGCTTTTTTTTAAATTTTTTTTCAATTTTTGGTGATGTTCCAAATTTGAAAGTGTGTTTTTTCGAAAAAAATATTGACGTAAGAAATTCATAAAAAATAGAATAAAAAATTTTAAAAAAAAAGCTCGTGTCATACGCTAGCGAATCAAGTTTAAAAAAATACAAAAAACAAAAAAAAAAAATTCGTCAAAAAATGAACCCGCTAATGCCGCAACCAGTACGAAAATCATGGTTTCGAGATAAACGCGTTCAAAGTTTGTGAACAAAGAAAAAAAAAGGTTACCTTCAATCTGCCATGCCTGCTTCGTACTGTATGCCTTCGTTATCTTGTGTTGTTCTGTTTCTTATTGTTTTTGCAATCGTTTAGCAATTCGGGCTTCTTTTGAAGCTTCATATGCCTTCACTCTGGAGCATTTCAAACGATTTGCATCATTTCCTTTAGAAAAATTCAATGCTGTAGCTCCTATGGTGATACCAAGTAGTTGAAACATTTGCAAATAACTATAAGCCCCGTCATTGTAAGTATATAAATAACAACCACCAAAAGTCAGGTAGCAAGTAAAACAAGTATATACTAGCTGCCGTACGTAGGTAGCGCAAAAATTAAAAATGCGCTCTCACTAATCCGGCTGTAACTTTTGAACCCGTTGGAATTTTTCCATTAAGAATATTTTGGAAAGAATATTAAGAATACTTATTCTTAAGAATATTTACTAAAATACAAAATTATTAATTATTTGATTTCAAAATACTGCCAATGTCATGTCCCCCCTTAAAATATCTTTTGCGAAGAAACCATATAAATCAGATGAATTTAGACCTAAAAAAAAACCAAAAAAAAATTGATTTCTAATATTAAGTTTTTATGTCTTATTAAGATTCTTTCAAAGCCGTCGCTATAAATGCTTAAAAAATTGTAGTAAGACTATGACCTTTGGCTTGTTGGGTTGAAAATTTCGGAAGCTTTAAGCACCAGAATTTATAACAGGTGTTTATGAAAATTTGTTTTTTCTTTTTGCCAAATACAATAGGAACTAAAAGTTGCTTATTTTTACGTAGTTTCAAAATAAGCTAACTGTCTTTTAATTCCAAATAACTTTTGGCTCTCTACCAGTGCTTTTATGACTGGCATTTCTCTTATTTGTACTGCCTTTTCACATGATAACAGAGATATACAGCAATTCTATTAAAGTTCTGTCTGCTTGCGGACTTTTACCCTAATACTTTTAGATCGCTTACTCCGAAAATCATCATAAAAATTATGTTTGCTTAAAATTGAACACAATAAACAAATAATTAAACAAAATAAACCACGATATGAAAAATAATCACTAATACGCCTCGAAAACAAAACATATCGAACTCTTCTAAAACTATGCTTTTTATGTTGATTATTAAATTAAGTGACTCAAATTAGTTAGTTGGCTACAAATAAGGGCCAAATTTTCTGTACCGAATAAAATACAAAATAAATATTAAAAAAATTTCAGTCAGAAAAGCTTTGGTATAGGGCCGAAAGTTATATTAATTTTCAAAGTGGTAAGCGTATGCAAAAATGTAAAAATAAATCTCGACAGAACAACATTAAGGGAGTACAAAAACGTTATGCTTGCGTGAAAAACGTAATTTGTTGAAATTAACTAAAAACATAAAAGTGTATTGCTCCTTTTGTTATATCATCGCCTGAGAAATGAACAGTCGTATGTGACTTTCGATAGTTTTGAGTAAATTTAATTCAAAGTTTGAGGGCTAACAACTTTGTTTATAGCAAACCGATTTTCTTCAAATTTATACAGAATACGCATGTGAAATTTGACTATATTATTTTTTAGAGTTCGTACATTATTTCAGTAAGAACTTAATGAGATATTTGCTTTGAATTGGCTTGTCATATGTGGCTATTTCACACTTTTTTCAACTTACCTAGAAACCTAAATTTTTTTTTATAAATTTTTCAAAATAAGGGATTTTTATAAAGGAACTGGCACATCCCGATTATTAGAGCAAATATGGTCAGGGCATCTTAAGATGATAGAATGTGTCTACAACAATTTTCTATGTTGACACGTGTGAGTGTTTTGGATGGGAACGAAATTGTAGAATGTCATGGACTGTATACGGTAATGAAAACACCAAAATTTAAAATAATTTTATACGCATACTTGAAAATTCTAGGTACAATCGAACCGGCTGATGCATTTTTGCAAAAAAAAACCTACGGGATTGGCAAGTGCAACCTTCATAACTTTATTTTAATAGAAAACTCTGGCATTTACCCTGAGGATACGGCAAATATGTCACTAAAACGGCTTTACTTTTCCATAATAGATTTAGTTTTAAGCGAGTTTGAAAAACGATTTTTTTTTTTTTTTTTGTAATAACGAGCTCATTGGAGCTACAGGTAATATAAATGATTTTGACATAAAAAAATAGAGTATCTTAATAAAGAATTTGACATCGCAGTACCGACAAAGGAAGAAGTAGCATGTGTACAACGATATTTTCAACAAAAAGATAAAAAAGAAGAAGACTACTTTTCTGAACTATACAAGCAAAGAAGTGCTTTTCGGGATTCGTATTTAATGTTTGCAGCTGTGGCCACGTTTGGATGTAGTTCAGCACGGTGTGAAGCAAGTTTTAGTTTTCTTAGCCGTATTTTAACTCCATATAGAAGGGGCATGACTTTTGCTCGCAAAAGTAACCTAACCATATTAGCATGTGAGAGCAAATATTTGGATGAAATTCCGAATGAAGAACTCTTGCAAGCGTTTAATAAGTCAGCTGTACGAAAGCTTCAACTATTTTAGTATCTAATCATAAGTAAACATAAGGTTTTTTGTTACTAATGCTTAGCATAATTTTTAGTACCTTATTTATGTATCTCAACATACACTTGAAAAGTTTGCTATATGTTTGATTATCACATTGAATAATATCATAAATAAATAAAATATACTTCAAATTTGCGTTTTTGAAAATTTAAATATGAAATACATCATTTATAGTAAATTAATATAGTAAAGTTGCTAGACACACTCCAGGGGTTGACCTTAAATTTTAAAAACATTATTATTGCTGGAGATTTTAATAGCAATGTCCTCAACGAAGGCGTATTAATCACGGAAATGACTGGAATAGGCTTACATTTAGCAAATTTAACATCTCCTACACATTTTACAAAGACAAATTGCTCTCTGCTGGACTTATTTCTCGTTGACGATAAGAAAAAAATTAATCTTTATGACCAACTAGCTGTTCCATGCTTTTCAAAACATGATCTAATTTTTATGACATATGAAATAAATCTTATTGAGACAACGCTAAATGTGCTTTAGCTACCGAGATTTTAAAAACATTGACTACCAACAACTTGAGATAAAAACTGATAGTATCAACTGGGACTCAATTTTGGGTATGACTTCTGTAAATCACCAAGTCGAATTTTTGCAAGCAAATATAAACAATTTGTTTGACGAGTTTGTTGCAATTAAAATTAAAAAGACAGGACAAGCACAGCAACCTTGGTTTAGCAATAAAATAAAAAGACTAATAGAACAACGTGATTCAGCCTTTAAACGGTGGAGAAGATTTAAAATATGTTACATGCTCGAGATTTATAAGGACCTAAGAAGGCAGGTTGTAAAGGAAGTAAGAGCTGCTAAAACCAGTTACTACGAACATAAGTTCAGCAGCGCTGTTAATAGCAAACAGGCCTGGAAGGAAATCCATAAAATTGGTATTGGTAAAAATTTTAAATGTGGTGCTGTTAATATTGACCTTAATGATTTAAACGAAAAATTTGTTAATCTCCCTTTCGAACCTGTAATTGCTAATTCGTACTTTAATTCAAGTTCTCTTCTGTCGTCTGATTGTATGTTTTGCTTTTGTCGTGTTGATGTATTAGATGTGTTAGAAAGCTGTCTTAGTATCAGGTCTAATGCTTACGGAATTGATGGAATTCATCCTATTTTCTGTAAAGTTCTGCTTCCTAAAATACTGCCATACATAACCCATATTTTTAATACAGCACTAATGACATCATCTTTTCCTAAATGCTGGAAGGTAGCTAAAATAATCCCGACTCCAAAATCTGACAAAGAATATCGTCCGATTGCGATTCTGCCTTATTTTTCAAAAGTATTCGGGTCTCTCATTGCCAAACAAATAAACAAATATTTATCTGATAACCACATTATTACAGATCGACAGTCTGGATTTAGGCAGAAACGTAGTTGCATAACTGCACTAATTGACGTTTCCGAGGACATTCGTGTATCACTTGACGCAAATCAAATCACATTATTGACTCTCCTTGAGCATTCTAAAGCCTTTGACTCCGTTGACCACAAAATATTGTGCACTAAATTAATGAGAATGTACAATTTTTAATCCACTGCAGTGAATCTGTTAGAATCGTACCTTACGGAAAGACTTCAAGCAGTTTTTCAATCTGATGGGAGCTCCGATAAATTTTCAGACTTTCTTCCAGTGACAAGAGGCGTGCCACAAGGTTCAATATTGGGACCGCTTCTATTTATAATTTATTTAAATGACTTACCGACTGTTCTTCGTGACTGTAAAGTTCATATGTACGCCGATGACGTCCAGATTTACACAAGTTGTAGTCGAAATCTAATTGAAAACTGTATAACTAAACTAAACTGTTGCCTAAATGACATTTACGACTGGACCCAAAAAAATGGTTTGTGTCTTAATCCGTCAAAATCAAAATGTCTCGCGATATATAAGAAGCAACTAGATTTCAGAAATCTCCCAAGAGTTGTAATGAACAACACAGACATTGAATATGTGCACTCCGCAAAAAACCTGGGAATTGTATTCGATGGAACATTATCGTGGAATCTGCATATAACATCCAGAGTTGGCAAACTTTATGGAATGCTGCGATCCTTATGGGCTACGCAACATTTCACACCTCTTAGAATAAGAATGACTCTTGCAAAAGCTTATCTTATTCCGACTCTACTATACGGTAGTGAAATTTTTGCGAATTGTGACTTGGCCAGTAAGCAAAAACTCAGAGTTTTGTTCAATAATATCGCGAGATATATTTTTAGTTTGAAGAGGTCAGATCATGTATCTTCCTTTGCTATTAAAATTTTCAACATGACTTTTGACCAACATCTTGAATTCAAAACCTTAATTCTGCTACACAAAATAATATACTGACACAAACCGTCCTATTTATATAACAGATTAAGACTTACTTGTTCTCAACGGTCTAATCAAATTGTGCAGTTAAGGCATTCGTCTCTTATGTCGGATCGTCAATTCTTTGTGTACGCCATCAGGCTTTGGAACTCGCTTCCTGCTCGTTTGTTATGTAATGTTAATGTTAATGTCTTCAAGAAGGATCTCACTAATTATTATAAAGTGTAATTTATGTACTTGTATTGCCAAAAAAATTACTTTGCCCTCAAATTTCATATGGTTGTGTATTGTAAACTCAATTATACTTAATTAAATTCAAACCTTGTTAAGTAAATTTAGTATATTTTTGTTATTTTGTTTTGTTTTAAGAAATTTTGTAAACTTTTATATGAGTCTAATTAGTCTTTTGAAACTATTTTGTAATAATTTTTTACATGCTAGTTCTTAACTTCTTTTTAATTAATATTAATTTTAAATTTTTATTAATTTTTAAATATCTTCAAACTAATATTATTCATGCTTGTTATATTTTCTAAAATGTCGTTAGGACAGTCTTATAAGATTATATATTCTTAATGTCCTAAGAGAAACGCAAATAAATAAATAAATAAATAAATAAAAATAAATAAACAAATTTTTCCCCCTCAAATTTTATATATGCCCCCTCTATCAATGCGGTCTGGCAACGGGCCTGGACGGCTATCGTTAGAACAGAAATATTTGGTGAATCATCATATTTGATTTTATTTTGAGGGAGTGACCCGGACAACTTTTTTTTCCTCCATAGAGAGTGAGGCGCCTCAATACATATATGGGTCATTTCACATGAGGACTACAACCAAATAAATTGTGTCTCTTAATTTTATTTCTCTTTACTATTTTACAACTTTCTTGGTCCTAGCTTGTGTCAAAATTTTGGCCCTGTGCGAAGCCTAATTCGGGTTTCGCAAAATTGTCAAAAGTAAACTAATATTAATAAAGAAAAGAAACTATATTGAAAAGAAAAAATTTTCATATAATTAAAAATTCAATTGTTTAAATCCTGACATGTTTTAATTTTTCCAAGATAGTAATTACTAATTTAAAAAAATATTAGAGTTCAAGTCTATTGTATACTAACTCAAAAATTCATCCAGTTCCTCATAATAACTACTGTATAATATGATTTTATAATAAAATAGCTTTTAAATAAAAAAATTTGAAATAGCATAAAGTAAATTAAAAAACACACGTTAATATTCTCACTTGCTTCAACAATTTTTAATTTCTCAAAATATAACATTCTATAGATTTTTAAAATTAAGATACTTGCCACAAATTTACGTACCCTCACTGGAAAATGTTTATTTTAATAATGATTAAATGAAAACCAATTTAAAAATAATTCTGTTTTTGTGTTTCTAGCTAATCCTAGCAAAATAAACCCACATCTAAGACTCATATATATGTATATCTTTTCATTCTGTTTTGTAATTTCCGCTTGTTCTCATTTAATTGAAAAATTTAAATATAAATTAAGTATTTATCAAAATTATATCACATATTTTCGACGCTCTGCTGATGTTCATCAAAAATAGGCAAACTTATTTAAATTCCGTAAGCTTAGCTAAAATCCACTTTGCTTAAGCTTAAGTGTTGTTTTTGTTTCAAATATTTTATAAAAATATTGTTCCTTTATCTTTGTCCTAAGAAACAAAAACATGAGTAAACAATCTAAAAAAGAACAACAACAACAGCAAAATTGATGATGAAAGTGGTTAACAATGTTGCCATCTAATTATGGATGCATAGAAGCATCAACATTGTTGACATTGCTGAACAATGTTTGCATGCTTGTCAAAAACTTTGGCTGGATAATGATGGCGGTTCGTCGTTAGGATAAACATACCATATTTTACCAGTATTAGAAAAATGTGCTGGTTGTTACACTAGAATAATAAATACTGTTGAAACTGTTGATCAGAGATTATTTCTTAAGTGCAAGGGAGGACTATTTTTAAAAATGTTGAAATCATTGACAATGCTCAATTTATTATGCAAACAGTTTGATAGAAATTTAAGCATAACCAAGAGTTAATTTAATTTTTAAATAAGTAAAGTTTTTTAATCAAAATTATTTTGTTTCTTAAACTCATCACTTTACTTTTTTTTCTCTCTCTCTCTCTCTTCTTCTTCTTTTCTTACACAGAAGATGCTGTGCACATTACAGCCATACTGGGCGAGGGTGTCATCTTCAATTGCCACGTTGAATTCCCCAACGATCATCCGGTGCCGTATGTCCTACAGTGGGACAAGAAGGTGAGCGAAACGGTACGATATCACAACAACTATTTCTTCTCTAAACTCTCTTTTATTAAAGCGACAATAAAAAAAAACACGTTTTGTTTGTATCTTTTTTTAAATATATACCACAAAATATGTATATATATACACATATTGAAAGTATATATATATATATATATATATAACTGTAAATCAATATTTATGTAACAACAAATACATAAACTCATAACAAAAACTTTGTGAAATTTTTTCAAAACATATACATACATATGTAAATGCAACTGTATGTAAACAATTATTGTCAACATACAGTTGTCACGAAAAAATACTACACAAATTCTGCAAATACACTGCAAAAAAAAAATACAAATAAAGAAACGAAATAAGTAACGAAAAAATATCGTGAGTATTTAGCTAAGCAACAATTAATAAAAAAAAAAACTAATTATTAATAAACGTTAAAGTATGGAAAATGCCAAAATTTTATAAGTAATAAAGTATTTTTTTTTTTAATTTTGACTTTTTTGAAATTCGACGTTTTTTGATTAAATGTGTGTTGAGAGTAACGTGCTGTTCTTTTTGGCTAACATTAATACTATTGTTTTAATTTCCGTTTTCGAAAATGTTGAAAATGCGTTCTTTTCAAAATTTTTCAGTTGTGCGAAAAAAAAAATTACAAAATTTTGCTGTTGTTTTTTTTTTAACTTAGTACTGATTGGCTTTTCATTAAATGTTAGCTCGTTTTGATTGACATGCGTATTAATTGAATATCAACGTAATTTGAAATATATTATTTGAGTTGATGAAAAATCTTATCAAAAGACCAATAAAATCAGCTCGCAGCTCAAACAAAAAAAAAAAAAATACCAACTTACAATTGTTGCATTATCGGTTAAAAGCTTGAAAGAAATTATTTACTATATATATTTTTTTCTTAAGTTAAATTTAAAATTATCAAACATCAGTTTATTTATCAGTTAATGAGCCTTAAATTAAACAAGAAAATAAAAAAATTATGCTTAGCTTCTGAAAAACGTTACTCTATCAAGAACATAAAACAACTATTTATTTTCAAAAACATGAAATACAATATTTTAAACACTTTTAAACTAAAAAGCTTTAAACAAACTTATTTTACCTAACTTAAACATAACTTTTTTAATAACTTAACATATTCAGTTACTTATATTTAACATTTACACCAAGCCACATAAGCTTTTGCTACAAAATGCTTTTAGTAAAATTTTTTATTTAATGTCATAAAAATAAAAAGATTAGTTTTTAATCGTTAATAATTTTTTTGAGTGTAATTTTATAAGAAATATACAAGTGATGGTGCCATTAAAATTTATCTATGGCACCATAAAATTTATATTATTATCTATGCATGCTATATAAAATAGGATGTCTACTAGGATTATTATAACATTATAATTTTTGCAATTTTTTTCAGTGTTGAAAAGTATTTTTTATTTATTTCTATTAATTTAGTTGAAGTGTGCTTTTTTAACACTTTTAACAGTGATCAATACTGTAACACACTATAAGACGAAGTGGGCAAGAAACAAAATTGCGACTTGTTTATTTGAGAAAGAAAAATATTAGAATATGTTCAGAATATTCCAAATTAATAAATGCTAAAAAAATTTTTCGATATTTATTTAAGTTAAGCCGTCAGAAGTTTTAACTTAAAACTATTTCAACTTTTCGATCGATACATTAAGAAAATTTTCAAAATTGTGAAATATAGAGCAGTATTAAATTATTTTTGAAAAAAATAGGAAAAAGTTGTGAGCAAATAATTAAATTCAATTTGAGTTCATTTGAGAACACGTTTAATTTAATTTTAAATAAATTATAAGAAAGAGATATAAACACTTTTAGAAATGATTAAAAAAACAATACCAACGAACAGATCCTCAATATTTTCCAAAAAAAATATGTCAAAGTAAAAATCAGACTAAAATCAAAGAATATCTTGGATTTATGGACGACCGCAGGCTGGTGCTGGGTAGGTAATTCCCACCCTAGTCTTCGGCAATTAAAGAAATTATAATTTTATTTTCAAAAACAAAAAAAGTTATAGCAAAAATTAGATCTCTTCTTCCATCCGCCCATGGTTGGCCTTGTCACTACTTAAATTGAACCACAGTAGCTAAAATTTTAAAGAAATAATAGTCTATGGTCTAGCATTCAATAAAGTTCAAACAGTTGAAAAGTTTATAAATGATTTTAATGAAACATATAATTTTCATTTTTAATTGTTTGGTGAGTGATATACACTATATTAGACATGGGTAACGCAGCACTGAGTTGCGTTAATGAGTTGAAGCACTTAAATGCGTTACTGCGTTGGTACACTTCTTTAAATAAAAGTAACGCAATAACACAGTAATGCAAATGCCAAGCTCAAAGCAAAAAATAAAAAAAAAATGTACGGCGCATCGAACATTGAAACTGAAAGTTGAAAGCGAACATTATTTCTCTCTATAAATATTGACAAAGGGTTGCGGGGAAGATTGGAGTGCGTTTGACTGTTTATAATGTTTTTCCATTCACAAAATGGTTTTGTCAACTGTTGGACGTGTTCGTGTTCGAAGCAGAAGTAAATTAGAGTCCAACTTCGAACTTGTTTTGCATACCAGGAACGCGTATGTATCTGTTTGATAGCATCAAATCTTAAACAAAACACAGTTTGGCGGCATGATTGAAGTTCAATATATCTTCAGTTTTGGTGGGTGCTGTAATCTGCGCGTCATTTAGTTATGTTTCCTATTAATTACTTTTTGTTTTAAAAATCTTTAATGAATCAATTAGAATTGAGATTTCTTTAGATTCTGATCTATATGTTGATTGAAAATTTTTATTTGATTTAATTCGGTTTTTCTAAGTGAATCAAATTTGCGCTTAGTATTCCACCACAAAATTCATCGCCTTCGAAAAATGAACCACATAACGCAACACGTTGGTCAATTCAAACCCTCACTGTGTTAATAAAATTCTTGTTGATACAGGAATCATGGCATTTCAAACTACGCTATGACGCATTTTGCTGACAGTAAACTGCGTTTGAGTTGGTGTATCAACGCAGCGATTTTTGCTGCGTTACCCATGTCTACACAATATGGTACATCGATTTGTAAAGTTTGTGCATAAAACCTTCTGATTAAAATTTTATGTCATTAATTATTTCATGTTCAAATGATCACTTTTGTGGATTCTTTAAAGGCGTCAACGACGCAAACGCATTTATAGCAAATAAATGCGTTTTTATAAAATTAAATATAAAATATTTCAGAGTTGGAATTTTTTTAAAAAATGTGAGTTTTAGTGCTTATCGTGATGCATATTTAGAAATATATTTATTTTAAGGGAGTATTCCTGGTTGGAAGGCTGTTTTTGGACCCTTTTTAAAAAACTTCTCATTTGAAAATGCAAAGAGTTATTTAAATTCTGTTTTTTCATTGTATTAAAAACATATTAAATTAAATAAAAAATGTTTTCTTTGTACGAGGGCTGTTCAAAAAGTTGTCGGCCTTTAAAGTTGGGCGTCAAAAAAAAGGTATGCTGCTTGCGGCCCGGATAACTTGACTTCGGATCATCTGAAATAGAAAAAGTAAACGGCGTTAGATTCAGTACAGATGTAATTCTGGTCTCTATCTCAAACATAATTTTTTGATTATTTTTTACAAAATGGCGGTCATTAAAAAATGAAAAACCGATTTTAGGTCTTTTTTTTTTTAGTTTAGTGTAAAAAAAAAGTAAAAATTGAATAGAGACTAGAATGGTGATAATTCTGCGTCGATTGCACTTGGTTTCATCAAAATCGGTTCAGTAGAACCGGAGAAAAGTGACTTCGAAGTTCAAAAACGTGATTTTGAAAAAACTCAAAGAAAATTTTAGGCAGTAAAACATTTTTTTTTTTTGTGAAATACTTACATATATCAATCTGCAATGCCAGACCCATAAAGAACTCCTTCCTCTTCCTTCAAAAAATGAGGACTCAGCGGCTCTTTGTGCTCTTCGGGAAGTTCTACCTTCTTTTGATGCGCCCAGAGCTCTGGCTTCGGACCTTTTCAAACGTTCTTCGTTCCGAGACATGGCGAAATCATATGTGACGTTGCCAATCGGGATACCCATTAGGTTCATTATTTGAAGTATTGGCAAAAAACCTTCGTTAAATATGATAGTTGCTATAATTAGCAATCTCGATAGTGCGTGTCCTCATCTCTTTCGTGTTGGTTAGCACGAAACTGGAGTTTTTTTTTCTATCCATTTTCTATCATTTTTGTCTTTAGCACAAACAAAAATTTTTTATCAAAACTGTACTTTTCAAAACTGCGCCATACAGTGCCATACAGTGGCCATTCAGTGATAGATTTTTATGATCTCTAAAAAGAATTTCAAATTTTAAAAATGTATCTAATCAACTTGTTTTTGCTCAAGGCTGAACAATTACGTTTACTTACATTTCCAAGCTTGGGGATTTTGGGAATTTTTCATTTTTTATCTTAAATTTTAAACCTCTTAAAAATTTTAACAAAAAAAAATAAAGTAAAATATAATTCTTATACGATCATCTTTCTTATGCATTATATATAACTTTTGTGAATTTTTATGAAGTTTTACTTACATACGTGGCTGCCGCGGGTTGACACAACGCTGGTCTTTAACGAAATACATTTTTGTATGTTTTTTGTAGTTTTGTGGAAGTTCTTGTGATCAATATTGGCACAAAATGCTCGAGTTCAATTTAAAAATTAAAAATCTCGAGGTGGCAACTCGATCTTGACAGTTCTTCTTTTTTTTTAATTTTTTGATTTTTTTTTTTCCTAAGTTAGACTAAACTAAATATTTTTGGAAAGTTTCATTATTCTAGCTCAACGGGAACATGGGTCAGTCCATAATGGGTTAAACAAAAAAAAATTCGACTATTATAAGGTTTATCAAATTCCAACAACTCTTTTCTATTTCTTTTTTTTCATCAAATTGATGGATCTATCTCACCGTTGGCACCACAAAACTTAAAACGCAAAAACATAAAAACTCTGACGTGTACATAAAAAACGGCGATACACGTGTATTTTTATTTTTTCTCCCTTTCCGAAAAGGTATATTTGATTCATAGAACAGAACAAAAGATAATTTTTGTAACGCAGTGTTATGATATTTCTTATTATGATTATGGCGCATGTCGTCGAAAGTTATGGTAAGCAACGAGTACTCGGTTCATAGCATGGGTAATCGGTGCTTGTAAAGTGTAATCGGTTATTATAATAATAAATCTGTTCTTAATTATTTAATCGGTTCGGGTTATCGGTTATTAGAACAGCTGATCAGTTCTTATGGCATCTAATCGGCTCTTATGATATTTACTCGGTTCATGAGATCTGTTCTTGTGAGAGGTAATCAGTTCTTATGACATGTAATCGGTTCTTATTTAATCGGTGCATGTGATGACATCTAATCGGTTTTTATAATATTTAATTGTTTCGGATGATCGGTTCCAGAGCTGGGTTGCAATGATTCCATTTGGAATTAATTAGAATTAGAAATTGGTCATTGGTCTTCCCAATTTCTCAGGAATGGAATTGGAAAAAAGCCATCAATTCCATTCCAGGAATTGTAATTGATAATTGAACATCTCAATTCCTCAGGAATGGAATTGGAAAAAATCGTCAATTCCATTACAGGAATTGTAATTGGTAATTGAAAATCTCAATTCCTTAGGAATGGAGTTGGAAAAAAATCGTGAATTTCATTACAGGAATTGTAATTGGTAATTGAATTTTTCAATTCTTTATGAATGGAAATGGAAAAAATTGCCAATTCCATTACGGATTTGTAATTGATAATTGAATTTTTTAATTCTTCAGGAATGGAATTGGAAAAAATAGCCAATCCCATTACGGAATTGTTATTTGTAATTGAACATCTCAATTATTCCTCAGAAATTGATAATTGAAATTTTCAATTCCATTACAAGAATTGTAATTTGAGGTTACTAGTATCCAATTGCAATTGTAATTAAGGTAACTGTAATCGAATTACAATTACAATTGATGTTACTGTAATCCAATAAAAATTTTAATTGAGATTACTGTAATTCAATAACATTAACAGTAACCTCCAATTACAATTCCTGTAATGGAATTGAAAATTTTAATTCCTGAGGAAGTGACATGTTCAATTACCAATTTCTGAGGAATTAAAAATTAAATTACTAATTACAATTCCGTAATAAAATTATCCATTTTTTTCAATTACATTCCTGAGGAATTGAAGAATTCAATTACCAATTACAATTCCTGGAATGGAATTGACGACATTTTTCCAATTCAATTCCTGAGGAATTTGAATATCAATTGCCGATTACAATTCCTGGAATTGAATTGATAATTTTTTCCAATTCCATTCCTGAGGAATTGCGATGAACAATTACCAATTCCTAATTTCAAGGAATTGTAAAACTTGAGTTTCGGGCAAAGGCCTCCGAAGCAGCGCAGCGAACAGAATCTGAAGAGTACACGAGTGCAGACGGCCGCAATGTTCGACTGCGAAGCTTAAATTCTGTTGTAAAGGCAGATAGCAAGGCGAGCAGAATTCTAGCATATGGAATGCAAAAATTCTATAAACCAAAAGCTTAAAGTTTAAACGGTGATCTAGACAAGTAAGCGAGGTTGGTTGAGCGGTACTAATCCTACTAGTCGCTCCTGATGTCACATTTTCTAACCTATTTACGTACGTGGCTGTATGAACCTAATGTAAATTATATGTCCGTAGATGTTTAAATCATACATGTCCGACAGTATGTAATGTTGTTGTTATTTTCTTTCACATTTACTTAGTTTCTATTTATATAGCTTAAAAAGTATATTTTGCTGAATTTGAATATTTGCGTTTTATGCTTTAAGTTTACCAAAATTGGAAATAATAAGTAACGAAAAAATTTTAATCATTAATACTAATTTGTAAATTTTCTACAAAAAAAAAAACTGGAATGTTTTGGATGTAAGGAACACAGTGAAAAAAAAGTAATTTGAGGAAGTAATAAGTAATTCTAATATAGACAAAATAATAAATAATTTTAATATATGTAGCGTACCGTTACAAAGTAAAGAAGAAATCGTCACCAAAATTATATACAATATTAATCATGTTGTTATACAAGTTTCTGAGTAACTAAAAAGATTTTTACGATTTTGAATTGTGGCTCTATTGAAAACAACGAGCGATATGATAATTTATCTCTGGTAAAACATTGGTTTTTTGTATGAAAATAGAATTTGAGTACTGCATCTCATTATAACTAAAAGTTAATCACACAAAGCATATATAATCTCAGGGCTATTTTTTTCTGCGATTGGGTACAGCTCAAGTTGTATAAAAATATTAAATAACCTGCAATTATATATCAGCTACATTAAATATAGCTTTAAATTTGATATAATGACAATATTTTAGAAGTGGTAGATCAATTTTATTGCCTGTTTGAAAAGTCTGATTTTTTTTAATTGTAACGTTATTGAAGAAACAAACTGTATATATTGTGTGTATTCGAACATGAAAAAGACTGTTCATATATTTTTAAAAATATTGCTAAATAAATTTACTATATATAACCTAGGTTTACGTAAAGCCAGAGCATATTAAATAGTTAATTAAGTTAATTTAAAATATTTCTAAGGCTTATATATAAGATTCTACAATACATATTCTAAATGAAATAAGGCTCATAAGAGTATTATAGATTTATCACTCTGTAGAAAATTCTGCAAAAACTAAAAAATTACACTCAAAAAAATTTTATATGATTTCTACAATGAATGTTATTTTCGAATTATAAATAATTTTAACAATTTTATTCAAATATGCTGCTACCAAAATTTTACTCATTCAAGCTTTTGATAATATTGTTTATTGTACAAAAAATATTCTTTATTAGAACACGCCCATTAAGTTGCAAGAAAAAAAAAAGCTTTACACAAATACAGAAAATCGTTAGACTGAAAATTTATTGATACAAAATAAAAACAAGAAAAAAGAGAAACAAATGAGAGAGCAAGAGAGAGAGAGAGAGTGAGAGAAGAAAGTTCATATTACATCAAGTTGTTTATAAACATCATGAGCACTCAAAACCTGATCACAAATTTTCATCAATATGAAAAAAAATTCTAAGAAATTTGCAATTAATGCTTACCAAAAATTAGCCTAAAAATATGCAACAACTAAACTACTAACACACACTCACACTTGCTTATGGTGAAGTCATTGTGTGCGTGTTTTTGAATACGAAAAAAATAGTTTCAAATTTGCATCACTTTATTTTGTAGTATAAAAATATATTCAAATTCAACTAACTTTTCTTCGACTCCACTCCACTCCAATCCACTGCAGTTAATTCACTTCCAAATTTTAAAAATTATAAATTTTTGTTTTAAAAAAATATGCACATATTATCTCGTTAACAAGTAGTTGCAAAATAGCACTTTATTTATTCTTTTTTTTTTATAAATACTGTTTGTTAATTTACACTTTATATAGTTGAATTGCAGCAAATTTTGAATTTTTTTAACAGCTTTTATAAAACACTGCTATAAATTTTCTTCTATAGGTGCAAAATAAAAACTAGTTATTGACCAAATACCTCTATACACGCATAATTTTTAATATTTTCCAACATTTTTCACATTTTAACCAAATTTTCCTAAATCCTACAAATAAAGTATTTGAAATGCATTAAATATAAGCTCCAAATACAAAAACTAATAAATCTAAAATGTACACAAATTTAATCACAAACACGCGGCAAACATAAATTTGCACTAACACAACAGCAATAAATTCATAAAGTAATAAATTAAGAAACAAAAAAAAAGCACATTGCAAAACATAAATAAATAGAATTAAACAAATTTAATTAAACAGCAGTAGTTGCTGAGTTAAGCAAAAAAAAAAAAACTATAGCAACTCTTAATACAGCAATTAATTTAAGTTTGCGCAAAAACACGTAAACACACACACACACACACACACACATCAGCGTTGCTTAAACTCATATTTCATAGCTGAGACACAAGTAAACAAAACAAAAAAAAAAGAACGTCAAACAATATAAAAACAAAAACTATTTTAACCCCAAAACAAAAATTCTATCCACCCACAAAGCTTTTGCAGCCATCCGCATAACTGCACAGCTAAAGATAATAAAAGTTTGCACTCTTTTTATGCAAAATACTTAACAAAAGTAGCTTAAAGATAAGCTCAATTTAAAGGATTAAGCAGATAAATATTTATTATGCGCAACTTTTTTCGGTTGAGTGTAAATTTGGCAAAAAATTTTGTATTTTTAAACAAACAGTTAAAAAATAAAATAAAGTTGATAAAAGAAATATATTTTACAAGTTGAAAAAAAAATCATAAGCTTTTTGTGAAATTAGAATTATATGCGGGTAGTTTTTTAAATAAAAACATACATATCTACCTATATTCTGCATTTTCAGCAGTTTATTTGCATTTTTATGCATGAGTTTATTAGAGCACACATATACAAAGCAACAAAAAAAATAAATAAAAAACACATACTAACTAAACTAGCTGTTGTTGAAAAAAAAAACATGCTTATCTTGTTAAATTTTTGCCCGCAAAAATTATGCTATATAAATATAGTTACACTTTTTCCCATTTGCTCTTTGTGTGCTTTCCATCTAGCAAAAAGCTTTATGCAGCAAATATTTTTTTTCCCGTCTATCTATCTATTCTGGGAATTTTTGCAAGTTTTGCGCTTACATTTTGTTAAATTTAAATTATTTGTTGTTGTAAAATGTTTGCATATCAGCAGAGTGGCCATTTCTAAAGGTTGCCACCATTGTGCAGCAACGTTGTTGTGTATATTGAGTGAAATTATTTTATGCTGAGCTTAGGAAAACTATTTTATAAAGTAGCTTAGTTTGAGGCTTTGGAACTGAAATGCTTGCAGCTTAATTGTTTAGCTTTTTTTTCAAATAACTGATGACGCATACGCCATGGTGCACCTTCCAAATAAGCTGTTAGATGTTTTTCTTGTGTAGCCCCAAAAATCTTAGCCACAAAGTTTCTATAGCGGCTTCGATTTTATGGTTAAATTTTGCTTCTTTTTATAACAAAAGCCATAGAGAATATTTTTATATTACATTGTTGATAACGCATACGTCTTGTTGTACTTTGGGAGACTTCTTTCATAATATAAATTAATCGATCACTCATACGCCATGATGAACCTTTGGAAAGAGCTGTGTGAAGTTTTCTTATGCACCAAAAGCTTGAGCCCTAAGTTTCTAAATTAACTTGGCTATTTTGGTAGGCCAAAATAATCTATTTTTTTTCTTCTTTTTCATTCAAAAACCATTGAAGAGCTGCTAATGAATTTAATTGTTCATAACTCATACGCATTGATATACATTTGGAGACTTGCTTCATAATATAATTATATACAGTAATGGCCAAATTTAAAAGAACTCATATATTTAAAAAGGAGCAATAATTTTTTTTTTTTTTTTTTTTGTTTCAAAGTGCGTTCAATGAAATCTGAACAAATAGAAAATAATTTAATTAAAAATTAATTAAAATGTACATGTAGAATTTTTGAAGTAAAAACTTTTTTTGGCGCGTTGAGCACTTTTTGGTAGAGAGCAAAACTACCAGCAAAACTATTTGATAGATTCGTGATATCATTACGCCCTTAGCGATATCATCAAGCTATCAGCTGTTCACTCTGTTGCATTGTACAGCATTGCTTATGCCGTGGTTATGCTAGGCAAAAATGTTTGGTGAGCTTTTTTTTGCTACCGAGGCTATAACCGATTACAGAACTAATTACCGATTACCGAAGCGATTGCCAACCAATTGCCGGTAACCAAAGGGATTACCAAACCGATTACCGAACCAATTAGATTACCGAAGCGATTACCAACTGATAACCGAACCAATAACCGATTACCGAAGCGATTACCAACCGATTACTGAACCAATTACCGATTACGGAAACGATTCCCAACCAACGAACCAACGGTAACCATCACCTAATGGTAGCTCCATTCTGAATTGCAATGTTCTTTGACTTGTACTGCCATAGCTATTGTGCACCAAAAACGTGAATTGTATGGGCGAAGCCACGCCCATTTTGCATAGGATAGTGAAAAATATTTTACAATCTTTTCTCATCCCTACCTAATATACAAAAAAAAAACATTCATTAAATCGGTCGAGCCATTCCAGAGGAGTTCGGCCACAAACACCGTGACACGAGATTTTTATATATTAGGTAATAGTTTTTATAGCAAAATGACTATGTGCAGTCTCTATATATGTAAACCTGCGTAGTAGTTATACAATTTTTTGTTGCTACCCTATAGGAACAAACTAACTTGTTTTTAAAAAAAACTAATTAAAAAACTAGTTTAAAATAAACTAGTATCTGAACTACTTTGAATTATATTTATTCATTTAATTTAATTTAATTTAATTTAATTAATTAATTAATTTAATTTATATAAAAATTTGTTTTGGCAAACCTTATGTTGCATAATTCAGAGGAGGAATTGCCACTGCTTTGAGTCTTCAACACGATAATGACACAAAGTATCGACAAATTAAGAAGAAAAGTGAAACGAATCAAACGATCACATTCCTCAACATTCCTTAGACATGTTGCAATCCTGAAAAATAATGAAAATGTTATTAATAATGAAGTTATTCCATAATGTTCTTCAACTTTATTATAGAAACCAACTTTTTAGCTTTAGTTTAAACCAAGGCAGTTTTAAGCTTTTTGCATTTAGTGAATTATATTTAAACATACAGAGAGGAATATAACTTTTTTTGTTTCTATTTCAACAAGTGACTAGATCCGCTCTATTTTTAATATTATGGATTTTATAAGATTTACAGCGTCACACAGATTTGGGTAATTTTAATTTTGGCCACCAGTGTATATAAACTTATCACTCATACGCCATGCGGAACCTTTGAAGCGATATGTGGAAAGTTTTTCTTATGTAGAAAGTTTGAACTTGATACAATTAAATAATTTTAAGCTTCTAAGGCAATTTAGTAGAACCAATTTCAGTCGCCTCTTGTAATCTATAAAAAATTTGATAAACTGGCCTTAAATCAATATTTGTTCAAATTTTTTAAGATTTTTATTAAACTGAATTATTGATAACTCATATGTACCGTTTGTTTTTTTTTTTAATATATCTGTGGGAAGTTTATCTGAGCCTTAGTCTGCAGTTTTTGCAGTGCCTTTGCGTACTTTCGAAGTGTTTTATGATTAATTTTCTGTGCGGAAAAGTTTTAGTATAGATAATTTTAATGCAAAGATTATTTGACTCAATTTCTTCTAGTATCGCTTGTATACAAAAGACTTTAAAATTTTCCAAAACCTACCGTTTTCTAGTATCGCTTGTCTACACATGACTTTTAAAGCTTTCCAGAACCTACCGAAATGATATATGGATGATTTTCTGTGTGCGAAAAGTTTAAGCTCGAATGATTTTAAAGCTGTGATGATTCGGATCAACTCCTTTTAGTATTTTCTGTTTACAAAAGACTACAAAAGACTTTCTAGGCCTATAAAAACTATCGGATTACATTTGTAGAGCTTTTTCAATAATTGATTAATTTATCATAGAAATAGAAGGCCTTAAGAAGTCTGAGTTGATACACCAACTTGATCAGCGAAGTGCGCTAGCGCAATTTCTTTATGACGTAGTTTAAAATTCTTTGTCCAGAAAACTTTTTTCAGCGCTGTGAAATTTTGCGTTAGATAACGCCTTAAATTATGAAGTAAATTTGTTTAGTGTTAACTGGGTAGTACATTTAATTATGCGGTGAAGTAGGAGCAGCTTAGCCTCTT
Source organism: Coremacera marginata (assembly GCA_914767935.1). Taxonomy (NCBI): domain Eukaryota; kingdom Metazoa; phylum Arthropoda; class Insecta; order Diptera; family Sciomyzidae; genus Coremacera; species Coremacera marginata. The sequence continues at coordinate 16,791,632 of OU612045.1, read as the reverse complement.
AGCCTTAGCCTGTTGTACTTAGAATAAATTCAAAAAATCAATTCAAACTCCGCTAGCAATATGTTTCATCTAAAGAGATAATTACAATAGAAGAATATTGGTCATAAATTCTTTAAAAACTTATTCTGAATGAAGCGCAAAGCTCCTTTTAACAATAAACAAACCTAAACTCCAAGCATGCAATCAAGCTGTACTTGGTTTAAGCTTGATATAGCATTTAAATAGATACATACACATTTCTAAACTGCAAAACAAGTTGGAAGTTTGAGGTTGACTTCGCATAGACAAAGAGAGAAGAACGAGCATGAAACTATTTGTATTAATGCGCTGATGCGTTCCTTTTAAAAACAAGTGTATCAGCGCAATAACTCAGTTAAGTGCTTCAAGACAATAACGCAAATCAGCGCTACGTTATCCATGTTCAATTTATCACTCAAACGTTGTGAGACTCTTTTGAAGAAAATTTTTGTTCTTAAACTGGTAACTTATACGTCGCACAATGAGCTGCTTAAGCCATTTGGAGGAAAAAAAATCATTCCCAGTTTTTTACTTTGTTTTTATTTGCAATTCTTGCATTTATACAGGTTCAAAAACCTGAAAGTCATTAAGTAAGCTTCTGGCTGTTTCGTAAACACAATTCGAAACTGTAAATATTCGCGCAGTTAGTAAGTCGGATTTCGCATTTAGAAGACACTGATTAAGTCACCTTGGGAAGAACGTGTTTCTTAAAGTTATATCAATGTTCTGATGTATGGTGTTTTTTTTCCATAAATGGGATTATGTCACCTTTTATACACGGATTATAAGTCATATATTTGATGTCGTATGCATTTGGTATAGCCATATATACCGGGTTTTGATTTATGGAAAATTTGAATTTTTCAAATACAGTGGACAAGAACATTATGTTATCCACGTTTACACACCTAGAACCATACATTATTTTTAAGATTATTTCGTTATCTTTCCGAATCGTTTTGAGCTAAGCTGCACAAATTTGCACTTTGAACGCCAATGGCCTACAACCAATGCCATTAAGCGAATTTCTAACAGTGGCCTATCATGAAAATGAAAAGTAATTTGTTAATGGGTATATGAAAAAATTTATCATTTAAAAATAAGGGCATGAAACTAGATAAACTTAGCTTAAGATAACAAAAAAATTACATTTATTTTTCAAACCGTTCAGTTTTATAGCTTTTTAACGACAACATTTAATTATGTAACTATGTTCATAAGGCAATGAAAAGAACTTGATTGATTTTTGTTTTTGTACACAATATTTTGAGAGATGCAAAAATTTTTTATGGAGCTGAAAAATACACTTGAAGAAAGCATTTCACCTTCTGATATATATTTTCAAATTATCACTCAACATTGTCGTGTTCATAAGACTAAGTCCACTTAAATTACACTTAAATTACCAAAGTAAAACACTTAAATTACCAAAGTCACATTGTATTTCTTAAAAATTGAAGTTAAGTTGAAATAGATATATTTTGTTTGTTTTTGAATAAAGAATTGGAATAAAGAAAAGAATTTTTAATTAAAGAGGAAAGAACAGTCATAACATTTTTAATGGAATTTTTAAGAAGATCATAACTTTAAATAAAAAAAAATATAAGTTGACAAAGTATTTTTAGGATAAAGTTCTCTTTTGATATGAAAAAAGTATATATATATGTTAGCAAAATTTGCAGATTTGACTGCTATAAAACTCTATTACTAGCTTATTGGTCAAAAGGTCCTGACATAATCCTTCAAAAATGCCTATTCAAATGGTCCTATGTCAAGTACTTAAGCTGCGAACGTAAGTTTATTGAAGCATCCTCCGAAAAAACACAAAATAACCTATAACTCCCCAAAGAGCCAAAATAGACTCTGATATGGCGTACTTCTTTTTGCTTATTTTTGCATGCTCTATCTTTTTAAATCATAAAATAATTTTGTTTTCTTCAGTGGTGCGCTCTCAAATTTAAATTTGAGACTGTTTTTAATGTGCGGAAAAATGTTTTGGTCTGAAATCTCTTAAATAGCCATGCCTCAATGGAAAATTATTAAATTCAATTCCTCCTTACCTCTGGAGTCTGCAAGAAACTGAAAAAGCTTATTTTTATTTATAAATAATAAAAGTTTGCTTACATATCTAAAGCGTTTCATTTACTTTCATGTTTTATAACTTATACATATATCGTGGCTTTTGCAGATAATTTTAATTTTTAACTGATAGCTCATGCACCATGTTGTCCACCTTTGAAGTGATATGTGAAATTATGCTTTAATTGATTAAATATCTACAAAAATTTTCTTAATGAGCTGTTAGAATAGATCATTTTTGTTCTCCTAGGCAATAAGTCAAGAAATGACTTGAAAAGCTTACCAAAAACTTGGTTAACATTTCTTGAGCTTTTAAATATGTAAAAATATTGATAACTCATACGCCATAGTGCATCGGCGAAGGGTCAGTTGTAGAAAATTTTCTTTCATTAGGAAAGCTTGAAGTTCTTTCTTGCTACACTCTTATGGCGGACTATTTTGGTTAAGTACCGTTAGTGTTAAAGCAGCTTTCTTATTAATTGAATTTTTGATTACTCATACGTCGAATGGCTTTTTTAAGTGCAATTTTTACACATTTCTATAAATTTAAAAAAAGAATTACATAAGTAAATGGTAAAAAAATCAACAAAATGTGTCAACAAATTCAAAAAAAATATATGAAAAAAACTTCCGACTCCCAATTATCTTTATTTCGCACACTTGAGTTAGAGCTTTAAGCTCAAAAACTTTTCAATCAACTAAGTGCTTGTCTTGTATAAACTTAAATCTTCAACAAAATAAGACTAAAATCTTCTTTAGAACCTTCCCAAAATCAATACAGTTCAAAAAATATTAAAACACAGCCAAAAAGCTCTCTAAAAGTTACTAAGCTCCCTTTTCTTTTATCATTGCCCTGCTAAGCTTTGCTGTTTTATTTTATTTCATCATCATCCTAACATACAAAACCATTGCTCATTACTATTTATTTCGCATACGACAAAAACGTTCTGTAAGCTTTGTCTACACATGCATGCAGCTACTTATATAAGATGGCTTCGAAGATCATTTTAAATGAAACGGAAGAAACTTTTAACCACAACCAAAACATTTAAGTCGTTAAAAACGAACCAGCAATTAAATTGGCATTACAAATGCAGCCAAAAACAACAACAACAACAACAATGTCAACGCTGACAAAAACAACGAGCACAACAAACACAATAACAATAATAATAACCACTACAAGAACACACAATACACATAACTCAAAGCATAGCTTTTATTGTAGTTGTAGTTGTAGTTGTAGACGTAGTTCTTGTTGTAGTAGTAGAGTAAAAGAAATAAATGCTAAAACAAAAGAAAAAAATACCGGATATGCTAGAAGCATGAATAAGGAAAATTAGAGGAAATGAAAGCAAAGCTTTTCTTGTGGCTTAATGCTTATTGTGTTAGAAAGCTGAAGTGGCAGGAGCAAAACTTTTTGATATCTTAAAGATAGTTGTGTATTGCAATATTGTCTTTCAAGAAACATATCAGAATGATTTCGATTTATATGAGTTTCTTTTTTTTTAATTTCGCTATATAGCTGGATATTATTGCTAATTTTTTATGTAAGATTAAATTACAAAGGAAGCAGCAGGGAATGCAAATAATTTCTCCGTACATAATTTAAAATCATCTTTACAGGATAAGCGAGAATATAGAAACGAAGAATTAGAATCATTTGAACAATTTTTGTTAAACTTGCCTTAAAATAAAAATCAACACCAAAGGCTTGTAATCAAGTTAAGTTTTAGTTGTTTCAAATTTGAAGCTTTCTTACAATATGAGTATACGTAAGGGTGTAAAAGGTGTAAATTATAAAATTGAATTTTTTGCTCAAAATTTTCCAGAATATTTCTGATGATATATAGAGTATATGGGTGTAAGTGGTATAATTTTTGAGATTGTATTTTTTGCTCAAGATTTTCCATAATGTTTTTGATGATAGAAATAAAGTGCTGTAAAACAGAAATTTAAATAAGAAATTACAACAAATCCCTGTTCATTAAACAACAATTTCAGCAAATGGATTTTTGAAACCACACATTGCTCCAAAATATGTTGACTTTGTAGTAAAAGTTTAACTATGCCCCAGCATAATCTCTTCATTAAAATTTTATGATTTTCACAACTTAAATAGCCTAACGCATAAATTACATTAACACTGTTTTAATACAAATAAAATCCAAAATAACCATAACAATAATTTTCATGATTATAAAATTTTTACACGAACATCAAAAAGAACCACAAAAATAATGCACGCACCACAGCCTCATATATTTAAATTTTTTTTTTCTTCCTTTTTTTTTGGCATGCTTAATTCTTGTGCAACCAAATATTTTCTTAATCATTATGCGTATTTTTATTATATTTATTAAAATAAACGCTTTAATTAATAAACATAAAATATTTCAACACTACCACAACAACAGAGCACACATAAAAAATGCTTTGTTTCACTACAATTTAACTACAACAAAAAAAATTTTGCATTTAATTAAAAGCTTTTGTATCAAACGAAAACAACCACAACAAAAAGCATTAAAAAAAAATGCTTTTGCATCCCCCGAATATTTATGTTTTGTGTTGGTTTTTTTTTCAACGTTTTTTGTTTTTCGAAAAAATATTATAATAATCAAAATTAATAAATAGCAACAAAGCGCAAAAAAACAAACAAAGTATAAAAAAATACCACATATACAATAACAACAAAAACCTGCAATGCAATGCAACAACAATATACGTATAATAAGCATTATTAATATTATAATTATTATTATTGAAATTATGATAATTTTAACAGTTTTCATTTAAGTTGCATTTTGTATATACAAACAAACATAGTATATTTTGTACATTATTTAAAACAAGCAATTTTATTTCGTAAATATTAGCTTTGTTTTGTGGAAAAAAAATTTTGCAAAAAATAACAATGTTTCCGTTTTTGTATTAATTTTTAATATAAGTATTTTGTTTTTGTATGATTTTTCATTTTTCATTTTTCGATAATGTCGCCATTTCTCACTTTCTGTGAATTTTTCTCATTTTGTTATTGCTTTAATTTTTCGCCCCACTTATATTTGCTGCCACACCCACTCGAACTGCAGGGTTCCGATTTGCCCATCTATATCTGGTACGAAAGCTACCCCGAACACATCGAAGAGGGCTACAAAGGACGCGTGTCACGCGTCTCACAGGACTCACCTTTTGGCTCGGCATCACTTAACTTGACCAATATCCGTGAGTCGGACCAGGGCTGGTACGAATGTAAGGTGGTCTTCTTAAATCGTGATCCCAAACAGCATAAGAACGGTACTTGGTTCCATCTGGACGTGCACGCACCGCCACGCTTCAGTGTTACGCCCGAGGATATAATTTATGTTAATTTAGGTAAGTGTTGACATATTGAATTTAATTTTGAAGTGAAACTTCTTTAGCACCGTTGTCATTTGAAACTCGATGAAACGAAAAAATCACACGAAAAAGGAAATTTTAACAAGAGTACTAAGAATAGACACTGAAATTATCCCAGCGGCACTTAATTTTACAGATCAATAGCTACTGCAACCTTTAAAATGCGTTAGAAATTTGTTTGTGTACACAAACCAACCGGTAGCAAACCAAAAAAGTACTAAGCCTGTACGATAAGCAAACCACGCTTAGCTATGTACACACACCAGCATTTGTAGAGTTGCAGTAGCTGTTGAACTGTCGGACAAATTTTGAGTCGAAAACTTAAAAGGCGCTACAAAAGCATTTAGCGCGTCTCCTCTTTGTGGGTTGCTTCTTAGTCTTCCAACTCCTGTCAATTGTTTTCGTAGTTTGCAAGATAACAATACCATAATTTCTTCGTTTAATGAGCATACTTTTAGGCATTTCTGAAATTGAGTTTTGATAAATTCAGAAAGCAATTTTAGAAGTAGGCCTTGTATTGATTGATTTGGAAACAGCACATGCTGCAATATTTACAAATGCATCTTTGAATCTAATGGCATAGAGCGTAAATTATTATCTAGAGATTGCATCAACTCTGCTAAATCTCTGGCATGTGTTAACAGGGGTTAACAGAGTTTTTTTTCTTCATGTTTTTAATTGAAATATCTCTGTTAATACATGCCAGAGATTTAGCAGAGTTGATGTAATCTCTAGATAATAATTTACACTCTATGCTAATGGCTTCATTTAGTTACATATTCTGTGTATTTTGTGTGTATTCTGTGTAACTGTACTATACTTCCGTAGTACAGTTACATATTTGCAAAATGTATTTCTAACGATCACTGAAATCACAAATCGGAACGTCAAAATCAAACGAACACTTTTATGCTATCGTTGTGGATTATGCAGTCGTAAATAAAATGGTTAACAAATGGAAAATTCTGAACCTAAAGGTAAATAGATTGTGAAATATAACAATAAACGCAGTGTCTGAAGGCTGTGAAGCACTTGAAATACATAAAATAAAAACAAAACTGCATTAGCTGTAGACATGGGTAACGCACCAAAATCGCTGCGTTGATACACCAACTCAAACGCAGTTTACTGTCTCAGCGGATTGCGTTAACGCAATTGCGCCATAGCGTAGTTTAAAATTCTATGATTCCTGTATCAACAAGAATTTAATCCACGCAGTGAGGGTTTTAGTTGACAAACGCGTTGCGTTATGTGGCCAATTTTTTTAATGCGGATTATTTTGTGATGGAATATTAAGGGCAAATTGACTTCACTTGGAAAAATACATGAAATCAAATAAAAATCTTGAATGAATATATCTGTTCTAAAGAAATCGTATTGCTAATAGATTCATTAAAGATTATTTAATCCATAAGTAATTAATATTAAATATAACTAAACGAAGCGCATATTACAACATTCGCCAAAAATGAAGATATGTTAAACTTCAAGCATGCAGCTAAACTGTATTTCGATTTGATGCGATGTCAAACAGAAACATACGCGATCCTGGTATACAAAACAAGTTCGAAATTTGGTTCAATTTTACTTCTACTTCGAAAACGAATACGTTGAACATTTTAATGTTCAACATACTCCAAGCATTCATTCTTAAATGCATCTTTCCCGCAACTTCTTGTCCTTATTTATACAGAGAAATAATGTTCGCTTTCAACTTTCTGTTACTATGTTCGATGCACCGTACAACTTGTGCAATTTTTGCTCGCTCTATAAATACTTTTTAATTTTGCTTTGAGCGGGTCATTTGCGTTATGGCGCTATTGCGTTACTTGTATTAAAACAAGTGTATCAACGCAGTAACGCATTTAAGTGTTTCAACTCAATAACGCAACGCAGCACTGCGTTACCCCTGTCTAATTAGCTGCATACATTTTATTTTGATATGTCAAAAGCAATTACACAATTACTAAAAACAATAATAATGAAAAACAAATCCGCAAACCACTTAAATACTCAAAGTATATTTATTGAATACACAAACCGAACAAAAGCACTGCCAACATATTTAAAAAATCTTTGAAGTAAGTTGACAAAATACAGAAAACTTCCCTAGTGTTTGATATGGCAGCGCCTTAGTTAACAACTGCTTGTGTATAACAGTTTGAGTGTACATATCAAACAAAAGCTTATCGAATGAGCTAACGATAAGCTTCGTTCGAAATATACATTTCGGTTTGAATTCAACATCGTTCGCATAGAAATCGTTCGTTGAATGCTTCTTTAGGAATACACAATGAGGCTATAAAATTTGTTTTATTTTTAGATCTGTGAGTTTTTATATAAATACCATATCTTTCATATAATTCAAATGTAGTTTTTAACACACATTTATATCGAAATTAAAAGAAATCGCATGCTGCGGAATTGAGCTACCGGACTACCTACTCTGCTTTTAAATAAATTAAACAAACTGCTACATAAGCCACAATTGCAGAATATTCTTTAACACGTCTGGCTTGTATTTGTCAATAACAGACTTGCAGAATATTCTTTAACTCATCTGCATTGGTTTCGTCAACATTAAAAAAAAAAAACAAGCAGAACAAGGAAACAATGAAAACAGTAGAACACGCGATAATCGATAACTCTTATCTCTTGTATTTCTTGTCGAAAATTCTTTAACGCGTCCGGCTTGTGTTCGTTCATTACAAAATTTGCCGAAAATTCTTCAATCTTTCTGCTTTGTGTTCGTTCATGTTTTCCCTACTAAGGCTTATAGATCGGGGTAATTTTTTCGTTAAATGTTACAATTTATATCATTTTAAAAACTTAGTGTGTGAATAGACTGCATGACTGATATATCAAAGAATACAAATCGGCAATAACCTGATGCAAAAAAAAATGTAAAATAAAATCATGGAATATGTAAAAATGGAAAACAATTTTTTTTTATATTTCTGTTTTCTTTGTTGACGAAACTTCTGCAACGATTAAGTAGTATTTTCATGCACGAAAAATCTCAACATTTCTGTATTGCTTTCGTGGGAATGTTATATGGGGTTTTCGTCAATGAAATGTATGGCCGAATTAGCATGTTTCAAGGTATAGTGGTCTAATACTGGTATGAAGGCTTGTTATCCATTTGGTTGGAGGGAATGTTAGTAAAATAAATTAGAAATTTTCCCAGAAATTCCATTTTTGGGTAAAAGTTTCACTTCCACCGTGCGTGGCGAAATTAAAAAAGCTTTTATGCAAAGTTCTATTTGCTTAACTTTTATAAACATGCCACATTAAATGTAAATCTTCATAGGTCTATAACGCATATCAGGTATTTTTCATTACTAATTGATTACCTAGATACTAGCCGAAAACAAAAAAAAACTGCCAAACACAATTACGTGCTTTCAATTTATAATACTCAAATCGAACAGGTTGTGTCCAGTTAGTGTTCATTAACAAGCTCATGATTAGAAGCATGTTTTAAAAAAAAACAAATCAATTGCCACCACCTTTGCTATCTAGCTACCTGTGAGTGATATATTTTCGCCATTAAAAATAATGTTCTATGGCAGAGATAAAAAAAAATACGACCATAACAAATCAACAACGACATCCACAACAACAAGAAAACATTACATTTTATAGCACAACAACACTAAAAAGTTATTAAGGAAAAGTAACGTCCTTCTGTTATCAAATAAATTGGAAAATTTGAGCTTTAAGAGCTTTTGCTCAGGTAGTTGCAACTTGATAGATAAAGAGCGATAAACAGACACTTAAATGGAAGGATATCGACGCTAGGCCAGGCCAGGCAGAGAAAAGAAAAAGCGAAATAAGCGGCAAGCCAGGCAGCACGTTGACGAAACAGAAAAAGGACAGGTAGAGAGGCGTTACAAAAAAAAAAAAAAAACAAACAAAGTAGGCGGGTTGACAACTTTTGAGGTTTTGTTCACCTGTAAATCATGACAAATTGCTGCTCTTTGCTTTTGTCTTCTACGTTTTTTTTTTTTTTTTTGGTATACTTTTAAACAATGGAGATGAAATATTATGCACATTATTACAGAATGTTTTTTGCACCTCTACTTTGGCATTGCCAAAATTTTATTTCAGCAAATTGGATCAAAGCCACAAATTGCAAAAAAAAAACGAGATTTTTTTAAAACTTTTCCGGTGCAACAGAAAAAAGTAAATTGTACATAAACAGAACATGACCTTTTTTTATTTCATAAAAAAATATTACACAAAAAACAGTGATTTTTTTTTAATCAGTTCTAAATTCAGACAATTATATCTACCAAGCCAATCCAGTCAGATTGCTGTCGAAACTGTCGGTGAAGTTTTTATTCAACAGTCTTTGCAAATATATCATGATGACATAACACTTTAACAAAGTTACGAAATTTTAAAAATTTAATTCCAAAATTATAGTTTTGTGTGCCTAGATATGGCTTGCGATAAAAGTATATAGCACTGTCACTGCGGCTTCTAAGTGAGGCCTATTGTGTGCTGTACCTAAATTATGGAGCACTTGCAACATATTACATAGTCGACCATTTGAGACCGCCATTTGCCGCATTGTTGAACATTTTATTTTCTAGGTGCAGTGGCACCGATGATACATAAAAAGAGTGCGTACTGAAGAGAATATTACATTCGTTCAGAAGAGTCACTCGACGTCGCATAATGGAAAAAATATAGCAAAAATGCTTCCATTGCACATTGCGCATTTTTCGATTTCAGGATGACAAAAAATTTGAAATTTATACAAAAATATATTTATTTTTTTTCGACAGATAATGGATGAAATATCATGGAAATGATATACGTATTATGAAATAGATGTTCTCTTCTGATATTTTTATGGAATTTTTTAAAGTTGAAACTTTTTTCGAACAAGCTGAAAAAGTAGGGCAATTTGAAACATTTATTGAAGTGAAACTTTTATAGCCGCGTATACAACAATACGGCGAGCTAGATGGGGGGTAAAACCAATGCTAAAAAAATGGTTCTTATGAAAACAACAATACAGCAATTCGCCGCACTAGTTGTATGGAATGAAAAAATTGCTAATTATTTTTTTTTTATTTTTGCTTCCACTGAGGATTGAACACAGTACTTTTGTATCCATAGCCGGCTGTTCTAACCACTGGGTCACGTAGACATATTTATTTGAGTAGCTCATACTTATGTTAAATCAACAATCAGTATTTCTCACTTTCTTTTATGATTGAATTGAGTGTTTCGTTCAATACTCTGAGAGTACAGTACGGTTTAAAAAATTTTAATCTGAACGTAGCTTTTTCTCAGAACATTAGCATACTTTTAGGCATTTCTCAAATTGAGTTTTGATAAATTCAGATTGATTGCATGGATTGATTTGGAAACAGCACATGCTGCAATATTAACGATTGCAACTTTGGATCTAAAATTTGTTTTATTCTTAGATCTGTGAATTTCCACATAAATATCGTATCTTTCATATAATTCAAATGTAGTTTTTAACTCACATTTATATCGATGCTGCGGTATTTGAACACACAATATACTGGTTACAAGTTCTTCCATTGCCAACTGAGCTATCAGATTACCTACAATATGTTGGTCGAAACTAAAACATAAGAAGGATATGTTACAAAAATATTACACATGTAACCCACCCGGCGAAAATTCGTTTGCAATGAACTTTAATCAAAGAAAAATTTCGTATTTTCCCCTAATTGGCGATTACAATCCGAAAGTTATTCCCTACCAGTGTTATCGCGTCAGTAATAATAAAAGTTAGTCTGAAAGTGCCAAAAAAGCTATCCGAAAGTATCAAGCTTACAGTGTAAGAGTAGAAAATATAATTATCTTCGCATTTATGTTAAAGAATTAATCGCTTTGGAATTGTAAGCGAATAATTTTTCGAAACATAAGCGAACCTTCGTTTACGACGTAACTGTTACGTCCGCCAAACGTATCTTTTTCGAATCGTAATCGATATCGAATTCGAATGTTATCCTCACAAACTATTCTTAAATTTTTAAATTTTTTATATGGATATTTTGATATTAATATTGAAATTATAATTTTTGTGATAGTGTTGGAGTTTTTTCTATATATATACATGTCTGCATCATTTAGCATTAAGGGAGTATTCCTGGTTGGAAGGCTGTTTTTGGGCCGTCTTTGAAAAACTTCTCATTTGAAAACGCAAAAAGTTATTTAAATTCTGGTTTTTTATTGTATTAAGAACATATTATATTAAATAAAAAAATTTCTTCCTTTGTACGAGAGCTGTTCAAAAAGTTGTCGGCCATCCAAGTTATAACTCGGATAACTCGACTTCGGATAATCGGAAATGGAAAAAGTAAACGGCGTTAGATTTAGTACAGATGTAATTCTAGTTCCTACCTCAATCATAATTTTGCGATTATTTTTTACAAAGTGGCGATCATTGGAAAATGAAAAACCGATTTTTGGTATTTTTTTTTTTTTGTAGATTAGTGTAAAAAAAAAAATAGTAAAACATTGTTTTTTTATTGTGGTTGAGGTAGAAACTAAAATGGCAGTAATTGTGCGTCGATTGCACTTTGTTTCATCAAAATCGGCTCAGAACTACGGGCGCAATCTGGGCCGCAAACTCGAAAAACGTGGTTCGAAATAAACGCGTTTAAGTTTGAAATTATTTTTTTGCATCAAAAAAAATTGAAATGAAAAATTTGAGCATGCAGAAATTCGACAATTCTGCGTCGATTGCACTTGGTTTCCTCAAAATCGGTTCAGTAGAACCGGAGAAAAGTGACTTCAAAGTTCAAAAACGTGATTTTGAAAAAACTCAAAGAAAATTTTAGGCAATAAAAAATTATTTTTTTGTGAAATACTTACATACATATATCAATCTGCAATGCCAGCCCCATAAAGAACTCCTTCCTCTTCTTCAAAAAATGAGGACTCAGCGGCTCTTTGTGCTCTTCGGGCAGTTCTACCTCCTTTTGATGCGGCCAGAGCTCTGGCTTCGGACCTTTTCAAACGTTCTTCGTTCCGAGACATGACGAAATCATATGTGACGTTGCCAATCGGGATGCCCATTAGGTTCATAATTTGAAGTATTGGCAAAAACCTTCGTTAAATATGGCAGTTGCAATATAATTGGCAATCTCCATTGGCAATGACCACAGCACTGAGTTGAAAGATTCGTTGCTGTTTTGAGTTTTGTAGCCAAGGCATATGTTCCACCAATCATCGGCTGACAGTGCTTCGTAAATAGGTTTGATTGCTTCCTGTACTCTCTGATTTAGTGGTGCATACGTATGCTTGAAGCGCGCGCGTCCAGTTTATAACTCAATTCAAAGTAAACTAAACGCTGCCAACATTCGAATATCTTAGCTCTAAAATGTGTATTCATTTGTTTTTAAAATGCGTACACAAACAAGTTATTATCTAATAAAGAACGCGTTGAACGGAATTCGGTGGTTGCTTCAAACCGTTGCACTCAAAAAGTAGCCAAAATAAGCAAATCGCATTTTGGCGAAAACATTGCTGGACAAAAAAGGCCATATCTCCTAAAGTATTTCGATTTTCAAAAAACCTTTTTAGTGCGATATTTTCAAATATCCCAGCTATAAAAATATGCAAAAAAAAATCTAAAAAAAAATTTTCCCAACCAGGAATACTCCCTTAATATTTTTTATTGTATTTTATATTAAATTCAATGGTGAATAAAACATAAAAAGTTCAAAAACCAAAACCTTGGGGTATAGTTTGTGCTCGAAGTTATTATTGTTTAAAATGGACTTTCTTTTTTGTAATTTTATAAAAAAAAAAACCATACATCAAGTTTTTAATACCACATTCATAATACATGTTTCATAATCTGACGAATGAAACTAGTTATTTTCTTATAAAATTTAAAAAAAAACCACCAAATGTCATCCTAAAATTTAAAAAAGCGCACTGTGCGACAGCAGTATTTTTCAAGCAGAAATTGTTAGGCAATAAATAAGAAACTTTAAGTTTCAGTTCAATTCATATCATCAAGTAAATTGCCACATTTTTTTTTTTCTTCAGTGCTATTAAGTCAAAGCAGTAAATTTGAAAAATAAACTTTTATCACAACAACAAAAGGATAAAAAATAAATACAGAAAATACAGATAAGTGCAGGACAAAAAAAAAACACAATTGACAAGTGTGTGCGTATCAATTAATAGTAAAGAAAAATCAAGTAGAAAAAAATTAAAGAAAAGATAAAAAGAATGAATTTGATAAAAGAAGTGAAATAAAAGCAGAACACAAACGCACAATAAATCGTTACAAGCAACAAAAGCAACAGCAACAGCTACAACAACAATAACAACAAAAATGCAGCACCAAGGGACATCAACATTGCTCAAGTTTTTATTGCAATTGTTGTGCACTGTTGTTATCGCTGTGGCTTATATTGTTGTTGCTGTTATTTTTGTCATCAACTAACGCTGCAAATTATGCTCTCTTGATGTGCACAAAAAAAAAAAAAAAAGCATTAAGATAATATAAGCAAACAAGCAAAACGGAAATAAAGCAAAGACATAAAACCGCAAGAGGAAACGCTGCCTGGCCGCCATTGTCATGTTGCTCTGTATAAGTATGTGTGTATATGAGTTTGCGTGTGCACAAGTGTTTTGCAAAGTATGCGTTGCTGTTTGTACGCCTGTATTCATGAGTGTCAGTGTCAAAAGCGCACCACGAACGACCACTGTGCTGCTCAGCCTGAATGTCTGTCAAAAAGGCGCCATCATTGCTATCGCTCCACTAGCACTGTGCTACGTGTACTTCTGTTCTTTTCTACTCTCTTTATATGTCGCCTGTCAATTGTGCTTGCAGGATATTATTTTGAACGCTTGTGCCATTTCTTTGGAATACACTGTGTGGCATTGTTTTCTTGTTGATTCATTTTACTTTTATTATTATTTTTGTTTTTTTTTTCTTATACACAAATAACACTGAACATAGACTGTGAATGTTGGAGGAAATTGAAAATCAAAAGTCGTTTCATCGTTTCTGCTTCAAATTTCAAGCCATGCGAAAACTTTTAAAGCTTTTATGCAAATTTTTGTATTTCTGCTATATAACTTTTGAAACTAATTGCTTTTCTTATTTTTTTTTCACACAGGTGACTCAATTATTCTAAATTGCCAAGCGGATGGCACTCCAACACCCGAAATTCTATGGTACAAAGATGCTAATCCCGTTGATCCATCGCCTACTGTTGGCATCTTTAATGATGGCACCGAGCTACGGATCTCTACCATCCGGCACGAGGACATTGGAGAGTACACTTGTATTGCACGCAATGGTGAGGGCCAAGTCTCCCATACGGCCCGTGTTATAATAGCGGGCGGCGCTGTAATCATGGTAAAAGAATTTGTTTTCAAAACCCGAATTAAAAACCAAAACTTTTGAGAATTAATTAGAAATCCCAGCAAAAAATAAAAAAACAAACCATTAGTTGAAATTTTTTTTCAAAACAACAATAAAAGCAAAGTGAGCAAAACGGACATCATTGACAACAGTGGTTGTAAAAGAATAATTAGAAGAATTGCAATTATTTCAAAGAAAGCCTTAAACATTATAAAATACTGGAAGAATGTCATGAACTTGAGATTGGTTGAGCTTTTAAGACAGGTCTTTTTATGTATTTCAATATTTATAAGCTCAGCATTAATTTGGTTATTTCTCCAGCTAATAAATTATCATCCCAGATAAAGGATAATTAAGGAAAGTTGCCAGATTTATAGTCTACATCACAAAATCTTTATTAGAACAGTCTAATTTGATTGTATTACATTGGGTCTGACTTTATGGATAAATCGGATAAAACGGATAAAATTTCGGATAAAACGGATAATGCTAAAATATTCTTGTTTTCATATGGAAGTGTGAACAAGCGCTGAGAGATCATTTTTCATTAGATGGTAGTACATCTGCTCTTTATAGGTTTTGATAGATTCTTATCCGAACTAGTTAAACTTATAGGTTTTCTAATTATTTCGCTTGGAATTCAATTTTGGCATTTTTTATGTCATTTAACTTGAGTTTGAAGTCGCTCAAAGAAAACGAAATACTTAAAGGGCTCTAATCGTACACATTCCTTGAAGTAATTAGGATTTCTTGATTTTTTTCTGAATTTAATTGTCTCAAAACTAGCACTTATTGACTAAATATTTTATCACCTCTTTCCCAAGTAAATAAATCAGCATCCAAAACTTTGCTTAACATCATTAATACTCATCAAGTGCAGAATAGTTGGAAAATTGATGGTCCAAATTACAAAATCTTATTGACAACGTTATATTTTGTAAATTAAGCATTGCATGTGATGCCACGGATAGTTCGGATAAAACGGATAAAATTTCGGATAGTCCGGATAAGCCGGATAAAATTTCGGATAATCTGGATAACGTAAAAAATTCATGTTTTCATACGAAAATATGAAGAGGCGCTTAGAGATCGTTTTTGATCTGTAAGCAGTACATCTGTTCTTTATAGGTTTTGATAGGTTTCTATCCGAATTATGAATATTCATAGGTTTCCTAATTATTTAGCTCGGAACTTTATTTTGGCATTTTTTATGTCATTTTACTTGGGTTTGAAGTAGCTCAAAGAAAATGCAACACTTAAAGAACTTTAATCGAGCACTTTCGCTGAAGTAATTACGATTTTTTGATCTTTTGCCCAAATGTATTGTCTCAAAACTAGCACTCATTGATTAAATATTTTATCGCCTCTTACCCCAGTAACTAAATTAGAGTCCAAAACGTTTCTAAACATCATAACTACTCATCTAGTGCAGAATAATTGTAAAACTGATGGTCCAAATTACAAAATCTCATTGAAAACCGACTATTTTGTAAATTCCACATTGATGCTACGGATCGTTTGGATAAAACGGATACAATTTCGGATAGTCCGGATAACGCTCAAATATTCTTGTTTTCATATGGAAGTATGAACAAGCACTA